>CM053623.1:380338238-380371123 GCA_028646595.1 Phalanger gymnotis | reverse complement strand
AGCTTGAAAGTCCTCTACTTTATTGAAAATCTATATTTTGCCTTGGAGCATTATACTCAGTTTTGCTGGGTAGGTGATTCTTAGTTTTCATCCTAGCTCCATTGACCTCTGGAATATCATATTCCAAGTACTTCAATCCCATAATGTAGAAGCTGCTAGATCTTGTGTTATCCTGATTTTTTTTTTCCCACAATACTCAAATTATTTCTTTCTGGCTTCTCGCAGTGTTTTCTCCTTGATCTGGGAGCTCTGGGATTTGACAACAATATTCCTAGTTTTTTTTTGGGGGGGGATCTTTTTCAGGAGGTGATTGGTGGATTCTTTCAATTTCTATTTTACCCTCTGGCTCTAGAGTATCAGGGAAGTTTTCCTTGACAATTTCTTGAAAGTTGATATCTAGGCTCTTTTTTTGATCACGGCTTTCGGGTAATCCAATAATTTTTAGATTCTCTCTCCTGGATCTCTTCTCCAGATCAGTGGTTTTTCCAATGAGATATTTCACATTGTCTTCCATTTTTTCATTCCTTTGGTTCTGTTTTATAATATCTTGATTTCTCATAAAGTCCCTAGCTTCCACTTTCTCCAATCTAATTTTTAAGGAATTATTTTCTTCAGTGGTCTTTTGGACCTCCTTTTCCATTTGGCTAATTTGGCTAATTCTGCCTTTCAAGGCATTCTTCTCATCATTGGCCTTTTGGAGCTCTTTTGCCATTTCAGTTAGTCTCTTTTTTGAAGAGTTATTTTCTTCAGTATTTTTTTGTGTCTCTTTTGGCAAGTCATTGATTGTTTTTCATGGTTTTCCTGCATCTCTCTCATTTCTGTTCCCAATTTTTCCTCTACTTCTCTAATTTGCTTTTCCAAATCCTTTTTGAGCTCTTCCATGGCCTGAGACCAATTCATATTTTTCTTGGAGACTTTCGTTGCAGGCTCTTTGACTTTGTTGACTTCTTCTGGCTGTATGTTTTGCTCTTCTTTGTCACCAAACAAAGATTCCAAAGTCTGAGTCTGAATCTGAGACCATTTTTGCTGCCTGTTCATGTTCCCAGCCAACTACTTGACCCTTGAACTTTTTGTTGGAGTATGACTGCTTGTAGAGTACAGATTGCTTGGTCCCAAGCTTTAGGGGCTGCACTGCTGTTTTCAGAGCTACTTTTACACAGAAAGTTCTGTCACAGCAGCGCTCTTTCTGCCCCAAGAACTGCCAACCAGGATTGCAGCCAAGATCCAGGCAGGGCAAAGAAGGCTTTGCACTTCCGCTCTAATCTGCCCCTCGATTCCTCCCACCAGGTGGACCTGGGGCCTGAAGCAACTGCAGCTGTAGCTCTGGAAGCAGTCTCAGAGCTACACCACCTCTGCCACCCCTGGGGCTGTGGCCAACTGCGACCACCTTTCACTCTATCCCAGCAGGTTTTCCCACTAACCTTCTCTGTTGTCTTTGGCATTTGTGGGTTGAGAATTCTGGTAACTGCCACAGCTCAATGATTCAGGGCCCTATGGCCGATTCCACCCAGCACTAGGTCTGTTTGGTCCTGGTGTGGCCCATGCTGGGCTCTGCTCCACTCCACTCCCAGCTCCATGCTATAGACCCTTCCCAGCAACCATCCAGGTTATACTGGGCTGGAGCCCTGCTTCCCTCTGCTATTTCATGGGTTCTGCAGCTCTAGAATTTGTTCAGAGCCATTTTTATAGGTGTTTGCAGGGACCTCAGGTAAAGCTTAAGTAAGTCCCTGCTTTCCAGCCACCATCTTGGCTCTGCCCCCTTTATCTATACTTTAAAAACAATACCTAACATTACATAGCACTTTAAGGATTATAAAAATAATTTATATGCTTATATTTTTTTCCTATTAAGGAAGAGAGATAATTCCACATAAGCTAATATACTACTGTGTAAATTATGCCTAGACCCTAGAACACCTACACCTTAATTTTTTTTTGATATCACAGACATTGAGCCAGTTTACTTCTCTTATTAAAACCTAGTCTACCAAAAGAAATATGTTCAAAAATTAACTAATCTAGCCATTGTGTTCTCTGTTTCTTGGTTTCTCAGTACTGCCCTTCACCACCACTGACAAATACAGAGACAATATTAATAGTGATACAGTAATAATAACAATAAGACAACATCTAACATTTACATAGCACTTAATATGTGCCAGGCACTGTGCTACAAATAGCTCTCAGAGATCATTTAGTGAAATTCTATTTTTTCCCTGTTTTTTTTCCCATTTTTATCTTTTGTTTTTATATCACCTTCATTTCCAAATATATCCTTCACCACTCCTCTTTTCTTAAAAGAAAGGAGAAAAAATAAAGTTTATCCAAATGAACAAGACCATTGAGTGAGGCTTAAAGTTCACACAATGCTTATCTCTATAGGATTCCACCTCTGTGAAGAAAGGAGAGAGATGGAGTTTTTTAATCTTGTCATCAGGACTTAGTAATTACAACTGCCCAGTTTTCTTTTGCAGATTGGTGCTTTTTTAATATATTTTTTTTTGTTTTTTTTGGCAGGGCAATTGGGGTTAAGTGACTTATTCAAGGTCACCCATCTAGTAAGTGTGTCAAGTGTCTGAGGCTGGATTTGAACTCAGGTATTCCTGACTCCAGGGCCGGTGCTCTACTCACTGTGCCACCTGGATGCCCCAAGATTGGTGCTTTTGTTTTTCTTTCTTTTTACATTGCTGCTATTAATGTTCATACTGTTTTCCCTGTTCACCTCACTTCACCTTGTATCAATTCACATTTCTCTATATTCTTCATAGTCACTTTTTTTGCCCCTTAGTAACTTTCTACTGAATTCATGAGCTAAAATTTGTCCATTGTATAATACTTCAGTATCTGTTTTGTTTTCTGCTCTTTGCTCATGCAAAAAGTGCTGCTATAAATATGTTGGTTTCTAAATTAGGTCATGTTTGCCGTCTTTCACCTCCTTAGGGTGTATTCCCAAATGGAAACTTGCCTATCAAAGGGTATTTCAGTCATTTTATTAGTATAATTCCACACTGCTTTCCGGAATCGTGGTATCAATTCATAGATCAATGGTGCATTAATATCCCTCCCTCACCACAATACCTCCAGTGACTACTCATATCCTTTTCCAGCTTAGTCATTTTGCTGCTGACCTTATTCTTTTACAAATGAAGGAGGAAAGAAGGAAGGAAACAAACATTTAAGAGCCTACAATATGCCATATACCATGTTAAGCACTTTATAAATATTATTTTATTTGATCCTCACAACAACCCTAGGATGTAGATGCTAATATTATCCTTATTTTACAGTTGAAGAAACTGAGGCAGGCGGTGGCTAGGTGACTTGCCCAGGATCACATCATTAATAAGTTTCTTGGGGCAGATTTAAACTGAGGTCTTCCTGACTCTAGGCCTGGCACTCTATCCACTGTCATCTAATTGCCTCTAGAAAACAAAGCCCAGAAGAATGAAGAAATTTGCCCCAAATTTCAAAGCTTAGCCAATATAATATAGGTCCCCATTCCCATCCAATGCTCTTTCTACTATATTCTAGTAGTTAAAGAAATAAAAATTGTTCTTCTTTTCAATTTGTTCAATATATATACATTATATTCACAACCAAGGGCTGATTTCCAAGGTTTTTCTGTCCTAAGGGGAAATGAAGAATAACCAGTCAGCATCCTCAAGCATCCTTTTATGTTACAAAATCACCCTTGCCTTGATCTTCTTTATGACAAATACCTCCATGTCCTTTATGATTTTTTTGTCCCATTCTTCAACCCCTCACACATTTTCAGATCTGTTTTCCACTGCAGCATGCCAGAGCACTGTGGAAAAAGAACCAGTCAGGGCTGGTTCTACAGAAAACCTAAATCACTAATTTCTGAGAACAGAAACTACTAAATGAGATTTGGAGACAAATGGCACCCCAGCCAAACATTTGATTCGATTCCATTTTTCTATAATAGGGAATCTTGATACAACATGCAGATTATATACACCAAACTATTTTCTAATATCAGAGAAGTTTTTTAAAAAGTTTACTAGTAAATGCTATGGAATTGAATAGCATTTACATTCTTATAGACTGCTCTGCAATTACACTTAATGGATCCCAAAGTAATTGCCATGAAAACCTGAATTCTGATTCAGAGAACATAATCATGTATTTGCTCTAGTACTATGTAATTATCCTAACTATCCTGACAATCTATGATAATAATTACTAAATAATAAAATGGTTAATAGTTACCAGGCAAAGCATTATTGCAAAGGATTGGAGCTATTTAAGAGCTCTTATTTAGAATCTAAATATTTAAAGACACAGCTAACTTGTTCAATTCTTCTTTGGAACATCACATATTTTACTAATGATTTTTTTGCAGTTCAATAAATATTAAGTGCCTACTCTGTGCTAGCATTGCTCCATTTCCTATTCTTAAGGAACTTCCAGTTCAAAAGTGGATGAGACCTGTACTTGAGCTGTAATAAGAACAGTTCAAAGGAGAGATCTAGAGAAAAATGACAGATCGGAGAGGGAGTAATAAATGAAGCTAATTATTTTCACCTACATTATATCCTAAAATTATTAGTGGATGAGATACAGTTCATTTTGTTCATCATCATTTAAGTTCATTCCCAGCATTTTCAGTAGACATGATGGAACAAATATACACAGCCCTTATTTCAACTGTCTTTTCGTAATCAGTAAAGTCATTTGGAATGGGAAGTAGTAGGCAGTATAATGAGTTGGTGGATTGTTAATATTTTTCATATCTTAAGACATCATTAGTATTTCACTGTGATCAGAAATGAAACTAATGTGGTGCCAGGAGATGTCCAAATTATAATAAAATAGATCATATTAATTAGAGTGCTTAATAGTTCATCCTTTTCAGGACACACAGAGAAATAGAAGGTATTGGTTAGAAGTAAACTCCTTCTGCTTCCTCCCTATCTCTCTCTCTCTCTCTCTCTCTCTCTCTCTCTCTCTCTCTCTCTCTCTCTCTCTCTCTCTCTGTCTGTCTCTGTCTCTCTCTCTGTCTCTGTCTCTCTGTCTCTCTCTGTCTCTCTGTCTCTGTAGCTCTCTCTCTGTCTCTGTCTCTCTGTCTCTGTCTCTCTCTCTGTCTCTGTCTCTCTCTGTCTCTCTGTCTCTGTCGCTCTCTCTCTCTGTCTCTCTCTCTCTCCCTAGCAGATCACAGAAAATAAACAAAGCTAAAAATAAAAAAAAAATTGTTGTTTTACATAGATTAGTCTAACCCACAATCCCTACTAATAAGCTGTGACAGAAAAATCAAGAAACAAAACCCATCTACAATACAAAAATTATTTTTCCAAATCTTTCTTCAGGAATAGAAAGAATTTTAATTAAAAATGATAGCAACAAGGGTAAATTACAACCAAAAAGAAACAACTGAGTAGCATTACTTGTGACTGGCCTAGTCGTTGTTTTTTAAGAATGTAGCCAGTTAAAAAAGATAGGGCATAACCCCAGAATGAAACACTAAGGTCAATACTAACTCTGGCTGAATGGTAGTCTTTCCAAAACTAAAAGCTCAAAAGAAATCTTGTAAATGAACTAGCATTAAGAAGAAAGTTTCACTTCATCCCTGTATTCATCTTATTGCTTTCAAAGGATATTTAGACTTGGATCAAGTGGTAGCATTACTTTGTGCATTTGCCCTCAACGACTTCCTTCCAATTCAACTCAACATTTTATTAAGCAATTACTCTATAAGATACAGTAGTAGGTGCTGAGTATGTGAAGGCTTTAATGACATAGAGTCTGCCCCCAAGGATCTTATATCTCCCGGTTAAAAAAATGGGATTTCAAAGTCCTAAGAAGTAGGATCATTGAGCTTTTTGAAACTTCTTCTTCAAGTACAAATGACTCAGGCAAGGTTAAGCCAATGCAGGGGAATGAAGAATTGGTTAGGTATGTAATTTTTGGTGGAATACTTTGGTCAACAGAAAATTTCAAGGAATAGAATTGGCAGAAAGAAGTTATCCTAGACTAGTTGTGAGATAACAGAATTTTTAGGAAGAAAACTATTGGAGAGAAAGGGATTTTACAAAGAAGGAAATCCCACAATATGGAAATAGTGCATACAAAACGAAGGGCAGGCAAATGTTTAAAATGATAGCAAGATGTTCATTCTGGGGAAGAGGCAAGATTCTGCTCTTTATGATAATGACAGGAAAATATGTAGGTGAAAATAATAAGGGTTTGTATCTTTGTTTGGGGGTTTTATATGGCAGGAAAGAATACAAATGGAGACATTCTGCAGACCTTAGGGAAGTTTGTCAGAGTAGATCTGGCAGCCACGGGATATGAAGAATAACTTATTCTTAATGGAAAAAACTAATTAGAAAAGTTTCCTGATTTCATACTTTGGTAGGATAGGGGGTAAGAGGGAGTACAAAGAAAAATGTTTATTTTCATTTGATCTAGCTTCTATAAGCGATCTTCTGTAGTCAAGAACAATCCTTGAACTTTGAGATAAATCTTCTATAATCAAACCACTTAGGACTTTAAGCAACAAAATAACTTAGAGATTCATAAAGAAAATGAATAGTATTAAGGATTGTTGATGGACTTTCTCATTTTATTTTGAATATAAAAATTCGAAAGGGTCTTCCTTAGAATTTGCCCACAAATATAAATTATATTGATTGAGTTATGTAAACTCATGGAATATACAGTTTATTAGTATCCAGATGTTGCCATGTGTGTGTGTAACTGGTCCCTGTGCATGCCCATATCACCTAAGATAGAAGGACTCATTTGGAAATTGACAGGGACCTACTTCTGGGAGAATACATCTTGCATTCTCCTACCATTTGGGTGAAAGCAAACTCTTTTTATCAACTGCATAGCAGTAAGAAGGTGTGTCTTTAAAACTACCAGATGCAGATGGTATAACTCTTTCTGTAGTGTTGAGTGTGAAAATCCTATACACTTGAAGCATAGGCACCATGCATTCAGCTCGTCTTGTAGAACTGTGGCCATGAGAATTGGGCTTGATTTTTTGGTCTGCTTCATTTGTCTTTGGCCTCACGAGTTTGGCCCATGGTAACCTTAGAAGCAGTATTCTAGGCTCAATGTTCCTCCTAGCCCAGAAGGGAAGCCCTGAAAAGGCAGGGTGTTGAGAAGCAAGCCCAAAAGATTTTAAATTTAGAATTTGGTGGGACCATGATATATAGGAATTGAGTTTAATTGTGAACTTAATCCCCTTCCCTCCCCAGAGACTGAGGTGGTATACAGAGGGATTGTGTCCTCATAAAAATGAAGCGGTTGTATGTTTGTTCTTGCTGTGCATTTAAAGTAAATATTCCTTCGTAATAGCTAATCTCACTATTAAGTGGTTCAACAGCAATAGAGTGAATCTGAGCCCTAAAATTTGGAGAACACAATTGGTGTGGACTTGAGAAAATGACAGAGACCCTTAGACACTCTTCAAAACTCTTTAAGGGTTGGCCACATTGTTCAAACGCAAAATGTGTGCTTGCCAAAAAGACTATTTTATGGGGAACTCACACAAGACGAGTGTTTACATGGTGGTCAGAAGACGTGATACAAAGACACTCTGGAGGTCTCTCTCGAGAACTTTGGAATTGATTGCATAATATGGGAGACATTGGCACAGGACCTCTCTGCATGGCATGCCCACATCAGAGAAGGTGCTGTGCTCTGAGAGCAAAGCAGAATTGAAACAGCTCAAAGGAAATGCAGGATGTTCAAATTTAGAGTATCCACCCTAAATGTGCATATTTGTGCCCAACCTGTGGTAGAGCATTCCAAGCTTGTATTGGTCTGCTCAGCCATAGTTGGACTCATTGAAACTTGACTCTAGCATTTTGGTCCTCTTGGAGAATGAAGGACAACAACCAACCAACCAAGGTGTCAGAAGGATAAAACATTACATACTTGGACCTCAGGCAGTAACAGCCAGATTAATCACTTACATATGTTTCTTCCATGATATACAAGATTATAGATGCCGGTTAATTTAAAGTATATACTGTCACATAGGTATGATCTTTACAAGGGAGAATAACTATGGGGGAAATGTAATCAATTCTTTTTTCCCACTTCTCTTATTTTTCCCCTCTAAAGACCCTAATTTAGATCCTTATCACCTCATTCCCAACTAATATAACCTCCTTTTTGGTCTACCTGCCTAAGTAATTTCATAATTGACTACATTGATATAATTCCTCTATTAAAAACACTTTCAGGGTCTGCTGGTGGCCTACTACATATAAAATATAGATCCCTAAGCCTTTTAAGGTCCCATATAACTTGGCTCAGTATTAAAATTCCAGCTTTATCCATACACACACACACACACACACACATGTGTGTGTATAAATCTCATGTTTATCTTATATCTTCTGTTATATTTATTTTGTATAAATATATCATATTCTCTTATATATTTCATTGACCCTTTCTTCCAATAAAAATACTAATTACCTCCTGTTATAATGCATTTTTTCATTCTTCCCCAAATACTTATAATATCCAGCTCTATCTCCATCTGTAAAAATTCCTTCTTTCCTTCAAGGACCAATGATCTTGAAGGTGCCACTTCCTCCATGACTCTTTCCCTGTATCTCCAGATGAAAATATTTTCTTATGGCTAACATTATCATATATCAAAAAGAGGGAAAAGAAATGGAATCAGTGTCAAATTGTATATTCTTGGACTCAAAGATCACTGTAGACATCAGCTACAGCCATGAAATTAAAAGATGCTTGCTCCTTGAAAGGAAATCTATGGCAAATCTGGATAGCATACGACAAAGGCCTGTATAGTCAAGGCTATAGTTTTTCTAATAGCAACGTATGCCTGTGCAAGTTGGACTATAAGGAAGGCTGAGCAGCTCAGAATTGACACTTTTGAATTATGGTGCTGGAGAAGTGTATCACCAAAGCAATATTCACAATGGTTGCTATTGTTATGAGTATTCCAGCATGGTTCTGAATCACAAAATATAACAGACTCTCCATATAGAAGACAGAAGCAAAATATTTATTCAGACACCGTAAAGCCAAATTCCAATACCAGTAAACTGAATCCATCATAGCAAAAAAGAAATTAAAACACATTATCACCACAGGAAGCAACTTCATTCCATAGCCTTACCTTGCTGGCGCCTTCCCACAAACAAACACTCAAAGCAAGCTGCCTGCCTCCTCTCTCTCCCTTAGGTCTAGCTGCTCTGACCAACTTCCTTCCTGCTCCACTCTTTCCTGTTCCACTCATTCAGTAATGTCCTCCCACCACACGTGACATAGGTTTCCTGTGAAGTAAGCAGGTCACATGGGAAGATCTTCAAATTTACCTTACCATTGCAAGAAGACTTTTGAGAGTCCCTTGGACAAGGAGATCAAATCGGTGAACACTTAAAGAAATCAATTTAGGTTATTCAATGGAAGGTAAATACTGAAGCTAAAACTTACATACTTTGGCCACATAATGAGAAGACAGAACTCATTGGGAAAGTCTCTGATGTTGAAATAGTTTAAGGGAAAAAGGAAAAAGGGACTGCAGAGGATGGGATAAATGGATAGTCATGGAAACAACAAACATGAACTTGCACAGATTTCAAGAGATAGTGGAGGAAAGAAGAGCCTGGTATCCTCTGGTCCTTGAACACAACTGAACTACTGAGCAACAACAATGACAACAATATTATCATAATACATTATTTGGGCCTGTTTGCATTCTGTCTTATATACATCCCCAACCTCCCACAAGACAGTGTTAATAGATTTCCCATCAGATTTGAAGTTCTGTGAGGGCAGATTATAGATCATAGTATCATATATTTCAAGTTGGAAGGACCCTTCGAGATCTCAATCCAACCCTCTCATTTTATAGAGAAAGAAGTTGAGGCCCAGAGTCACTTGACTAAGTTCATAAAAGCAGCAAGTAGTAAAGCTGGAGTTTGGGCCTAGGTTCACTGCCTCTAAATCCAATGATGGGCCTACTGGACTACACTGCCTTATTTCTTTTTTTTACCTCCTAGTGCCTCACATTGCCTCATTAAAGTCATTGATGAGTAGAATGGAATAACAAAGTACTAAGAGGCACTAAATGCTTACATGAATGAAAGAGAGAAAGAGATCAATGAATTGGGCATGCAGCTAAAAAAGCTAGAAAAAGAACAAATTAAAAATCCCCAATTAAATACCAAATTAGAAACACTGAAAACCAAACAATAGATTAATAAAATTGAAATCAAGAAAGCTATTGAACCAATAAATAAAACTAAGAGCTGGCTTGATGAAAAAAAAACAATAAAATAGATAAACTTTTGGTTAATTTGATTAAAAAAAGAAAGAAGAAAACAAAATTACCATCATAAAAATAAAAAGAGTAAATTTACCACCAATGAAGAGGAAATTAAAACAATAATTAGGAGTTATTTTGCCCAACTGTATGGCAATAAATTTGACAATCTTAGTGAAATGGATGAATATTTACAAAAATATAAATTGTCCAGATTAACATAAAAGGAAATAAAATACTTAAATAGCTCCATTTCAGAAAAAGAAATTGAACAAGCCATCAATGAATTCCCTAGGAAAAAATCTCCCAGGCCAGATGGATTTACAAATGAATTCTATCGAACATCTAAAGAACAATTAATTCCAATACTATATAGACTATTTGGGAAAATAGGTGAAGAAGGAGTCCTGCCAAATTATTTTAATGATACAAATATGGTAGTGATACCTAAACTGGGAAAAGCCAAAACAGAGAAAGAAAATTATAGACCAATTTCCCTAATGAATGTAGATGCAAAAATTTTAAGTAAAATATTAACAAAAAAAGTACAGCAACTTATCACAAGAGTAATACTGTATGACCAGGTAGGATTTATGCCAGGAATGCAGGAGTGTTTCAATATTAGGAATATGATCAGCATTATTGACCGTATCAATAACAAAACTAACAGAAACCATATGATTATCTCAATAGATGCAGAAAAAGCTTTCAACAAAATAGAACATCCATTCCTATTAAAACCACTAGAGAATATAGGATAAATGGAGTCTTCCTTAAAATGATATGTAGTACCTACCTTAAACCATCAGCAAGCATTATATGAAATGGGGATAAGCTACAAGCATTTTCAATAAGATCAGGGGTGGGGGAGGGGTGAAACAAGGATGTCCATTATCACCACTGTTATTCAATATGGTACTAGAAATGTTAGCTTTAGCAATAAGAGAAGAAAAAAAGAAATTGAAAGAATTAGAATAGGCAAAAAAGAAACAAAGCTATCACTCTTTGCAGATGATATGATGATATACTTAGAGAATCCCAGAGAATCAAATAAAAAAAATCTTGAAATAATAAACAACTTTAGCAAAGTTGCAGGATACAAAATAAACCCACATAAATCCTTGGCATTCCTATATGTTACTAACAAAGCCCAACAGAAAGAGATAGAGAAATTCTGTTTAAAATTACTGTAGACATTACAAAATACTTGGAGTCTACCTGCCAAACAAATCCAAGAACTACATGAACACAATTAAAAAATACTTTACACACAAAGTCAAATCTAAACAAATGGAAAAACATCAGTTGCTCATGGAAAGGCTGAGCTAATATGATGAAATGACAATTTTACTTAAATTAATTTACATATTCATTGCCATCAGTGCCAATCAAACTACCAAAAATTATTTAATAGAGCTAGAAAAAATAATAATAAAATCATCTGGAACAATAAAAGGTACAGGATATCAAGGGAATTAATGAAAAGAAACGCAAGGGAATTTGACCTAGCCATACCAAATCTTAAATTGTATTATAAAGCAGCAATCCTCAAAACTACTTGATACTGGCTAAGAAATAGAGTGGTGGGTCAGTGGAATAGGTTAGATGCACAATACACAGTAGTTGATGACTATTGAAATCTACTGTTTGATAAACCCGAAGACTTCAGCTTCTGGGATAAGAACTTACTACTTAACAAAAACTGCCAGGAAAACTGGAAAATAGTATGGCAGAAACTAAGCATAGACCAACATCTTACACTGTATACCAAAATAAAGTCAAAATAGGTAGACAATTTTAGATATAAAGGCTGATACTATAAGCAAACTTTGAGAGCAAGGGATAGTTTACCTGTCAGATTTCTGGAGAATGGAAGAATTTATGACCAAACAAGAGATAAAAAACATTATGAAATGCAAAATGAATGATTTTGATTCTATTAAATTGAAAAGTTTTTGCACAAACAAAGCCAATGCAACCAAGATTAGGAGGGAAGCAGAAAACTGGGAAAGAATTTTTACAACCAGTGTCTCTGATAAAGGGCTCATTTCTAAAATATGTAGAGAACTGAGTCAAATTTATAAGAATATAAGTCATTCCCCAATATGCAAATGGTCAAAAGATATATAAACAGGCAGTTTTCAGATGAAGAAATTAAAGTTATCTATAGTCGTGTGAAAAAATGCTCTAAATCACTACTGATCAGAGAAATGCAAATTAAAACAACTTTGAGGTACCACCTTATATCTATCAGATTGGCTAATATGACAAAAAAAAAAGGAAAATGGTAAATGCTGGAGAAGATGTGGAAAAATTGGAACACTAATGCATTGTTGATGGAGCTGTGAACTGATACAATCCTTCTGGAGAGCAATTTGGAATTATGCTTGAAGGGTGGTAAAACTGTGCATACCCTTTGACCCAGCAATACCACTTCTAGGTCTGTATCCCAAAGAGATCATAAAAATGGGAAAAGGACACACACGTACAAAAATATTTATAGCAGCTCTTTTAGTGGTGGTAAATTGGAAATTGAGGGGACATCCATCAACTGGGGAATAGCTGAAAAAGTTGTGGTATATGAATGTAATGGAATACTATTGTGCTATAAGAAATGATGAGCAAGCAGACTTCAGAAAAACCTGGAAAGACTTATATGAACTGATGCTGAGTAAAGTGAGAAGAACCAGGAGAACATTGTACACAGTAACAACCACATTGTGTGATGACTGACTTTAATAGACTTAGCTCTTCTCAGAAATGCTAGAATCTAAAACAACTCCAAAAGACTCACGATGGAAAATGCTGAGAAAGAACTTTGGGTCTGAATGTAGATGGAAGCATACTATTTGCTCTACTTTTCTTTTGTTGTTTTGTTTCTTCTTTCTCATGGTTAATCCCATTGGTTCTAATTCTTCTTTACATCATGACTAATGTCAAAATATGTTTAATACGAATGCATATGTAGAGCCTATATGAGATTGTATGTCATCTTGGGCAGGGGGAAGGAAAAGGAAGAGGAGAAAATTTGAAATTCAAAATCTTATGCAAGTGATTGTTGAAAACTAAAAATAAATTAATTTATTTAAAAAAAATTCAAGTACTAAGAAATGAGTACAGGGAGATAAATAAAAGGTCACAGAGTGAGTGGAAATGTAAGGATAGAAATAGGAAATAATAGCAACAAAGAAGCAATTCTTAGAAAGAAAAAGATTTTAAAGAGATTTTATGAAAATAAACTTTCTTTGGCATATTGGGAAAAAATGTTAAATTAGGAATCAGAAGATTTGGAGTCTACCTTTGGCTCTCTGCCACTACTAACAAAACTGAGTTTCTCGCTATATAAAATAAGTTGGAATTGATTATTTTTAGTTGTTTTTTTTCCTTGTTTGTTTGTTTTGCTAGGTCTAGTATTCTGTTATAAAATGGTTCACAACTCCTCTCCCTTCCCATTTCACCCCCCACACCTATTCAGGGTGAGATAAGTGCAAACTGAAAACATTGAGGAAATACAAAGTTGCTATCAATTTTATCCATGTTTTTTCCATTTCCATTTCCATTTTATCCATTCATTTTCCATGAATATGAGACTCTCAAAAACCTACTAGAATTAAGAAACGTTCTTAAGAGATAGAAAACCTAGCCAGATTTTGTTTATTTGTTTGCTTGTTCATTTGTTTGAGGCCAATCTGTTAATAGTAATAGAAATAGATCATTTTGCTAACCTTGTTAAAAAATGATACTCATCAGAAAATTTCTCATGGGGCCACTGCCCCCTCTCCCCATTGTACCTAACATTATTCATCTTCTGTAATGTGATCCTTTTCCTCATCCAAAGAAAGCAATTTGCTAGCCCCATTGATTGTTCTCTCTGTACAAAAAGTAACCTGTAATTTCTCACATTTTGAAACCTACAGTAATATAAAATTCATATTAGCTTCTCATAAGAAACTTCTTTATTTTCAAGCTTAAATGACTACCCCTTTTCCATCTCATTAGGTCTAACCAAAATTTATTTTCATATTTTCATATTAACTAAATTAAGCTTATATTGTTTTGACTATGTATTTGTTTTGTTTTTCTACTTTGTGCTTCTATTATATTATTTGATTTCATCCATTGTCAGATGTCGTCTCCTGGACCACAAGGTAAGAGCCATAGCTATCTAACTCCATAAACTCTACTGTAACCAGTATAGTATTATGGACCTTATGGGTAAACAAAACAATATTTACTGATAATATGGACAAAAATGACTATATCTCTAATGGATAATCAAACATGAAAAGTCACAATTTCAGTTATTTGTTTCTGGTTCCACCAAGGAATCAGAAGTATTTGTTTTTGTTTATTATAAAAAGGTTTAGTCACAAGTAAGCAGAACTATGCAAACACATTTCCCTAAACATTTATAGACTGGAAATTTTATTTTATTATTTTTTTTTCTAACTGATTTTCCTCTGCTCAGGTGGAAGTGTGAGCTTAAGTACCTTCAGGCACCAACGAAGTTCCAAAAATGAAATAAAATTATACCCCCAAAGAGAATGAATTTGAAAAAGGAATAGGGCTCTGGTAATCTTGTCAGGAGACCTAGCTATTGGACTTTCCGTAAGTTCCAGAATAGATTAAATGTTTGAAAAGGAAGAATATGTGTTGGCAGTGTTACTAGATCTATATCCCCAGGGCAAAATTGAAGACATAGTTGCATTCAATGCAGACATAGATCTTCAGGAAGATATTTTCATAAGCAAGCATAGCAGGCATTCCATGCTGCGTGCCAAGAATCTCTTATGAAACAGAGTGTGCTCCTGGAATGAATACACCAGTGTACAGAAGAGACTGACTTAATAGTAACTGCTTCAGCGACACCCACAGCAGCAGGAGATGACAACAATGGTCGTGTCAGCAGCAAAAAAGGGCTATTTTTCCATTTATAAATGCAATTGAGCATATGGCTAGCTTAATTAGGACTTTTCTCATTAACTCAAAATAGTCAGACTCTGGTGAAGCACCCTCAATTGAAAATCTGCATGAGTAATGATCGAAAGGTTTCAGAAAAGACCATCTAATATGTCAGGACTCAGAAGTCAGCTTTGAGCAGCTGGAGTGACATGTGCTTCTTTTGACCATATTTTGTGCATCTAGAGCCCTTGAGGTAGGTTTACAACTCCTGTAGACAACTATGGTGCACTTGAAGCTATTTTGGTAAGATCTGCTCATAGTTCTAAGTGGAAAGACATTATACAAGGCAATATTAAAAATATCTTGGTTGAGCAAATGCAGTTTTTGTATGCTAATTGATTTAGTGGTACATGAGGCCCATGGGAAAAGTAGGAAAAATGCCAAACCATGCCACAGTGCATGTGATATTCTGGAACAGTTTTGACTACTCTTCTCAATTCCCTCTTTCCCATAACCACCAGTGGACAAGGCATTGCATGGCTGCTGTGGTACCCATGGATCTGATAAGAACTATCTATTACAGGGAAGAAGATGAAAGTTGAGCTACCTGTCTATACACACATACACACACACACAAATATACATATACATGTATACACATATATGTATATATCTATATCTATATCTATATTTATATTTATATCTATATCTATCTAGCTGTACATGTATGTGTGTATATATGTATATATACATATATGTAAATATATATGTGTGTATATATGTATACATGTGTATATATATGTATATATATATATACACATATATACAAGAGTAGGGGCAGAACAAGGGTCCTCCTGGGACAATTGGAGAAGACCTGAAGAAAAATCCCAGGACTAGGTTTGGTCTCTGTGTAAGGTGAACACCTCCAGGCTAGTTCCACTTAAACAAGCAGCAAGCCCTGGGGTTAGCTGGGTTGGGGGGCAACCTTAGTTCCAGCCACAGGAACTTTTACCTCCTGGATGGTGAGAGGAGTTAGGCATCTGAGTCAGTGAAGATTGAAGGAACCTGTACTGACCAGGAAGCCCAACCCAGCCAAAAATGCAGCCCTGGGCAGAAGGAATCAGCACACTCCAGGTGAGCTCAGAAGCAGTAGGGTGGGGACACCCCTGACTGTGAACACTTACAGGAGGGTGGAGTCCTTGATTTCAGTTCCAGGCCAGAGCAGAAAACTGAAAGAGGATCTGAGGCCAGATGCACCATTCTCCATACCCTAGGACTAGAGGGGTTACAAAAAATAAGCTGTAATAAATTTTAAAAAAAGAGCAGTCAAAGGAGAAAGAATCCAGCTACAGAAAGTTACTATGAGAATAGAGAGACTGGGGATTATCTTCAGGGGAGGATACTGAAGGAAAGAAAGCCTATACTACCCCAAAGAGTAATTTCAAATGGTCACCTGCCCAAAAAGAATTCATAGAAGAACTTAAAAAAAAACTTTAAAAAGCAAATGAGAGAGATTGAGGATTTTTTTGAAAAATAATATCCAAGGAAAACAAGATTACAAAAAGAAAGTCAAGCAATTAGAAAAGCAGATTAAGAGTCCTGAGAGAAAGTGACTCCTTGAAAATCAGAATTGAGCAAGGGGAAGCCAGTGAAGTTATAAGAGACCAAAACATAAAGAATGAACAAATAGAAGAGAATGTGAAACATCTCATTAAAAAAATACAACTGATCTGGAGAATAGATCGAGAAGAGAAAACATAAGAATAATTGGACTACCTAAAAGCTACGATAAAAAAAAGAATCTTGATACAATAATACAAGAAATAATTAAAAGAAAATGTCCTGAAGTATTAGAACAAGAGGGGAAAGTAGAAATAGAAAAAAATACAGCAATCATCACCTGAAAGAGATCCTACAAGAAAAGGAATACAGGAATATTATAGTCAAATTCCAAAATCCCCAGCTCAAGGATCGAATTTATGAACAACAAGAAAAAAAATTAAATATGGCAGTGTTACTCGAATCACATGAGACTTAGCAGCAACTACACTGAAAGACTGTAGGTCTTGGAACAAAGAGCAAAAGAACTGGGGCTGTGGCTGAAAATATCATACCCAGCAAAGTTAAGCATAACCCTGAATGAAAAAAATTGATATTTAATGGATTATCAGACTTCCAGGATTTTGTTTAAAAAAAAAACAAAGAAACCCTGAATTTAATAGATGATTTGACATACAAGAGCCAAGAGAAATATAAGCTACGTATCAAAGACTAATTACAAGGCACTCAATAAGGACACTTTTTTATATGAGGGAATTTAAAATATATGTCTAAGTTTGTTATTAGTAATTGGGTAGTTCATAAGAAAGATCAGGGTAGATCTGAGTATGATATGATTTTTAAAAGTAAAACTGTTCAGGAACAGGTTTTTAAAAAGTAATTATCTTACATAAAAGAAGTGTGAAAGGAAGAACTGACACAGAGGAATTAGATGGGGGATGAGGGCTGCTAGTTCTGGAACCCTACTTTCATTGGGAATGGGTTTAAGAGGGAACAATATGTATATATGTAGAAGGGCATAAAAGTCTTCTAAATCAGAAAGAAATAAAAGGCTAAGGGCATAGGAAGGGGGGATTTTTAGGGAGGGATTTTTTAGATGGGAGGGTAAGGGAATAGGATAATGGGGGCTATAGAATGGTGTTTAGATTAATGAGAATAGGAGGACAAGGGAATGGTCTTTGGAGAAGGGGTAGGTAAATAATAGGAGGGAAAAGTAGTAGGTAGAAGTAAAGTAGAGGAGCCAGGAGGGATAGGAAATAAGAGATATGCACCATACCTAAAATGAAGATCAGGAGTAGAATTTATTGGGGAAAAAAAAGAGCGGGCTTGGTAATCATGATCTTGGACAAAGTTAAGGCTAAAATAGATTTAATAAAAAGAGAAAAACAGGGAAACTACACTAGGTGTCAGCCATATTCATTAATGTTGTTTTGGTCTATCTAAAAGAACTAGACAGTTTAAGGTTGAAATATTGCTGTGGCATAGGAAATAAGAAGTTGGTAGACTTGGAAAAATATGGAATAGAAAGACTCAAACTTATGAACATTATCCACCCTCAGAGAAATGGAAGTCAAATAATTATAGCATGGTCTTACATAGATGCCTATGAATGTATGTCTATATATGAGTATGATTAAAGATATCTAAGTATAACTGTGTATGTAAATGGATGTGTGTATGTATATATATATAATCTGCATCTTTGTGTGTATATGTGTATGTATGTGTATTTGTATGTACATATGCACACATATGTACATATGTATGTATATATAAATACAGTCAGCCCAAAATTAGCACAAGCAGCAGAGGATTGATCTACACGTTGTTGCATCTCAGCTTCAGAGGCTACATTGAGTGCATAATCATCTGCAACCAGAAAATCATGCATCACCACTCCCTCCACTTTGGTCTTAGTTTGTAGCCTTTTCAAGTTGAAGAATTCGTCATCAGCACAGTAGCTGACCTTGATGCCTTGTTCGTCCTCACTTAAAGCATTTGACCACACAGCTGAAAATGTCATGCTAAAAGGCATGGGAGCAAGCACACAGCCTTGTTTCACTCTACTGGTGACTGGGAAGGCACGAGAGCATTGTCCATTATCTAGATCCTGGCCAAGTAAGCTGTCATGAAATTGACATACAATGCTGATGAACTTCTCCAGGCAACCAAATTTTGACATAATTTTCCATATGCCCTCATGACTAACAGCATCAAAGGCCTTGGTCAGATCTACAAATGTTGCTTACAGACTTTTGTTATGCTCCTGGCATTTTTCATGGAGTTGTCTGGGAGCAACCACCATATTGACTGTTCCTTGGCCCTTTCTGAAGCCACAATGGCTCTCAGACAGATGACCATCTTCCAGGTGAAGGATCAGCCTATTAAGGACTCTGGCAAGAATCTTGCCAGCATGAAAAAAAACAAGAAAACATAGGTGCTCCGTCAGCCTCCACCACACCATCCATATGTGGAAGCATCAGTTACAGCAAATGGAGAGGTTCTAAATGCTGTGGATAAGTTCCCTTACCTTGGTAGTATACTTACCAGGGATGTACCCATTGATAATGAGGTTGATGCATGCATTGCCAGAGCTAGCTCAGTGTTTGGGAGGCTCTGAAGGAAAGTATGGGAGAGAAGAGATGGACAGAAGAAGACTGACCATCAAACTGAAGGTCTATAGAGTTGTGGCGCTGACCTCATTGTTGAATGCATCTGAAACCTGGAGAGTCTACCAGAGCCATGCCAGAAAACTGAATTGTTTTCATTTGAATTGTCTTAGGAAGATTCTGAAGATCACCTGGCAGGATAAGGTACCAGACACTGATGTCCTTACTCAAACTAAACTGCCGAGCATTCAAACTCTGCTTCAGAGAGTGCAACTATGATGGGCTGGCCATGTTGTTTGAATGTAAAATGTGTGCTTGCCAAAAAGACTATTTTATGGAGAACTCACACAGGGCAAGCGTTCACATGGTATTCAGAAGTGTTACAAGGACACTCTCAGGACCTCTCTCAAGAACTTTGGAATCGATCGTGTGACATGGGAGACATTGGCACAGGACTGCTCAGCATGGTGTTCCCGCATCGGAGAAGGTACTGTGCTCTATGAGCAAAGAAGAATTGAAACAGCTCAAAAGAAATGCAGGGTGCACAAGTTTGGAGTATCCACCCCAAATGTTCACATGGACTGTTTGTGCCTGACCTGTAGTAGAGCATTTCAAGGTTGGTTTGGTCTGATAAGCCACAGGTCAGACACATCGAATCTTGACTCAAGCATAGTGATGCCATTTTAGTCCTCTTCAAGAACAAATGACAACAACCAACCAACCAATGTATAAATAGATGTGCACTTAATTGTGGGGGGAGAAGGAAGAACAAAGTAAAAAGTTCACAGCAGAGAACAAAAAAAACTTACAAAGAAGCAAAGATGGACAGCTCTGAACACAATGCATGTGTTTTTCATATATCTTTGCTTGAAATAGAAATTTATTGCTGTATATTTTGAATATTTAGTTCTGCTGTGCACATGACACTGCTTTCTTTTCTTAATTTGTATTTAAGTTTTAACATTTAAATTTATAACATTTCTTTTTCTCATTGTAATTTAAGATTTACTAAGTTTAAAATAAAAAAACTGAAAATTTTTAAATTTGAAAAAATAAGAATCCACATAGAGTAGACATGATTAATATGAAATTAAAAGGGTCACGAGACAGAGAACAATCATATTTATAATTATAGTAAGAACACTTAGGTTTTCCTATGTGAATTTTATAGATATCTGAATCAGATCCATAACACAATGACAAGAGTATTTTCATATTATATACAGTAGGGCATTGTGATGAAGATTGACTATAAAGATATACTTTAAATATCCCCTTATGTTCCTAAGATTTTCAAGAAAAAATACAAATGACTCATGTCAATCAACTCTTAAATTCTCCGAAAACAAAGATAAGTGGAATATAGAAGAACATGATGCTCAAGATACTCCTTTGTGGCAAATTAGGCCCGATAAAGATTGTATTAACTCTTTTAGGTCACCAGAAAACCATTCAGTAAATTTCTTTCTCATTGAATTAAATGATCCCCAAAAAGTTAATTCAGTATACAAAGGACTGTGACATAGAGCCAAAGTGGTAAGTTAGGCCTCTGGAAAATCCGCTTCACGACTTACACAATTCAAGTATGATATGCCTCAAATCATTTTATTTAAAAAAAGGTCTATGCCCTGTGGGGGTGATTTATAATCATTTTTCTTACTTCTACCTCACTCCAGTGCAATCCCAGAGATTAGGACTGTCATCTCCTTCTTAAAAGTTGAGGAAACAGCCTGAGGTCACAAAGTGATTTGGTAGAAATGACAAAAGGGACATTGACACAAGGGGACCTTATATTTTGAAGTCTGTGACTTATTCCATCATATCACTTATTGTAAATCAAAAATACAATCACATATTTTGTTTCTATGTGGCACCAAGTCTCATTCATGTTCCTGTAAAAATATTCAAAAAAAAACCGAAAGGCCAAAATTGCTTGGGTGCACTGCTCTGAGTAAATTGCAATCTGGTTATTGTGAACCTCCACTCAGAGTCCAATCTCGCAGGTCTGAAGTTAATGGGAGTTTTGATGGCATGATTTGGCCTTTAGGCTAATGGTGTTCTGTGGGAAAACAACTTCATTATAAATAGGCTTCACTGGGTTTTCTTCTTCAAGAAATACATGCTTTGTTTCAAAATACCAACTGGAGATTTAAAAAGGAAACCAAAGAATGTATTGCATTCTGTTTTGGATTTATCACAGCATAAACCTATTCCTAGTATTGAGATTTAAGAAACCTTTCACAATTCTGTCCTCTTTAACTAACTGCCCTCTTCTCCAGCAAGGACTTATGCACAGTGCTTATTCCAAAGAGATAATAAACTCTCTGGGAAGGGCTCCTCTTCTGGATGAGCCACTCTAGCTCACTTATTCTTATTCAAGTTGCAGTCCAAAGTCAAGACTGCCAGCACCAAGATGCCCAACAGAGAAGTATAAGAATTAAAATGAAATTTCCAGGCTCAGAAAAAAATAAATTAAGGGTCTTTAATAAATAACAGGGAGAAAAGAATTGAGGCCATGAATGCCAGAGAAAAGAACGAAATGTGCAAAATAAAGTTAGGGACAGTGAAGTTGAAGGCCTGGTTGTATTGCAGAGGTCCTGAAGTTCAAGGTTTATAAACCAGAAGAGAGTAGAGTTTGAAGAGCAAGGCAGCACCAAGGAAAATAATGCACAAGAACCTTAAATGCCTGGCTTAATCCGGTGGTGAATTTCCCCTCAACTTGATCCTGTGGCTAACCTTCTGTGACTAGACTACTTACTTTCTATCTCCCAAGGTCCAGACACTGAACTTTCCACTACTGGCATATTTTTTTCATTCTTTAATCTCTCTTACCTCATTTCTGTTACATTTCCTGACAGCTCCTAACTTGGAATGCTCTTCCAAACTTTTTTCCCCCATTTATCCTTTTAACCTTTATTGGTCCATTAAGTTTTTCCAAACAAGTACAGTCATAGCCAGAGGCAATCAACTAGCATTTATGACTATTGACTACATCGAATTTGGAACAAGTAAATTGAATATAATGGACCTCAGTTTCATCATTTCTAGAATAAGGGATTGGACCAGATGACTGCCAAGGTCTTTCTAGTTCTAAAGCTATGATCCAAGGACCATTAGGTTTATCCCAATTTAATAAGGTTCTTCTACATCCCTTGTTTCTTCTGCCTTGAATATGACTCTCACTTGACTTATATGAACCTTTGGGTAATTTCAAAGGAGATTGGTTTACGTTTTCATCTCTTGGGTTGATTGGTATTTGTTTGTGTTGTTACAGTTTTCCTCATTAGATTGTAAGTCACTTGGGACCATCAGCCCAGCCTTTTATGTATTTTTTTTTGAAATTTGTCCTGAGAAAGAGTACTAGTTACTAAATGAAACTGCTTATCTTTCTGCAAATGATAGATTTATTTTCACCACTCTTCTTTTCTAGCTTGTGATCTCCTTAATCTATGAATTTTGAAGCTACCTAAAAAAGGCATGATATTGGCCACATCATTTTCATTCTGCCTGGTGCATTTTGGTCATTAGAACTAGATACAAAATGCCACATAAGAAGGAATGAGATACAGGGAGAAGTGACATTTTAGCTTAATACCATCCAGGGAGTATTGCCAAAGCTGAAATCCACAGTAGTGATGCCAAGAAGTATTAACATGTAGCTCAAAATTATTCTCCATGGGAAGGAAGCCATAGATGTCTCTTGTCTAACCCAAACACCATAACCTTTTAAGATCAATGGTCTCTGCCTGTAAGAAAGATTTATCACGTTTGAAGTAGCAAAATGCACAAGCTTGCAGTATACAACACTAGATTTTAACTTGCAAAATGAGGTGATGGATTATGAAATAAAAATATAGTCTCCAGACTGCAAGAATTGCCGTATTCTTTGCATTCCAAAACACTTCTTTGGATCCAGTTTTTCAAATGCTAGAATTCTAGCATCAGCATCTTACTGAAATAATTTTGATATCACAAATCATCTATTGGGGTCATGTGCATCACAAAATGTCACACCCAAAATATATGTGTATGAACTATTTTCAAATATCATGTGTTAAACATTATAGTCAAAATGTGCAAAATTTTACATACATTCTGAGGGAACTACATGGAAGTATCAACTTATTAAATCAACATAGATTTCAATTTCTCCTTCGCACACAGTGTCACTTTTTACTTTGACAGCCTACGGCTTTGATCACTGCTGGAGCCCAATGAAAAATACAGTGATAAAAGAAACATTGGAAATGATTTATAGTTTTTTGTTGAAGTTCTACTTCCTACTTTAATTAGGAATCCTACTAAAGCCTGGAATTTGAAGGGCCATATTTTATTTTGTGTTTTCACATATTCATTCTGCTTAAAAATGGAAAAAAGTATGAAGTGAAAGGTAAGATCACTTTCTGATACAGATACAAGGTTGTGGCAGCTTTTCTGGAAATCTGTGCTAAAAATTGTATTTTGTGTATGTTTGTGTGGGTTTGTGTTTGAAAGAAAAAGAAGAGGCATTGTGATAGAAAGAGCTCTGGATGGAATCAGAAGAACCAGCTTTACATCCAAATTCACCACTTTAGAGTTTTGAGATTTTAATTCAGTCATTTTTCCTTTGTGATTCTCTTTGCTTCACAGTAAAATGGGACAGTATACTTGCATTGTGGTTCTCATAGTGTTCTTGTAAGGATCCACCAAGATAAAATATAACAAGCATTTTGTAAACACATGTTATATAATTATAATTTATTTTGAGACAGTACAGGTTATTGTCAGCTGATAGAGCCCTAGTTGCTGATACCACTAATTCTCTTCTGAATGTCATATCATTAACTAATTTATTCTTTAAAATTTTTAAAGCAAATACAATTATTTGATTATCATTAACTATTTGGAAGGACTAAAATTGAGCACTAAAGTATTCAACCTTTCAAATAATACTGACTACAATTAATATCTAATTGCAATATTATTTATGTCTTTTTGAATAAGAATAAAAGTAGCAAAGTATAATCATATTTTACTTATTCAACATTTATTCAGTATTCAATACGTGGACCAATTTCCACACGTGGTAGACAACTAAAGCATATTATATCTTTGAGAACAAAAACTGTTAACAATTATAGAAAATTTGATCGAAGACTTTCCATAATAAATTCCGTGTGTATATGTACATATACATATATTTCTTTCTTAACATATGTTGAATGTAGTTTAATCTTTTTATAGGCCAGGGTTAATAAATAATAATGTCTAATTTTGGTTATAAATGAAATGGTTACTTCAGTACCCATTGAAGCACAAAAGACTATTTGCCCTTACACTAAATGACCCCAGACTGCAATGTTTGAGGGAGTGATTTCATCTGAAATTTAAAATGTTTCTTAGTTCTCCCTGCCAAGCTTTCAAAAGGTGTTGTCATGTATTCCTCTTGTACTCATCTTCTACCCATTCTAATTTACTACTTCTAAACTATACTCTGCCTTCAAAAATTCAAGGACACCTCTAAAAATGATGTAGCATCAGAGTTAAAATTAGTGTAGAATAAAAATACTACCATTCATTGAAACTGTTTCTGTGCAATACATAATACATATGACAACTGCTAATCTTGAGGAGTTTCCACAGATATCATGTGGATGTAGAAGTACATAATTCTTTTCATTTGTGTCAACATTTTTCTTTTTATTTAATGAAATGAGTGTTAATAGTTATTCTCTCACATCCAGCCTCAGAACAACCCCTTTATTTGAAGCCTACTTAGTCACTATTCCTGTTGGACTCACAGAAATTTGAAAATAGGCTAATATCCTCTGTCTGCTTCTCTGTATGTATGTATATATTATTAGGTTGGGTGCCTCTTCAATCCTTTCTCTCCATTCAATTTCTAAGAGGTATCACTAGAAAATAAGATAATACTTGGCTTTTGGTCTGATTATTCTCAGTAGAAGTGAAATGAGAATTGGTCAATCAGCATTGGATGTCCAATTGCCCTGTTAGTATAGCCACCGAGTTATCAGAAAGTAATGGAGGGGTGGGGAGAGGTGCAAAGTCAAGATAGTAGAGAAAAGGCAGTGACTCACTTGAGCTCTCCCCAAAACCCTTCCAAACAACTTTAAATAATGTCATGAAACATTTACTGGAGCAGCAGAACCCACAAAGGGATGGGGTGAAATAATTTTCTAGCCAAAGACAACTTAGAAGGTTGGCAGGAAAGGTCTGTTGCACTTATGAGAGTGGAGCACAGTCCAGTGCCAGCCACACCCGGGCAGACCAGGAGTGTTCCTTGGGAACACTGAATCAGCAGTTCTCAGCCCACAGATGGTAAAGGAGTCAGACAACTGACCAGAGGGATGTTTCAGCGGTGTCCTTGCAGCTGCAGTTTAGTAGGAACCCTAGTCATAGTTATAGGGCAGAAAAGAATGCTTGTGGTCACTAACAGACCAGAGCACAGGTATGGAGACCAGTAAACACCTCTCTCCCTAAATCATATCACCTTGGAAGAACTGAAAACTTATAGGTCCCTAAAAGTATCTCTGAAAACAGTTGCACAAAATGCCTGAAACTTAGGCCAGTGCACCCTCCATCCTGGAAGCAGAGAACCATTTCAGCAAAGAGTTAAAAGTCAAGAAATAAACTGGAAAAAGTGAGCAAACAACAGGAACAAATTCTGACCAAAGAAAGTTACTATGGTGACAATGAAGATCAAAACACATGTTCAGAAGAAGAAAACACTGTCAAAGTTCCTACATCCAAAAGAACTGACCTGGAAAATAGATACAAGAGAGATAATTTAAAAATTTTTGGACTACCTGAAAGCCATGACCAAAAAGAAGAGCCTAGATATCACCTTTCAAGAAATTATCAAGGAAAACTGTTCTGATATTCTAAAATCTAATAATTCTAAAATCTAAATTCTAATATTGAAAGAATCCATTGATCACCTCCTGAAAGAGATCCTAAAATGAATACTCCAAGGAATATTATAGACAAATTCCAGAGCTCACAGGTCAAGGAGAGAATACTGAAAGCAGCTAGAAAGAAACAATTCAAGTATCAAGTAGCAGTTTCTATATTAAAAGATTCGAGGGCTTGGACTATGAAATTCCAGAGGGGCAAAGGAGCTAGGATTACAACCAAGAATTACCTACCCATCAAAAGTGAGTAAAATACATGAGGGGGAAAAATGATATTCAATGAAATAGAAGACTTTCAAACCTTCTTGGTGAAAAGACCAGCACTGAATAGAAAGGAAACACCTGTTTATTGGATGTTTCCAACTAGACTTCTCAAATTCAATGTGTCCAAAACTAATTTCATTAGCTTTTCCTCCAAACTATGTTCCTATTCCTTCTGAAGAATTTTTTTCACCATAATTATTTTAGTCACACAAATTCACATTCAACTTTCCTCTTTTTCTCATTTCCCACTAATCTAATCAGTTCTCAAGTATTGTTGATTCTGCCTTTACTATCTCCCACATCTGCTTCCCTCTCTTCATTTACAAGACCACCATTTTACTTCAGGGCCTTATTATCTTTCACTTGGGCTATGGCCAAGGTTTTTTTATTGTCTTTCTTATTCAGCTATCTACCTCTAATTAATTTCTCTACACAGCTACCAGAGTGATATTTCTACAGTACAGGTCTGTGTCACTACCCTGCTCATATAGTCTTTCTCTTGCTTGTGGGATCAAATACTAGCTCCTCTGTATGGCATCTAAGCCCTTTAAAATATGGATCCTGCTTACTTTTTTATTCTGCTTAAACACTACGCCTTTTTATAAATTCTATATTTTAGCCAAACTGGTCTACTTGCTGTCTGTCCTTCATATATAACATGCCATCTTCTGACACAAAGATAACTACTTGAACTCATTTCTTAACAATTAACATCTATCCCCATCATCCCATCTTAACCCAGTTATTCTGAATGACACTCCCCACCCCACACACACATCAGTTGCTATTGTTTAAACCCTGCTCTTTATTACCCACTGATTACTTTTTTTCATTTGTTTTAATCCAACCTAGCCAACTTTTTGCTATAAAGCTACCCAAACTTTCCAGTGTGTTTTCTGGAATGGATATTCCACAGGTAATAAACTAGCTTTCCATCTGAAACTATTCATTTCTTGCTCCTTCCAGCTTCTTGCACTCACTGTGACTCAATTTCCTCCTGATAACACAGCTTACTTGGCTATCTTTTATAGCATTGGTTGCACTTCCACTCATAATCTTTCCCCTCACTTATCGATCATGGTAAGAGAACTGGGATTCTGATTTCTCTCTATTCCCATTTCTAGACCCTCCCTCTATGGCCATCAGTAAGTATCTTTTCTTCTTTGAAGTTGATTTAATCCATATTTATCTCCCAATCAATATTCTGGCAGCCATGATCTACTCCAGGATATACACCTTTCTTCCTCAGTGAGTTTAGTGTTGGGATCACAGACTTTTTCTCCTTCTCAACTCTTGCTTTCACACTAGGGGACTTCAAAATATATACTGATAAGCATATAAACACTCTAAGCACTCAACTCCTCAACTTCTTCATTTCCGATAACCTTCTTTTCCATCCTACCTCAGTTACATACAGAGACGTCATATCTTTGATCTTGCCATCATAAGTGTCCCAGATGCAAGTTCAGGAACTCCGAAATTCCTTTGTCTGGTAATAATCCTGTGTCATTCCAATTCTCTCTCTGCCTTTTATCTCTAAACCCCATTCTTTATCCTCAGTAAGACCTCCAATCTCCCTAGCCCTAAGTTGTTTTCAAGACCATCAATTATGCAAAAACTATAATCTCTTCCCTTTTCCATCATGACCTTTTGTTTAACTCTATACTGTCTTCTTCTCACATATATAGACACTTTATCCTATCAAACATTTTGCCCTGCCAAACCCCAGCCCTGGAATTTTTCGGGTATCTGTTGCATTGGCTCCTACTCATGTGCTGCTGAATGATCATGGAAGAAAACATCAAAATCATTCTGACTGTTTCCACTAAAATTTATGTCACATAATCTTAACTGGATCCTAACTTCCTAATCATGAGTCAGTCTGATAGTCTTTCTAGGTCTTTGGACCTACTTTGGTTGGAGAATTTGTTTGGGACATATGAAGTATATTACTTTAGGCCTACTTTATCACATTTGCTGATCTCCAAGGTGTTATATTGTTTTTGTCCTGGAATAAACATAACCAAGTTCAGTATCTCATACATCAGGGGTGCTTATAAATTCATATGATTGATACATTGATTGATTGTAATTTGATAGGATATGAGGTCTGAGAAAGGGAAGAGAAAAGATAACCTGAGTTTGTGAATCTGGATGAACGGAATGGAGTTAGCACCCACAACAGATATAAGGAAGTGTGTTAAAGGGGCAGGTTGAAGTGAAAGCTGGGGTGAGGCAGAGATGATGAATTCCATTTTAGACATGTTGATTTTAAAATGCTGAGTGGCACATCTAGATGGAGATATCCAAAAAGTGATTTCTGATGTAGGATGGGGAGAGAGATTAGGGGTGGATATGTAGATTTCAGATATATCTATGAGTACAATCTTTATTCTGTCATTATGGTTTTGACCATTACATCACCCCAACTCAGAGATAATTTATAGTCACCATAAACATATCGAAAATCTATTTCTGTCAAAGGAAATTTGTGGGGGAAAGGTTCAAATAAGTCATTCCCCAAAGAATGCCTTGAGTACTAATTTTAGAGATATGTGACCAGAAAAAGAGGTGGGTTGGTTATATAGTAATGATATATAGGGAATGATACCAGTTGAACAGGCCGTGTAGTCCATTGGTTTTTTGTTTTTGTTTTTCAATTTTATTTTAGACTCAAACACCAGAACACAAATACCTAATAGAGAAAAGAAACAAAAACGTATCATGAACTTAAATACAAAGTAAGAAAGAAAATAGGATGTCATGTGCATAGCAGAACATAAGAGAAGATTCAAAATATTTAACAATAAACTTTAATTTCAGGAAAGCCTGTATGATAAATAATGCACATCGTGTTGAAAACTGTCCATCATTTTTTGCTTCCTTATAAGTTTTCTTTTGTTCTCTGCTGTGTACTTTTTTACTTTGTTAGTTTTTCCTCTCCCCCCTCCTCAAAGGCTACAATTAAGTTAGGATGTGTTTCTCTATAGCTATAGATATATACATAAATATGTAGACATATACTTTTCCAAACAAATTCTACTCCTGATCTTTGTTTTTATGTTTGTGCATATCTCTTGTTTCTTATCCCTCTTGCCTCCTCTACTTTACTTCTACCTGCTACCTTGTCCTCCTATTACTTGCCTACCTCCCTCCAAGGATCCCTACCCTATCCTCCCATTCCCATAAATCTAAACACCCTTCTATACCCTGCTTTTACCTATTCCCTCACCCTCCCCTCTATAGATCACTCCCTTGTCCTTTCCCCCCTCCCTATGCCCCTACCATTTTATTTCTTCTGAATTTAAAAGACTTTTATATTCTTCTAAATATATATATACATACACACATACATATATGTATGTATATATGTATATACATATATATGTGTATACATACACATATATGTATACATATGCATATATACATATATATATACATATATGTGTGTTTCCTCTTAAACCCATTCCCAATGAAGGTAGGTTACCAGAACTACCAACCCTCCTCCCCCATCTAATTCCTCTACATTGATTCTTTTTCTTGTGCCTCATTTGCATAAAATAACTACTTTTTTTCAGCTGTTCCTAAATGGTTTTACTTTTTAAATTCATATCATACTCAGGTGTAATGGCAAGCAAAGTAGGATGCTTTGCTGGATTGAGTTCTAGCCAATCAGAGACTTGTATGTGGACTCTAGCCAATCAGACAGGTGTATTGAGTTCTAGCCTATCAGACATGTGGAGTGTGTTTCAGCCAATTAAATGCCGACTAGAACTGTATATAAAGAGAGCCAGTGTTGAGAGAAAGCAGACATCCAGAGAGCAAGTGTCTAGAGGGTGAGCCAGTGTTGATAAGAAGAGAATGAAGAGACAAAGAAGAAGAAGAATGAGCTTTGAGTGTTGAGCTGAGGACTGTAGGGCAGAAACCTGTCCATGGAAAGGAGGCTTACGTAGGTCTCTTTTGAGAGCTGTTAAAGTGAACCGAGCTGTTATCATAGAGCCTCTGGACTTTGGAGGTGAATTGAGATGGTGCTGGTAGTGTGTGTTGTTGCCCTATTGTAAAGGCGATCAGTGAATGGGAAGATCTTCCCCACCCATTTGAGTGGGCTTCAAGGGTGGGGCTCTCAGGGTCCTGGGGGGAGTGACTAGGACTGGAGCCAATGGAAGCCTACGGTGGGAGGAGCTTGCTGAAGGGTTGGAGCAGTGCTAAGAGGCAGTTGGGGAGAGCAGTTGAGAGCTGAAGGAGAGAGGAAGCCGTCAGCTAGCTGGAACACAGCTTCGAGATTGTGGCAGAAGTGGTGGGCAACAGCGACAGGTGCTACAAAAAGGCAGGACTGACCCTCGTGGATCCCAAGAGTGCTGAGCAGGGGCTTGAGGCCAGTGGGTGGTCTTCTTGCTAGAGGGCTCTGGCACTGGGGGTAGGAGGGGGGAAGCACCAGTATGGCTTGGCTTGCTGCCATAATGTTTTTCTGTGGCCTCCTGGTCACTATTGTGAGATGGGCATACTGGTCTTGGAAGGTTCTTGCCAGGATGTCGAATCAGGGGCACTGGTCCATGGGTCTGTTACTTTCGAGTTTCAATAAATGCTTTGGCTCCTCTGCCTTCTACTTGGAGAATTCCTTATATCCTGTGATTCTGGACCACTCAGGCATGTTCATGGCTATCTTTGAAGTCATGAAGTCTCCTTTACTGATATACCCATTAAGCTTTGTTTTCCCAGAGGCAGAAGCTGCAGTCAGTGACCACTGGAGCCTGCTGTCAGGCAAGAGCGGAAAGAGCTTGGAGTGGAGCAGTCCCTGTGAGCTGAGACCTGGAGCAGGAGCTGAGAGCTGCCTACCTGTGAATCCAGACAAAAGTTGGGAGTGATCAGCCCACAGAAAAAGAGCCATGGACTTGGAAGTCAACCTCAAGTCAAGCTGAAAGAGGACTTTACTTGGACGCTTGCTATTAAGAAGAAGTTTTTTTAATTATGAATTTATTTTTCATTTTTAGTTTATAACATTCAGTTCCACAATTTTTTGGGTTCCAAATTTTCTCTCCTTCCCTCTTCTCCTCCCTTCCCCCCAAGATGTCAGGTAATCCAATATAGGTTCTACATATACCTTCACAATGAACTTATTTACATATAGTCCAGTTGTAAATAAGTATAACCAATTGAATGAATCATGAGAAATAAGAAACTAAACCAAAAAAGGAGAAAAAAAGAGAGCAAATAGTTTACCCCAATCTGCATTCAGACTCCATAATTCTTTCTCTGGATGTGCATAGCTTTTTCTTTGAATCTTGCATTGGTGAGAGGAGCCAAGTCTGTCAAAGTTAGTACTTACAGATAGCGTGTGTCTGTAATAATGTATAACGATCTCCTGGTTCTGCTCCCTTCACTCAGCATCAGTTCACGTAAGTCTTTCCAGGTTATAATGAAGTCCATCTGCTCATAAGAAGATGGTTCTTATTGTGACATAGAGGTGGATGTGATATTTTCTGCTACCCCTTAAGAATGTATTGTGCTAGGGAAGTCTCTAGCTTGGGACCCTCTGATTGTGTAAACAAGTATTTTGGGGAATGCTACTGAATGCAATGATATAGGCTATGTGCCATATGATATACTGAGTGTTATAAGATCATATACATATATATGTGTGCATATGTATATATATACACATATATTAGATATATTTTGCTTAAGGATGTTGTTATGAATGTTATGCTTTATTTAACAATACTTTAGTTTATGGCTGAATAGAGAGTTCATTATACTACGTGTTTAGACCCTTGAAATTATCCATAGCAGCAGTCCTCGAGTGTGCTGCCATGATTGGCATTATATCAGGTTTACCCCAATCTTTCTTATGAGCTACCCAAATATTAATAAGAATCTTAGACATATGTTTTACATTTTACATATGTAAAAAGTAAATGGTCTGTTAATCTTTTATAATCAGCCTTTGATATGTACCTTATATTTCTCTTGGGGCTTGTATGTCAGATCTTCTATTAAGCTCATATTTTTTTTAAAAAGTCTTGAAAATCTGAGAGTGGATCAAATGTCCATTTTTTTTCATTCAAGATTATGCTTAACTTTGAATGATATTTTTGGCCAGAACCACAGTTCTTTTGTTCTTTGATATATAGTGTCTCAAGACCTATGGTCCTTTAATGTCTCCACTGCTAGATCTTGCATGATTCCAATTCTGATACCATGTTTAAATTGTTTTATTCTTGTTGCTTTTATCCTTGAGCTGGGGGTTTCAGAATTTGACTCTGATATTCCTACGAATTTTCCTCATAGGATTTCTTTTAAATGGTGATCAATGGGGGGTGGTGGTGGTGGTGGAGCAGAGCCAAGATGGCAGCTGGAAAGCAG
>CM053623.1:380319132-380337738 GCA_028646595.1 Phalanger gymnotis | reverse complement strand
TTTTTTACTTCAATATCCTTCTCTGAAGATGAACCCTGGTCTTTTCCATTCCCATAATAGCTTTCTATGGTTGGATTTTTCCTCCTTTGCCTGTGCATTTTTTGTGGTAATAGTTTAATTTTTGTACTCATCTCTAGCCCTGGGTTATGGCAGTTGGTGCCTCTTGCCCCAGTTCTTCAGTCTCCTATCTAGCCTGGAACCAAAACCGAACCTCCAACCTCTTGTAAGTGCCCAAAGCCTGGGGCTTTCAGTCCCACTGCTTCTCCACTCTCTGGGCCTGTGCTGGTTCCTTGCTGCTACTCTTCACAGCACAGCTGGGTCTGCCATTCCTTGTCAGCAGAGGTTCCCTAGATCTTCCCCAGGTCAGACGCCCAACTTCTGTCACTGTCCCGGGGGTAAAAGTTCCTGCAACTGGGGCAGAGGCAGCCTCTCAAAACCAACTGACTCCAGGGCTTGCTGCTCATCCTTTAAGCAGCTTGCTGCTTCTTGTTAAAACAGGATCCTAGCCTGGAGGTGTTTACTCTTCAGTGGAACCAAAGCTTGTTCTAGGATGTTTCTTCTGATCTTCTCAAATTGTCCCAGGAAGACACTGGTTGTGCCCCTATTCTTATTTATTTTTACCGGAATTTTGTTTGCCCTAATGTGCTATTTTATCTCCTTTGTAGGGGAAAATCTTGAGAGCTTGGAATTTTCTGACTTACTCTTCCAACTTCTCAGAATCTTCTTGTCATTTTGTACCCATATAATATCAAGAGGTCTTGAGGAGGGGTATTGACATGTTGAATGGAATGATTTTCAATATGATACAGACATGAGTTGCATATAATTAAAACCAATAGATGTGTTTTACTAGAAATTGTCCACATGGATGAGGTCACAGAGTCATTGAAGAGTTAAAGAACTTTAAAATTATTTTTAAAAATATTTCTACAAAATAGAAACTTCTCTATAAATAGAGTTCATACAGAGTAAAATTTATCTAATTTGCTTTTTAAGTTAAAAAGTAGTTCAGGAAAACAAAAGACTATAAAGAAAAGAAGGAAAAGTAATTTACTTGCAACATATAAACATCCTATTTCATTTATTTCCTGTCTCAAAAAGGTAGAACAATCATTAAGTGTTTCATTAGGCACAAGATATTCAATGAAACAAAATACAGTTGTATGTATTGATTATCGTGTGTAGTTTGTCTCTTACACGTCTTTGTCCTATTTTTAATTAAACAGTTTTAAAAACCAGATCCAGAGTTTCCATTTTCTCTAGCGTTTTCTCCAAATGTTTAAACTACTTTAATTACTGCTGATCACTGACCTGAAATAAAGAAGCTATTTTCTAGCAAAAGTACTAATTGCCAGCCAAGTGCTTTCTATGTAGGGCAGAAAAAGCTAGAAGTACTAGAATAATGATGCTAAGCAGGTTCCATATCATATCATTCTGACTTTAAAATAGAAACAAAACAAGCTGTACTGCTTCCTTTCCTCATATTAGTCAAATGGAATGAGAAAATTTTATGACAGATGAATTCTTTTTTAATTAATTTATCTTAAACGTAAATACTAAAACTTAAATATGCAACAAGAAAAAGGAAACATTATAAACTTAAATACAAAATAAGGGGAAAAAGCATTACCATTTGCAAAGCAGAATGTTAGGAGAGGATTCAAAATATAAAGCAATAATTTCCATTTTAAGAAAGTCTATATAATAAATATTATACATCGTGTTCAGAGCTGTCGATCTTTACTTTCTTATAGGTTTTATTTTGTTCTCCACTGTGTACTTTTTACTTTGTTAAGTATGGGGATATACATACACGTGTGCATGTGCATATATACATACACTTAGATATCTATAATCATAGTCATATGTAGACACATAAGCATCTATGTAAGACTGTACTATACTTGTGTGTCCTCTGTTTCTCTGAGAGTAGATAATATCTTTCTTCATAAGATCAAGTCTCTCCATATTTTTCTAATTCCACTTACTCATTTCCGGCAGCATAGGAATATTCCAACCTCATACTGTCTAGTTATTTTAAATAGTGTTGAACAATGTGGATTAATATGGCTGTCATATAGTGTAGTTTCCCTATTTTTCTCTTGTGAGTAAAACTATTTTAGCTTTAACTTTATCTGAGATCATGATTACTACCCCTGCTTTTTTCCCTAAAAGTTCTACTCCTGATCTTTATTTTGTTTGTGTGTATCTCTTATTTCGTATCCCTCCTAACTCCTCTACTTTATGTCTACCTGCTACCTTTGCCTTTGAGTACTTAACCTGCACCCCACCCCCACCAAAGGTCTCTCCCTTATACCCGCCCCCCCTCCTTTCCCCTTACCATCGTTTCCATCTGAGTTTAGAAGACTTGAATAGCCTTCAAAATATATGTTATTCCCTCTTTATCCCACTCCTGTTAATCTAGACACTGTCCTCCTCTCCCATCCTATTCCCTCACTTTTCTATTTCTTTATAAATTTAGAAGAATTTTATTCTTTCTAAATGTATATATTGTTCTCTCCTTAACCCAGAACTTATGTTCCCACTAAAGTTACCACTTTGGTTCCCACTAAAAATCCTTACCTTATCCTCTCCCCCCTCCCTATCCCCTTAGCCTTTTATTTCTTTCTGAATTTAGAAGACTTTTATGAACATACAAACACACACACACACGCACACACACACACACACACACACACACATATACACAATCACACATTTACCTCTTTAACCCATTCCCAATGACAGTAGGGTTCCAGAACAACCAGCCCTCCCCCATCTAATTCCTCTAAATCAGTTCTTCCATTCACACCTCATTTGTATAAGGTAATTACTCTTTTTACCTTTTCCTAAATGGTTTTACTTTTCAGAATCACATAATACTCAGGTCTACTCCAATCTTTCTTTTGAACTATCAGATTACTATAACAATCTTACGAATACAGTTTATATTTCCTCATATAAAAAGTAAACAGCCTGTCCTTATTGAATACCTTGTAATTAGTCTTTGATGTATATCTTATATTTCTCTTGGATTTTTGTGTCAAATTTTCTCTTAAGTTCAGATTTTTTGCAACAAAATCCTGAAAGTCTGGCAATTTGTTGATTGTACATTTTTTTTCCATTCAAGATTATGCTTAACTCCATTGGGTCTGTTATTTTTGGCTACAATCTCAGTTCTATTGCTCTTTGATATATAGTGTTGCCACTGCTAGGTCTTGTGTGATTCTAATTGTGGCACCACCATATTTAAATTCTTTTTTTTTCTTCTTGTTGCTCATAATATTTTCTCCCTGAGCTGGGGCTTTTGGAATTTGACTGATGTTCCTATAGGTTTTCCTTGTAGGATCTCTTTCAGGTGGTGAGAAGTGGGTTTTTTTTTCTATCTATACTTTCCCTTATTGTTCTAACATTTGAGAACAATTTTCTTTAATTATTTCTTGTATTATTTTATCAAGATTCTTTTTGACCATTAGGTTTCAGGTAGTCCAATTGTTCTTCTGTTTTCTCTTCTTGATATGTTCTCTGGATCAGTTGTTTTTCTTATGAGAAGTTTCGTAGTCTCTTCTATTTGTTCATTCTTTACATTTTGTTTTATTATTTCTTGGTTTCTTAAAACTTCACTGGCTTCCCCTTGCCCAATTCTAATTTTCAAAGAGTCATTTTTCCTTTAAGATTCTGGATCTTCTTTTCTGGTTGACTTTCTTTTCATAATCTTCTTGTCTTTTCTTGGATTGTTCTTTTTTTAAAATTTTCCTCAAACTCTCCCATTTGTTTTTTAAATCTTTTAAAATTTCTTCTTTGAATTCTTTTTGGGGAGGTTACCATTTGACATTGCTCTTTGGGGTAGGAGAGGCTTTTTTGCCTCTGAAGACAAACCTCAGTCTTCTTGATTCCTATAAGTAACTTTCTATAGTTGAGTTCTTTCTCCTTTGCCTGCTCATTTTTTTTTAAAATTTGCAGCAATCCTTAGTCCTCAAATATGGGGAATGGTGCCTGTGGCCTCAAATCCTCCTTCAGTTCTCCCCTCCGGCTTGGAATTGAAACCAAGGATTCTGCCCTCTTCTAAATCCTCACAGCCAGCTACATCCCATCCCACTGCTTCTACAATCACCTGGTATAAGCTGGTTCCTTCTTATAACGAATGGCAGCACAGCTGGGCCTGGCATCCCTTATTAGCAGAGGTTCCCTCAATCTTTCCCTGCTCAAACACCTGGCTCCTCACATTGTCTGGGAGGTGAAAATTCCTTTCGCTGGGACTGAGGCTACCTCCTCATATTAATGAAATAGAATGAGCAAATTTTTGACAGATGAATTCTGGAAGAAATAGTAACATATTATGTTACCACTGTGACCCTCACAATTTCTGCGATAAAACAATAAATGACTTCACACAGATAATCTGCAATTCGTAGATTACTATGGGTACAAAGAAAGAATAATGAAAAGATGAAGTTAAAAATGATGGATGTTCTAAGCAGTATAGTCCTCATTTTGAAAAAAAGTAAAAATATATATTCTATTTAACATTACAATGGTATCTTATGAAACTCTATTGAAATTCTATTTTAATAGCCAAAAGAAAACTATAATATTTATAACTACAAATGGCATGTGGTAGGATATATAGAATACGTGAACACAAATGATATTTACTTTGATTTTTGTATTCCAAAGTTATTATTTAATATACAATTGGAATGGAAAAGATTAGTATGACTTCAGTAGTTGGAGCTCTAAGGCATTTTGGCCCTTGAGTGTAGAAATATGCTAGAGTTAGCTCTAGGATAATGTCTTGTTAAATTTTGAGTGTGAGCATTTAAACTTCAGTCATCTGTCAGTGCTAGAAATCAGGGTTTAATTTATTTTTTTAATTGTGTAGACTCCAGATAAAAGAAAGTAATGAAGAAAATGCTAATAATGCAGATTAAATTAAAAAATATGTCATGCATCATTTTCACCCCCTAAAGAGCTGATTGTTAAAAATTTACTGGCATACCTCTGCTCATGGATTCATTTACCTGAAATGAATTAGTCACTTGGTTTCTTGGTTTTTCATTTCCTTCTCTGAGCTTCCCAGTTCCTCCGCTTGCTCTTCTTCCAGATCTAAAGGTGAAAGAATTTAGGACTGGGAGCAACCTGAAAAATCAGCTAGTCCAACCTCTTCATTTTGCAGGTGTGCATACTTTCTGAGAATGAGGAAATGACTTGTCTAGTTGCCCAAATTTAATGATTGGCAAAATAGAAATCAGAGCCAGAACTTCAACATCTGAATCCAAGACCTAGTCCTCTAAACCACAATGGTTCCTCTATAGACAATTCAGCCAAATTGATGGAATCCTTCCATCAATGGTTCATACTTATACAGTGATTCACAGGCGATAAAGCACTTTCTTTACAAATAGGAGCTAGGTCATGTAGGCATTTTTAGCCAATTAGAAATTTTAGCTCCAAGAGGTTAAGGAACTCACCCTGGGTCACATAGATGGTAGAACTAGATTCAAACTCAGTCCTTCTGGTTTTAGGTTCATGAGTTTCTATACTGTTACTTGATAATGAAATAGAAGAGCTTAATTTTAAAACTAAATACTATGTTTAGATATCAAAGGTAAAATTCTATTTTAATAATTACTCCTTTATTAGTCAAATCAATAAACATTTAATAAATACTATGCTACAGATCAGTGCTAGTCTCTTAATGCAAATGACAAATAATGTAACACTTTGTTATCCATTTATGGAATATGAATACCTCCCCTCTCTCTCTCCTTTCCCTAATCTATCAAGAAGAGAGCAAATGGCTAAAGAGTGATTGGCCATTTTAAGTTTCAGAGAGGAATAGACCTTAGAAAGCCACCTGAGGATCTTCCTTGCAGAAATGTTTGCCATAAAGAAGAACTTTGTGATTATTATACTACAAAAGAAGGGATATTAAAGCAGTGAAATACTAATAGAGTAAGTAGCCTTCAGTATTTCCTTTCCCTAACCACATTCTTCACTAACATAATATATAAGTCCCCATTTTTCCCATAGAAATTGTGTATTTGTAGGAAAGTGTGCCACAGAATTATAAGAATAAACTTTTATACTTGCAACTTTGACTATGTGAATTACATGGGTAAGATATTTTTGTGTCTACTGTATGTCGAAAGGGCTTTGGAAAAATTGAGGTACTAATGCACTGTTGGTAGGGTTATGAACTGATCTAACCATTTTGGAGAACAATTTGGAACTATGCCCCAAGGGCTATAAAACTTTGACTCAGCAATACCACTACTAGGTCTGTAACCCAAAGAGAGCAATGAAAAAGGAAAAGGACATATTTGTATAAAAAATAGATGAGTGGATAGATATACAGACAGACAGACAGAAAGACACATAGGTAGGTAGATGATAGATAGACAGACAGACAGATAGATAGATAGATAGATAGATAGATAGATAGATAGATAGATAGATAGATAGATAGGTAGATAGGTAGATAGGTAGGTAGCAGCAGTTTTTGTGGTGGCAAAGAGCTGGAAATTGAGTAGATGCCCATCAGTTAGGGACTGGCTAAACAAGTTATGGTGTGTGTGTGTGTGTGTGTGTACTATAATTGGGATAGAATACCATTGTGTTATAAGAAATGGGATGATTTCTGAAAAACCTGGGAAGACTCATACAAAGTGAAGTAAGCAGAACCAGGAGAACAGAGTACATAGTAACAGCAATTTGGTATGATGACCAACTGTGAATGACTTAGCTATTCTTAGCAATGCAATGATGCAAGATAATTCTGAAGGACTTATGGTGAAAATGCTATCCACATCCAGAAAAAAAAAAAACTGATGGAATCTGAATGTAGATCAAAGCATACTTTTTAAACTTTATTTTTCTTGTGTTTTTTTGTTTTTTTTGTTTTGATATGTTTTCTTTTACAACATGGATAATATAGAAGTATATTTTGCATGACTGCATATGTCTTATCTATAATAAATTGCTTGCCTTCTCATGGAGAGGGGAGGGGCAGAAGGGAGAGGAATTGGAACTCAAGATTTTAAAAAATATTAAAAATTGCTTTTACATCTAATTGAGAAAAAAAATTAAACCATTTACAAGAAAAAAAATCCTATCCCTTTTCTTATTATTTGGAGGTAGTTTTCTCTGAGTGTGTATCTATTAATTTAATTGTCATCAAAATGTCATTTTGCCTAAAAGAGACAATTGTGGAAAATGTTTATATTCCTTTCTTAAATTGTGATTTATCATCTACTACATTTTTAAAGTTGATGTATTTTTTAAAGTTGATGTAATAAAATATTATCTATATTTTTAGTTACATGCATTTTTACTTTTGAAGTTTGTAGCTGTGAATTTGCAACAACCTTATTATTACTTATTGTTATGTATTTAAGTACATATAAAACAACCATACACAGCATACATGCAAAGTATTTACAGAAGACAGGAACTAACAGAGGATCAGGGAAGGCACATTTGAGCTAAGTCTTGAAGAAAATGAGGCATGTTATAGAGAGAAGGTAAGGAGATATATAGTTGATGCACAGGGGATGACTAGTATAGAGAAACGGGAGATGTAATGTTGTCTGAGGAACTAAGAGAAGGCAATTTAAGGGGTCTGTAGAATGTTAGAGATAGAGGCAGCTAGATAGTTCAATGGATAGAGCTCTGGACCTGGAGTCAGGAAAATCTGAATTCAAATCTGGCTTCAGATACACTCACCAGCTATGTGACCTTGAGCAAGTCACTCAATCCTCTCTCTGACTTAATCCACTAGAGAAGGACATGGCAAACCACTCCAGTATCTTTGCCAGGAAGACCCCATGGACAATATTGGTATGCTATGGTACACGGAGTCACGAAGAGTTGGATAAGACTGTACAACTGAACAACAACAAGAATGTTGGAAGGATAATAACATCCAATTAAACTAAAAAGATTGCTTGGGACCAAGTTGTGAAGTCAAATAGAACCTAAAGATTATAGGGGAGACACTAAGAGTTTATCGAGTAGGGAGGTCACATAATTATATCTTCATTTAAGGAAAATCATTGAAGATAATTGATTGAAGCAGGGGAAAACAAGACAGAGGGACCAATTCTATTATTTAAATCCATTCAATTACATTCATCAAATATTTTTGAGTGATTACTATAATTCAACTGATATGGAAGTGGTTTATTTGTACAAGTAAATGCAAAATAGAAAATATATACTTTCTGCGTGTGTGTGTGTGTGTGTGTGTGTGTGTGTGTGTGTGATTTTTTCAATATGGGTTACTCTCAGAGTAGCAACTGGACCTTAGATTTCACAGGTATAAAGAACTCCCTGTGGGGAAACACTTCCTACCAATGTTGTTGTGACTTGTTCTGCAAAAATTACAATCTTAGGAAGCTTACAGTTTTCCAGGATACTCAGAGGTTAAGTGACCTATTCAGGCTCACAGAGCCAGACTTAGAGTGAGGTTGAGGGTGAGACAGGAGATATGCCTTAGTAGATAGAGCATCATAAAAACTTGGGTTTAAGGCCTGACTCTGACACATACTGTCTATGTGTATATAAATTTATATCTATCTCGAACCCAAAGGAGCAAATCTCTGTCCCCAGAATTAATCAGAGAACTCATCTATAATTGAGGATGTGAACTAACCTAATCATGTCTCCTATTTTACCCAGCTACTTGTTGACCCTGAAGATAACATCTGCCTCTGGGCTGTCAGCCATACTGCAGAGTAATGTATGTAGCTGCACACAGAATAAATGCCACTACCTCTGACTCTATACCTAATTAGGTGTTGAAAAACTATTGTAAGGACTTCTCACCAGTGATTATTCATCTCTTTAATAGTTCCTTCAAACTGAACCATGGTTTAGCTATTAGAAAATAACTAGCATCATTGTCATTCTTGAGGGGCTTATCCAAGCCCTCTGAGGGATTACTGTCCAGTATCACTTTTAAACACAAATGTAGCACTCAATAACTAAAGGAATATATTTAAAAAAAAATCACTGTAAGACTTTCAGCTGTGAAAGGGATGAATGCTGGGCGGACACCTGGAGATTTTAATCACATTACTCCAATTACAAGACAAACATCCTCCACAGGGAGCAGAAAGGGGAAAGAAAGACAAAGGAAGATGTCTTTAGTGACAGTGATGTTGATTATTCAATAAACCACCATTGGTTTTCTAAAAACCACCATTTTATGCTTCTAAATGGCACCACAGGGCTTTATAGCAATGAGTCACTATGAAAAGAAAATCACAGTGATGATTAATTTATTTTAAAAATGTAAATCATTACACCTTACATACTAATGACAGATTTCCTTTTAAATTAAGCGGACATGAAGTTTTCATTTATTCAGAGGTCTATTAAAGAATGTGGAAAATGTACATTAACTATAATTATTATAATAAATTCCTTGGTAATTCATTATAAAATTTAACAAATCTAAACTTACTAAAGGTCATTGACTTCTAATAGCTATTTGCTAGACAATAAAAATATTTTGGGGATCCTGTTTACATAGGTAATATTAGTATGAATTAATAATGAACATTATTACTATTTAACGTCAAATACATGATTTTGCTCTCTCTGAAGCCACACACCCATTAGTTTCCCTATAATTACAATTGGTGGATATTTCAGATATCGAAGGCACATTGAAAATGTGAGTCTGACATTTCATTTACGTTAGTTATGAGTTGAACTTAACTCACCTCATAATAAGAGAGCTAACTTCTATATATTTTTTACAGATTTCCTTCCCCGCATACTCAATTTTAGAATTTTCCCAAAGAATAGTTTTATTGCATGGTACCTTTATGTCTAAAAGAGTATTATTAACTGGTTTGAAAAGATTTTCTTCTTGGGGAGCAGCTCACACTATTAAAAGGCCTATGTCAATATGTTTCAGTTAGTTCATCATAGCACAAACAACTATGTTTCAATATGAAAAGGGTCTCCCAATGCTAATTTTGACCTTTTGGTAACTTGTAGCCTATGTTACTTGAGGCTCAGTGAGGTTAAATGGCTTGCCTGTGATCACAGAGCAAATAAGTATCAGAGAACAATTTGGACCCAGGTCTGACTCCAGGTACAGCATTCTAGCTACTGTGCCAAATAATCTCCCATACATACATATATATGTGTATATGAACACGTGTGTCTATTAACTCATAGGATATATATATGTGTGTATATATATGTACATACACACACTATATATATGAATATCTATATGTATACAGAGATATGTGTGTCTTTATGTAAATACTACTAGCTGCTAAAGATACAAAATGAAGAATAGCTTAGTCTCTGTCATTAGGAAACATATTCTGTTAGAGGGATATGCTATGTATTGTATGAATTTGTATGCTCAAAGAATTTTGAGGCAGAAAAGAAAATTTAAAACAGGCTCAGGAAAGACTTCATGAACTGACAGGATACCTGAGCTAAGCCTCTAAGGAAGAGAACAATTTTAGAGGCAGAGTTTGGGGGTGGGGAGAGGGGTAGTATATTCTAGGAAGAGAATATGGCCTATACAAATATATGAAGGCAGGAGACTGCATGTAAAGCTTGAGTAACAGCTAACAGTACAATTTGATTGGAAGTAGAATATGCAACAGGAAATAATGAAAAACAAGTTTGGAAAAATAAGGAAGAAACAAAATTTGCAGGACCTTGAATGCCAGGTTAAGTATTTGATATTTTATGCTATAAGCAAAGGAGAGCCACTGGAGATTTCTGAGCAAGATAGTGACATGGTCAGGCAAATAATAATAACAATAATATATCACCAGAGTACCTACGTGAATGATGAATTCAAGAGAGAGGAGAATATAGTAAAGTTACAGATTAAAAAGTTCTTAATGGTCAAAGATGAAAATGATACGAAGCATCAAGAGCATCACGAAGCTATTGATGAAACTTTTCCTTCGGGCTACTATGGCAGCCCAACTTGGCAATGTGTTCCAGAAAAGGCACATTGAGATTAAAAGCATGGAGAATGAGAAGATGGTGATGATTCACCAAAGATACCAGAAAGAAACTGTCTGCTGTGAGGCCCTGAAAGAATGTGAGGCTATGGGATTCCTGGCAAGGGAATCAAGACAGATCTCAGAAATTATCCTTTCAGAGTTCTCTCCCCTCAAAAAAGTGGAAAACTGACTTCTTTGCAACCCCACCCCCAGCCATGAACACGTTTTGTCTATATCTCACAGGACTAGCACTATAGAGATAGTTTGATTCCCTTAAAAGTTTCCTAGCTTCTTCCTTGGCTTTTCTGGTTAGCCAGACACCTGAAATATTTGATTAGATGTAGACAAGTGCAGAGAGATATCTCAACAGTATTATCTGTTACCCTCCAATTACTGCCTTGGAGTAATTTGCTGAGAAGCTGAGCAGCAGGACTTGGCTCAAGAATCCTCAAATGAGACAAACCTTTGTATTACTCCTTTGAGTGTTTTTTTTTTGAAAGGAGGAAGGCGAGGCAATTGGGGTTAAGTGGCTTGCCCAAGGTCACACAGCTAGTACATATGTCAAGTATCTGAGGTGGGATTTGAACTCAGGTTCTCCTGACTCCAAAGCCAGTGCTCTACTCACTGCGCCACCTAGCTGCCCCACTCCTTTCAGTTTTTAAAGTGAAGCATACTTATCACTTTCCTTTAAGGAATAATTTCTTCCCTGGGTTCCAGGAGAGCCAGTAGTCCTAACATTATTCCACCTAGTTTAACTGAAACCTTACTCCAACCATGGAATCTTTCCTACCTCTTTGTTAGTTTGCTCATCTTTTCCCACGATTGCTTCATTTTTAGGCAGCACAACAATGTCTCTCAGCTCTCTCTGCTCCCCCCAATTATGACTTTCATTACTCTGAACATGATTAGTCAAACAAAGTAGGCACAAAAGTAACAAGGACCGATCCCCACCCCTCCAATCTACCATGTCTGCTAGGTCCTCAACAGCTCCTAAAGGTTTGCATACTTTGGGGGCCTAACAATTCTTCCGTCATTTTAGGAAGGGAAGAAGTCGGAGGTTAAAATTATTGCTCCTTCATATCTCCTTGTTTTTCCCGTGACTGTGAAAAGGAATATTGGTGAATACCAATAGTGGAAAAATATTTTTTCGCTATATGAAACTCTTCTTACATAGAGAATGGCATAGTGGAAAGAACAACCGATATAGCACCATTTCGAGTCATAAAACCTAGATTGGAATCTGTGAGATTTTATACAACTTGCTCTCTGTTTTTAGATCCGTTTTCTCATCTGCAAAATGAAATTATTGGACTTGAGAGTCTTTAAGGTTCCTTTTAGTTCCAGATCCTCACTTATTGCTTTATTAGCAGAACATCTCATTAGCATACGACATATTACATGACATCCTAGCACTCTGAAAAACCTAACAGACATTCCGAAAGTATTCCAACTTTCTCCCAGAAAGTAGCTTATGCATAGGCAGAACCAGAGGCCCCAGCATGTTAAACATCAGTTTCAGCCTGTGAAATCTAATCTCTAATACCGAAAGATGAGAGGAGGGAAAATTGTGTCAGTGTTACATAGTTTTTTTAATAGTTTCCTTTAGTATTTACCTATACATCATTGTGTATTTAACCCTCCAGCTTATAAAATTTGAATCAGGTATAATTTTTCAGTCTCAGAGTTTCTCTACTTTTTTTCTTTTTTTGCAAATATATGTGTCCTTTTTTTAATATTCAGAACTCAATATTGCACTAGCTAAATGATGGGGTTTTTTTTAGTATTTTTATTACTTCATATATAAAATTAAATAATATCCAGGACATGAGTTTAAATACTGATGTATTTCTAATAATTTTACAACTTGGCCTCCTACACATAAGCATCTTCCTTATCTTGCCCAGAAACCTGGCCACTAAGATACTTGCCATCAATCAAATGAGATAATATTTGTAAAAGCACTTAGCACAGTGCCTGGGGCACAGAAGGTAGTATACAAATGCTGGCTGGTACCTTCCTTTTTCAGCCATGAGCATGATCAGCACCTCTGCTTTTCCCAACACTAGGTGTTGTTTTTTTCATTGAAACACAGCTCCGGAATGGAAGTGGCTGGCTTATTTTCTTGTATTTATATTCTAATCACTTAGCACAGTGCCTGACCCATAGTAAATGCTTGACAAAATATTTTTCCTTCTTCCATTCATTCATTAAAATTCATTGCTTTGTTATTTCTAAGGCAAGTTCACAAAGATAAGTTTTCAATACAAATTAGTGGTTTTATTTCAGATTAGCAATGTATATACTTCTACTATCTACGATTTTCTTTATTCTATGTGAATAACAAAATACACTTTAATCAATAATGTAGTTAGAAAGCTATTTGTGCTTCTCATTTTATATGGTCACATATACATTTCAATCATGGAAATAACATATTAAATATTTTATATTAAATATCATATACTTAAGCATATTTTTGTTTAAGTAATGGCCAATAGACATAGTCTTCCGGAGCTTGCACAGAGTGTTTGGCTGATACAGTCTCCACGTGGTCCCTGAAACACGTTTAGAAGTTTAATTCTGCTCTGCTAAACATGTGGTGAAGAGGAGTCTCTTTGTCTGGTAACATAAATATCAATTATAACCATTATGTGTCTAGTGCTTTAATGTTTGCAAAACATTTCACATACATCATCTCATTGATCCTCACAGCAACCCTATAATACAGGTACTATTATTATGTTGCTGGGCAGCTAGGTGGATTGGGGAGAAAACACAGGTCCTGGAGTCAGGAAGACTTGAATTTAAATCTAAGCTCAGAAAAAAGCCGTCTGACCCTGGCAAGTTGCTTAACCCTGTCTGCTTCAGTTTCCCCATCTGTAAAATGAGGTGGAGAAGGAAATGGCAAACAACTCCAGTATCTTTGCCAACAAAACCCCAAATGGGGTCATGAAGAGTCAGGCATGACTAAACAACAACAACCTTATTATCCTCATTTTAGAGATGAAGAAATTGAGTCTAGGAAAAGTTAATTGATTTGTCCAGGGTCACAAAGTTAGTAAGTATTTAAAGTAAGATTTTCAATTAGGTCCATTCCTTAGCATGATGCCTTGAACATGGTGGGCACTTAATAGAAGCTTATTGGCTGGCTGACAGAGCTTCCTGACTTTAAGTCTAGCACTACTTCCACTAGGTCACCTACTTGCATAGCTGGAATTGGATGGAGCTGTATTCAGAAGGTACTTGTTGCCAGAACCCCTGCCTTCTATGGTCTGTCTTCTTCCTTAAGAGAAGATAGACAATGTTCTAAAACAGGACTGTCCAAAATGTGGTCCACAGTATGATTTATGTGGCCACTTACAATTATAAAAATTTACATAAATGCTGTAGTAAACAAAACCCAGCTACCGAAGAACTCTCACTGAAATGGCAAATCAAAATATACATCCATTGTCTCAACAAAGACCTAAGGATGGACAGCCCTGCTCTAAGATAAATGTGTCAAACATGGGACCTACTTGCCTCATGCCACTGACAATACTCCCTTGTGACATAAGTAGATTAAAATATGAATGGAAATTATTTAACAAAATAAATATACAATGGAACATAGACAAAGTTAATACATGGGGGTTTGGGTTTGTTTTTGTCAGCATGCAGCCCTCAAGAATCTTTATTGTTTAGCAGTCCTGTTTCTATTTCATTTTGACACCACTCCTGTAAAGGGAGAGGGCTTGGACCTTTTTCATCTGAAGCTACCAGATAAGAGGCCTTGGTTCTTTCCTTTGGTATTTGATCTTTCATTTAAGGTTAAGGAGATTTGGAGGTTATGATGTAAGTTTCAGAAGATTAGGAGAGTGAGACCCAAGGATGTCCATGCTAGGGTCTGCCACCAGGCAGTCCAGCTTCAAAGTCCCAGAGACGGAGGAATGACCTTCATGCTCTGGGAACAAAGCCAGCAGTAGCTGAGACAAGGCCTCCTCGAGCAGTGGAGTCACATTGGGACTTGAACTTGTCAGTTTGACTTTCGATATTCTGATTAATCTGTTACTCATCCAGTGACCTAGTGTCAGTGCATTCTCATTGAGTTAAGTAATGATTATCAATGACATACTAATACCCACCAGCAGCTTCCTTGCTGCTCCACAGTATTTCAGTACTAAGTACAAGACCTGAACATATGTGTTTTTAAGGGAAGGCTAAGATTAACAAGGCCTTGTGAATGAAATAGTTGAGAAGCAGCAGAAAGGCTATACTTAAAGTTTCTCAGGGGACTGAGAATTGAAACAGCTCCAGGTGGTTTTAGATTTCACTTGAAACTTTGCTTACAGAATGAATCACTAAGTTAAAATCTGGGGAAATGCAGAAGATATTTTAAGACAATTTTCACAAATCCTTTCAACATGTTGTCCTTCAAATGTGCCCTGGGAACTGTCTCTTGAGCCCTATTTCTTATTATTTTATGCATGTGTATGTATAATGTATGTGTGTGTATATATACATATATATATATATATATATACATATATATATTTGACTGTAGGCAATTTTTCATGCTCTTTCCAACTGTAGCAACACAGAAGTCAGAAAGGAACTGATGGAAAACAGCATTATCATTCCAGGTAGTGTGCTAAACACTGACGATACAAAGAAAAGCAAAATCGTGTGTGTATGTGTGTGTGTGCGCGCGCGAGTGCATGCACACACACACACATACATACATACATATAAAGTGCTTACCCTTAAGAAGCTCATATTCTAATGGACACCATTACTCAGTCCCTCAATTAAATAAGATTTAATTTAGCTTGTCTTCATTTTCTGATAGTCCTTTGGAAAGAGTGATCTTATCACACGATTGGGTCAATGACATTTAAGAAACATATTACATGAGAATCGCTGTGCTTAGTTTTTGTTGACTATGAAAAAACATTTGATTCTGTAGATTAAAACAGTCTTAAAGGCTCTCTTTCAGTAAGGTGTCTCCCATACATATCAAAATTAGACAAGTTTCTTTGAAACATAAAACACAATATAAGTTCAACTGCAGGGACTACTTTTCTTTTTGCTTTTGTCTATCTACACCACTTATCATAGTGTCTGATACATAATAAGCAAATGACACAACACATTATGAAAAATATTTATTAAACATTTACTATTTAGAAAAAGAAAAACAATACCTGCCTTCAAGGAGATTACAATATAATAGGGAAACACAGTACAGAAAGAAGAAGACGGGCAGATAGGAGGGGTATCAAGAGTGATGATGATGGCAAAGTCAAAACCAGGCAGAGCAGCAAATGGCTTGGATTTTGAGTATTTCATAAAAAGATGCTATAGGAGGAGTATTTTGCTCTGCCCCCAGCCCTCCAAGTGGAAACAGCAACCGAAGGTACCGATGAGTTGTGAGTACAAAGATGTAGCAACCTTTATGATTACAAATCTTCTGGTGGTAAGTATAGATGGGAGTGGGGGAATGATGCTGATGATGGCAGAGTCAAAACCAAGCAGTGCAATTGGTAGAAAATAAGTGCTTATTGGCTTGACTTGACAATATTTATTATTATTAAGAATCACATAAAGCAATCAACCATCGAACACTAATTAAGCACTTGCTCTGATTATGCACTGTATTAGGTCCTGGAAGGAGGAATATATTTTCTCCTATGTTCACCAAAAATTTCTGCCATTGTTATGGAAGACGTATAACCTAAAGTTCAAAATGAAAGATACCCCTTTAGCTTGTGAGGTTCTCTAGATATTGCTATTTTTAGATAAAATTGACTTCCTCAAAGAGATCTGTAATCACTCAAATGAGTTCAGTTTAACTATCCACATAGGTAAAACTAAGCAGGTATAGAATTCCTATTGTTCAAACGATGATGTGCAGTTGGGTAAATAGCCAATAAACTTTGTTGATCACTAAATCTATCTTGGGCAGACACAGCAGCTGGTTCAGGGACCAGAACTGAACAGGGATCACAACTAAATAAGAAAAGATTATATAAAATCATGTTTGGTGATTTACTTTAATCTCCCTTTAGATTAGCAAGAACCAAGCCTCATTGTCAAAGACATTGTTACATCTCCGCACTAAAGCCATTACAAGTCAGTGCTCTCTGGCCCCAAGCTCTATCTAGCAGTGAACAATAGGATGTTTGTTGGGGTGAATCTCACTGGATAAATGGCCAATTTGGACAAAGAATGGGAGAGAGTTGAAAAAAAGAAAAACTGTCAAGGTTACAGATTTAGGGAAATTTTGCTAGCTCAGCGCAGACATAAATTTCTATCAAAGTGACTTCTTTAAGTTGGAAAGCAATTTGAAATGCATTTCTATAATGTTGATGATGACAACAACGATGATGACCATGATGATGATGATGATAAAGATAGATCTACACAGACATTCTTAATAAGAGGATGACCCTTGATAATCTTATTTTAGCCTTGTTAGGCCTATCTTGACACTAAGCCATGAGGGTTTTCTAGTTCCAAACTGAACAGAAATGTGTGTGCATATGTGTGTGTATACATGCATGTTTGTATTGGGGAAAGAAGCAGGAGAGAAAAAGGAGGATGTTGCACTTGTATTCTCTTCTGTCTCCTAGAATATCAGTGTTGCAGGATATAGTCTAACCATTTGGAAGATTATTTTGAGAGAGAGAAGAGAACAGAAAGAGAAGTTCCTTAGAAGACTTTTGTTTCAACAATCTTTGCCTAATTGAGAGATGTCTGGTAAATGGCTTGTCAACTTGTCAACCATCCTAGAATGGCAGAATAAGGATTTTCCAATGAGGATTACAATACTTTATTCTCTTCCTCTCTTATTTTGGTGGCTTCACTACTATGCTAAATACTGGGTTAAAGTCAGAAAGTCAATGTTGTAATCCTAGTGATGTTACTAACATGCTGGATGACCATACATAAGTCATTTATGTTCCTTATATATAAAATGAAGAGGTTGCATAAATAATTACATTAAAAGTCTATGAATTGGGCGGAGCTAAGATGGCCGCATGAAAACAGCATCTTACTGGAGCTCTCTCACAAGTTCTGTCAGATTCCTATAAAAAAGTGAATTTGAGCAGATTTGAGAGAGTTAGAAACCGCGAGAAGTCTGAGTGGGGCAAATTTCCCAGCCAGGACAGTCTGAAAGGCTGAAGGAACAAATCTGTAGGCTAGGAGAGCACTCCGCGTGCAGAGCTGCTCCAGACAGGACCAAAGCAGAAGCAGCTGGCGGGGAAACCCACGTGGGAGACAGGCTGGGAGAAAACCGGACGCCTGAAACCAGCGAGATCCCCAGGCTTCCCAACACAGGATGGCACTCTGTGGAAGCCACGAGAGGCAGCACAACACCAGGGTAAACTGAGGAAGGCGGTGGTCAAAAACAAAACTTTGTTGAGGAGTGGAAGGGGAAAGGGAGAAATAAAAGCATAAACAGGGGGAAATAGGATGGAGAAAAAGACACAGATGGAAATCATAACTGTGAATGTGAATGGGATGAACTCTCCCATAAAACAGAAGCAGATAGCAGGATTAAAAAAACATAATCCTACAATATGCTGTTTACAAGAAACACATTTGAAACAGGGAGATACACACAGGGTAAAGGTAA
>CM053623.1:380303626-380318632 GCA_028646595.1 Phalanger gymnotis | reverse complement strand
TAATTCAATGCCAAGTTATACATGGAAGTTATATGGAATTCCATGCCATCTTGGGGAGGGAGAGGGGGAAGGAGGGAAGAAAATCTGGAACTCAAAATTATGTAGAATCGTGTGTTGCAAACTAAAAATAAAAATTAAAAAAAAATGAAAAACAAAAACAAAAAAGTCTGTGAATTACTTATTTGTCCTGCGATCAACCATGATTTTTGCATCTTTGCAGGTATAATATCATTACGTGAACAATAATTCTTTTAAGAAATCAAAACAATGGAGAGTAGGAAAATAGATAATGGTAAACTAAAATTCTGTACTTAACAATCAATTCCAAAATATTATCAAGCATGTCTTACATAGAGGGAATTCATAGAAAGTAGAGAAGAAAGAAGTGTTTGGATAAGACATGGCCTCTCCGCCCATAGAGAGTAGTTTCAGGTTAGTGGGAGAACAAGATGTTAGTAGAGATATAGCTCTCTCACTGAGTGTTGTATGGAAAGGATGAAACCAGTTGTATTCCTCTGAGTTGGGGGAAAGGGATGCTGCCTAGAGTGGAATCTCTTGAATTATTATCACAAGGACAAGGGGATAAGCTATAAACTCAACTGTGGGGAGTTAGCAGTTAGATAGTGTTCTATCACACTTAGTTTCAACCGAGAGCCAGAGGCGCATAGTTCAATGGAATGCGTAGTTACTGTGGCAGTAGCAACATTGCTGTTTGTCTTTCATTTTGAAAGAGGACTATCACATCAGGGAGGTGATGCCATGACCTTCAAGTGAATTGGATTTAAGTGAGGGAGGGCTGTGCAAAGTCACTAGCCTCACTTTCTCCTCTGGAGACATCTGGGTACAGAGGCAAGATATAGGTCAGGATGACTGAAGATGGCCTAGGATGCAGTGGGGGACCTTGGCCTGTCAAGTTAAGGTCTTTAACAGGCCTTAGTTTGACTGAGGCAGCACTTATTCAGTGATTAAGGCTTAATAAAAATGAGGATAAGAGAAATTCTAATAGATATATGCTAAAAGTAGCAGATTTTCTTGTGACTGGGAATTGAGCAAATTTGAGAAAGAATTTCATTATTTTTATTATTAATAACTTTCAGTACTTTTCCCAAGAGGTAAAATTCAAGTGCATCTGGTTTTCCACCTCTCTTTGCTTTAGTTTAAAAATAATAAGTCAGAATGCCGTTTTGCTGTCTGGGTCAAGGCTGAGTTAAGTCACATCGCAGAAGTGAAATCAAAGGTGGCTACAAAGAGAATAAAAACTGTCTGGTGGAGGAGAAAAATATATCGTTAGATCTATCCAGTAGCACCCACGTTCCAAAGGTAGGGGACTAAGGAGGGGGGAGATCCTTCACCTCCCTCCAAACCAATACACAAACAGGCACAAAGGATGCAAATCTATTGTGGATCCAAAAATCAAAACCACTTTGTTAGCTGAGGTATGAAAGGATAGTCCCTGTATTTGGCAAACATATATTCACTGGTAATAATTCAAAATTGTCCTTAAAAATGAACAGATACTGCTCACCACTCAAAGTTTTGGTGCTATGGGAATTAACAGTAACTGATCAGCCAGAGTATGTCGGATAAGGCTCATACTTTCTCTATTGCATGTCATTAATTCAGCAAAAAGGCAGGAGTGCCCCCCCACCTCCAAGAAGAGACCAAAACTACAATATTCAAATTGAATAATAATTCCCACTGAGTAGACCATTGCATTGATAATGATGCAGAGTTATTGCCCTTGGCCAAAATGTTTTGAATTCTCTACTTAATTCCCAAAATCCTTTCCCCTAATTCTACTTGAAGTCCTTGCCTAAGCCACAACTCCTCAACTTCCAGGAATGTTTTCTATGAAACAGACAATATGGGTTCTTTTTTGTTAGGCAACAGTCACATATTGCATTATGGGAAAAGCCATCATAAGGAATGTGAACAATGACATTTCAAAAATTCATCAAGCCGTCATAAATCTCACTTGTTCTTAACTCACTAGCGAAAGATGTGAACATTTTCCAAGACTCTTTCAGATTGGCACCATCTCATATGGAGTTATGTTCCAAAGAAAGAAAATCCCACATGGTAAAGAAAAAAATTAGTAACAAGTTCAAATGCTATGACAAGAGAGGCTTAGGAACTCTCCCAGTATATTGTATATTTTTTCTGGGTGGGGGAAGGCAGAGCAATTGGGGTTCAGTGACTTGCCCAAGGTCACACAGCTAGTAAGTGTGTCAAGTGTCTGAGGCCAGATTTGAACTCAGGTCCTCCTGACTTCAGGGCCAGTGCTCTATTCACTGTGCCACGTAGCTTCCCTGTACTGTATATTTTAAATGTGTATTTTGGTCCTATACTACTGTTTTTCATTTTCTTAAGTGGTGACATTGAGAAATAGTTGTCTCTAAAGTAAATCTTGTATGTAGAATTCTGCATACAATATCCTACTTTTTCATGTGCTTCCAACATATTCCTTGATAAAACCTCAATATGTGTTTTTTTGTGATTTAAACCTCTTAAAAGTGAAGAGGATATCCTCTTCTTCAGTTTGCCTTTCTCTAAAATGTATTATTTAACAAAGGTTATAAGAGCCTTTTGCCAAATTGTTTTCATACCTTCAGAAAAAACCCACATCGTTTTAAATATCTTTTGTTGCCTTTTTTGCTTTCAGAAATATTAAAAACATTAATTTACTTCCAGTAATCAGTTGAAACCCATTACTAGTTTTATTTCATTTCCTATCTGATTCAAATTGATAACTTTCTATGGAATAGTGAGGAGGGATACATTTCATTTGGTTTACTACACCTGTTTTTAAGGGAAATATTTTTAGACATGTAGGACATTATTTCAAAAGAAAAAATCATTCTACTTACAATATAAAAATAGAACTAAAGGGTAATTTTCTTAAAGGGCTTTTTGAGGCAAAACCCATGAAGTTTCAGCTGATTAGATAACATTACATTAAAGAAAATTCCTTCATGAGTAAAACAGAGTAAAGCACAGATAATTTTCTCTTTAAAAAACAAAAAGAGGTGCAAAGTGTATCCCAAACTCATTTATGTTCCATAAAGACAGGTAAAAATGAAAATATTAAACAAATTTTGGGAAGATTTGTTTATATTTCAAATCTAAAGAAAGACAATTTTCAAAGAAAGCCTGCCTTAATCAATTAGATATTTGCTTTCAAAATTCCCCTCTACTATCTTCCCTTATAGACCTCCCCTCAGCATTGTTTTACATATATAGGCAGATAGGACACAGATATTTACTTATAAGACTATTTTTTTTCTTTTCATGGGTGAACAATTTTGCATTTATCTACTGTCCCTTGAGATGAAATTTAGTAAATGGATATAGATTGGAGGAGTTTTCACAGTTTTCTATAATTAATTTAAAATATTCATGGACAGATTGTTGGAGTCAGGCCTATCACCAACACTCTCCTAGGATAGGTTCAATATTGGGACAAAAAGAAGCATTCATAAGTTATTGAATAGCTAACAAAAGGAGGATTTCCTTTGTCCTAAAATAGCAACATATCTCCCTCCGTGTTTCCCCCCTTCCATATGCAAATACATCTGGTCATCAGTGCAACATATGGAGAAAAACATGGTGACTTGTGTGGTTTTCAGTAATCTAACAAGTTGGAGGGTCCCAGAATCCACTCGGCTGGGACCTTATATATCCCTAGTGACTATGAAGCTGCATCAGGGAATTTCGAGCTAATCAATCTATCAAAAATATTTATTAAGTATCTACTCTGTGTACAGCAGTATACCAAGTTCTGGGTATATGTAAAGAGGCAAAAGAGAGTCCCTGTCCTCCAACAGTTCACAATCTAATGGGGAGAGAAAACAAGCAAAGAAATGTGTATATAACAAGCATAACAGGATAAATAGGAAATAATCAAAAGAGGTAAACGCTAGAATTAAGAGGCGATAGAGAAGGCTTCTTGAAGAAGACAACATTTTACTTGGGACATAGCAAGCCAGGGAAGCCAGCAGGCAGATATGAGGACTTTCCAGGTATGCAGAGCAGCCAGAGAAATTGCCTGGAGTCAAGAAATGAAGTATCTTCTGGAGCAGCAAGGAGGTTCAAAGAGCATGAGAATGGGGGATAAAATGAAAGAAGAAGGTGAAAGTGGGAGGGAGCTAGGTTATGAATGGCTTTGAATGCCAAACAGATTGTGTATCTTTTCTTAGAAAGCTGCTGGAATTTATTGAGCTGGAGGGTGACATTGTCCGTCCTGCACTTTAGAAGAGTGGGGCGATATCCCAGGCAGGCAGACTCACCAGCAGTCTATTGCAATGGTTGAGGTGATAAGGGCCTGCACCAGGGTGGTAGCAGCATCAGCAAAGAGAAGGGGGTATATTTGAGAAATGTTGCAAAGGTCAAATCTATGGGCCTTGACAAGAGATTGGATAAAGGAGGTGAAAGATAGTGAGGAATTGAGTGACATCAATATTGTGAGTCTGTGGACTGGGAGGATAGCATTGCCCTTAATAGTAATATAGAAGTTAGGAAAGGAGAGAAAGATAAGTTCAGTTTTGTACATGTTGAGCTGGAGATGTCTGAAAGGCAGGTGGAGATAGAAGATTGGCATTTAGCAAAGAGATTAGGGCTGAAGAACATCAGAATGTGTTATTTCAGTAGTTTCTTCAATAGAGTCCAACTCTTCATGACCCCTTTGTGACATTTGGGGTTTTCTTGGCAGAGATACTGGAGTGGTTTGCCATTTTCTTCACCAGTTCATTTTATAAATGAGGCAACTGAGGCAAACAGGGTTAAGTGACTTGCCTAAGATCCCATAGCTAGTAAGTTTCTGAGGCCAGATATGAACTCAGGAGAACGAGTCTTCCTGAAACCAGGCCTCCTTCTCTCTCTCTTTCTCTGCTATGTCACCTTACTTCCCTGGAGATGGCAATTAAATCTAGGTAACTAAATATCATGAGTGAAAGGAGGAGGGGTCAACCAGATCTATGTTGGGGGAGGGGAACCAAAAACTGGTAGATATTAGTCCTATCAGACAGGTATTTGTGTATCTGAATAAAGAATTGAATAACAGTTATGGATTTGAAGGTATTCATAGCTATCTGACATTTTAAAAAGGTGTCAAAGTTGCCTTCATTGAGGTATGTGGAAAAACTTGTTTCTAGTCAAAGGGCTCAGGTTCAAATCTTGCCCTGATGTTGACTTTCTGTGTAATATTGAGAAAGTTACTTACTTTTCTGTTTCTTAATTTCCTCATTTGTGAAAATGAGAATAGAAGTTCTCTGAGGTCCCTTCCAACTCTAGACCTCTGCTCTTATAACAAACCACTTACATAACATTAGGAAGGTTATTTGCTTCTCTTCGCCATTGCAAATTGAAGGGGTTTTGGTTTGATGATCTAAAAGATCCCTTTTAGCTCTAGATCTTGATATTCTAAAAGTCTGCCTTGTCTGAAAGTGATTTTGTACTGTAAGGGGAAAAACAGCCTTAGCGGAACCATTTCAAAGGGCTCCAATCAACCAAATGGTACTCTCAAGTCAAGTCCTCACCTAACATAGATTGCTTATAGTAAATCCATGTAAATGGATAACTATGGTAAATTGCTCCTTCAGTCTCCACACACACACACAAAAATTGTAGTTTGTTTCTAACGACTGTCATATGTAGGTATATGAAATTTACTCAACCACTACCTATCACTGATTCTGATTCTGCTGACCCAGGCTTCTCTTCCCTTGCATGCCCTAAATCTGTTTTTTTTTTCTACTAGACTCTGCCACCCCCTTCCCTTTTATTAAAGTCCCAAGTCAGATAGCACCTTTTCCATAAATCCTTTCTAAAGGAAACTAGGAAGGACTTGGAATCAAGGAGATTTGGGCTTGGATACTGGCTCAGATACTCAATAGTTGTGTGATCCTGGACACCTATGAGCCTCAGCTTTCTCATGTATGAAATGGGAGTAATAATAGCACCTATCTCCAAAGGTTGTTAGGAGGACCAAATGAAATAACACGTATAAAGAACTTTGCGAATAATAAGGCATTGTAGAAATGATAGCTCTTATTTCATAGTGCAAGTAGCTCTGGATTCAAAGACAGGAGAGACGGGTTACACAGTAGGTGCTTAGTAAATGTTTGTTGCTTGATTGTATCCTCTCGCTGACTTTTGCCAGAAAAGATCTACATCCTTAAAATCCGCATGACTTGGTAATCATAGCCAGAAACTCACCTTTGTTAATGACTAATCGCATGTCCATGGAAAAGTCATTTAACCTCTTTGAGGCTCAGAGTCTTCATCTTTATAAATATATACTAGTATTTTAAATATTTATTTATAAAATTTTATGAATAAATACTAGTATTTATTGTAATTACCTACTGGGTTATCCTGAGAATCAAATGAGCTTTTATATGTTAGGAAGTTGTAGTAGCAACCACACTAGCACACAGGGTGGGCTGCTATCACAGGTCTTGATCTGTTTTTATAAAGGAAAGACAGCTTCAAAGGGGTTAATAACCTTACTTTAATCAAACAATGTAGAAAGATAAAAGAAGTGATTAATATCATCCATTAGTTCAGGGGCAAAGGTCAGCACCATGAAAGTGGAGAAAATCAATTATTAATAAGCAGAACGATCCAACACGGCTCCAACTGTCCAGTGATCATAGTACACGCTCTACCATTGCCCAACATAATTCCCACATAGCTCAACAAAATAACAGAAGCATTTACATACATCACCAGACTGAGAGAGCACTGACATCTGGGTTCACATGGAGCAGGGGTTTAATAACGGCTACCCAGGGTCTCACCTCAGGCAAAGCATTCTTCCCATGAGTGAGCCCCCAAGGCAAACTGATCTTCCAGAATTTATACAGTTTCCAAACAAAGACTCGGCACCTGATTGGCTCAGTGCCATCAGGTGCAAAGGCCTACATCACTCAACTCCTGATTGGCAAGGCAAAATACCTGAGAACAGGAGATTGTTATGGCCATGGATCCTGGGAAACTAAACTCCAAGAAATAATAACTAAAATCCACTTTGCTCACACTTACAGAGGTTTGTAAATTTTAAAGGGCTATATAAATGCCAAGTACCACTATTCTCCTGTGTTGTAAATGAGCATATTTTAGCCTCAATCAGTGCCTTAAAACTCCTGGGACAGAAGGGTTCCTAGCCAGTTCTCTGTTCATATGTTTATGCCTGATTAAAGACTAAGCTATTCAGCTGACTAAGCCTTGTTAACTACCGAGGGAAACTGATGACAATTCAGTCCTTACACTGTGGTCTATGAGTAGAGTTTGACTTGGTGCTCATGTGTGAGAGTATAGGAAACAATTGGGAAGTTAAGATATTCTCACAAAACAAAACTAAAAATCCAAGATAGGGAATGAAGGACAGTTCTAGGCATGAGTTGAGAAAAAAAAAAAGGATAGGTTGTCTCCTTCCCCGAAGATGATTCAGCAGTGGACTAGATAGATAATGAGCTGTTTTCAGTTTTTAGAAGTAAGCTAGCCTAGAGGCAGGAATACAAATCAAAGGTCATTTCTAGCCACAGGATTCTGTGATTCTAAAAGGGACAAATTGTGGTTCTTTGAAGGGAATAAATCTCAGGTAGGAGACAAAGAATTAGGCCCTTCATCTACCCTTCCAGTGCAACAAATAGTAGTAAGTCTAGGGCTAGGGATCATATCAGTTTGGATTACTCTCTATCCCCAGGCCATGTGGTGGTAGCCTATAGCACTACTCCTTATCTCTTTGAAACATTTATATTTCCATTTCTGGAAGAAATCTGGTTAAATCCTGTATTCTTCAATGGTATTGCTGATCTTTGTGAAATGATTTCTTTCTTTCTTTCATTCTTTTTTTTTAACCCATCCATTTCTTTTTACTATCTTCCTTGCTTTTATGTTACAGTTTCTATGGATCTTGTTTCTTCTCTCCTCCTTGAGAAATAACTTTTCTAATCAGTTTTAAATAAAACTAACATCATAAAAATATAGGTTTTTTTAATGTAATGCAACAACTTAGAATAAGAAGAGTTATGGCTTTTAGGATCCATCATTCTGCCCTTTTTGGGAGAGACAAGAGTAGCTGAAAAACACCATTAAGTTAAAAAAAATAACTCATTGAATATGAAATACTAAGTAACTATAAATACATTTACACTTGTTAGTCTAAGTGAAAACTATGATAACAAGGTGCTTTTAAAAATCATTTCCAACATTCTTAACTGAAACTAACAAAAACAGCTGGGTCCCACACATTTAACAATGGTTTAGCCTTGGGCAAATAGCAGTGTATGAAGAGAGTGATAAAAATTAATTTTGTTCCATTCATAACAGGAGGTGGAAAGTCAAACCTGATATGTTTTCAACATATTAACCTTAATTTTTTTTTATTTGCTCATTTCTATTCTCAGTATTCACTCTATCTTCAGATATACATGCATTTATATGTGCATATATATGTATATATTGTTGCTTTAATTTTGAAACATGATTTGGTTTGAGGGGGTTTTGAGAGGTTCAGGGACGCCTCAAGGACTGAAGTATAAGAGAGGGTCATATGGAATGAATTCACAGACTCAAAGTCAAGGTGGCAGAGGTTTATTGTTATGCTTTTCAGCAGGCCAGAGTTCCTAAGGAACCTGCCAGTCAAGGTGAGTGGGACTCTGGAAAAGATCCAGCGGCACCTCGTCCCTTCTCCCCCTTACTGGGAAGCTCAAAGCTTCATTTCTGAGGTGTCTCAATTTGCAATAGCGCCAAGTAGTATGATAAATTCTGACCTATCTTTAAGCATCAAATTAGGAGTGACGCATTTTACTTAAAATAAGACCAGAATGAATTCAATAACCTTTTGGTTGTGTCCCAGGACACAAAAACTTTTCTCTTTTTGGTGAGGCAGAAAATGTTAAGTGCTAGTCATCCTGCCTCTCTTTGATATGAGGGGAAAAGGTTCCTCCTTTCTTTCTTGTCTCTCTCTCTACATTCAATAGTTGGCCAAAGTTGGAATATAGAGAGAGAAAGAATGAAAGAGAGAGAATAAAGAGAGAAAATAGAAAGAGTGAGAGAAAAAGAGAATAGAGAACACACACACACAGAGAGAGAGAGAGAGAGAGAGAGAGAGAGAGAGAGAGAGTAGAGAGAATACTTTACTTAACAACTTTCCAAAAATTTCCAAACCTTTTACTCTCAAACCCTCTATTCACACTGTTCATGCAAATACATTATACCTTCCTTTCTACCCACACTCCTCTCTTTCCTACACGCTTAAACTTTCTTGCCTTTCCTTCTATCTACTTTTCCCTTCTGGTGGACTTTGATCAAAGCCCCTTTAAAACTGCACATACCTTATTCCTTTCTAATTCTGACCTGACACTTCTCTTACCCTCTTCAACTTGCCTTTTACCCATCATATAACCCAAACAGTAAAGTATTTTTCTCTCTCTTCCTCTTTTCCATTCACCCACTTCTCTGAGGCTCATGCAATCAGGGATGGAGTGAGAGGGGGAGAGAAAGATAGCAACATTCCAAGGAAAATTCAGCTGCAGCCTTTGGAGGCCACTCTTGTTGGCTGGCTGAATTTTAAACCTTATAGGTTGTCAGATTACACAGAGACACTTACTTGCATCACACAGAGACATAAACATAGGGTGACATAGGGTGACATAGGTGATGACAGGGAGAATCCAAAAGCCCAGAGAGGCTTGTCAGAAATCCCCGGCACAAATTAGACATTTTTGCTTGGCCCTCCAGATTGTAAGAGGCCAGGTAAGATGTTGCTTTTTGAGATAACCTAGTGACAGATCCCTAGGTATAGGGGTATAGACCTGTAAGTCTATAGAGCTCCTGTAGTCTACTTGCCTCGACCAGCATCCTAGAAGTGGGAGAAAAGGGCAGTCATGTGTTCCTAAAACAAGGTGTCCCCTGTCAGGATGGAATTCTGCTAGAGTCTGTTGCAGACTCAACCCAACATCCCTGCAAGCCTTTCTAGGTGCTTGAGGGGAGAAACCTGACTACAGAGCAAGGGGAGAGGGGAAGTTTAGGGGAGAGGGGAAGCTTAAGGGAGAGGGGAGGAGAAGAGAAGCTTACCTTGACTTGGAGAATGCCTGAGACCTCAGACTATGCCCCATGTTGGGTGCCAAAGAAATGATGCTGTTCGAAGGGGGTTTCAGGGACCCCCTCAAGGACCGAAGCATAGGAGAGGGTCATCTGGAATGAATTCACAGACTCAAGCATTCTTAAAGTCAAGGTGGCAAAGATTTATTGTTATGCTTTTCAGCCAGCAAGAGTTCTTAAGGAACCTGCAACCTAACAGGAATAATGCTAAAGTTTATATAGGAAAAGTAGTGGATTATCTGGGAGATATGCTAATTAGGTGATAACTTACAATCTTGGTCACAGGCATCATTCACTACTAGAAACCAGAGGAAGGGATTTCTCGGGGGTATATTTTTGGTCTCTTATGTGTGTAGCAAAATGATGTCTATAGCTTTACCCCTGGATTGAACATGATAACTTTGGGAATCAATACATCATAATTCCATGGTTACAAGATAGTCCTGTTTTTGCCAGAGAAATTCTTCAGAGGTCAGCTTGTTCTTATGATGAGGAAAGAGAGTTTGTTTTACTGGGGCTCACTCATGAGTAATTATGGGGAAAGGTAGTTTGTCTTACTGGGACCTGCTCATGAATTATTGCTAGGCATAGGGTCCCTGGGCTGGAGAGAAAATTGTCAGGGATAGTGTTTTGAGGCTAGGGAGAAATGTGATCTTGGAATTGGGGTGGAAGCACAAGCACCCAAGCACCCTATCAATACCACTGTAATTAATTCTTATCTAGAGAAATCATTATATTTCCTTGCCAAGGTTCTACCTCTGTAATGAGAAATCAGTAGAGGTTTACTTCCCTGGTTTATAATAATAGGCAAAATACACATTTCTTGATTCTTGAGTATATATGTAAATAAGTAGAAATATCAATCCATTAAAATACAGATACATTTCCATGTGTATATAGGGAAAATTATTTTTCTTTTTCATTTGAAGACTGACATATTTGACCTTGTAGAACAGGAAGGAACAAGTTTATTTTTCTATAAGTGGATTTTTATATGAGAATTTAAATCTTCACTAAGATGATACATTACTTACTTTCTTATATAACTAGAAATGAGTGTTTCCTTTCCCTTTCCAATCCTCAATAACTTTAGCTTTCTGTTATTCTTTAAATGTAATACTATAAAGTTCAGGAAAATGTAGACAGACATTTCTTAATTCTGATTTTTTCCCCCACAACCACAAGATTAAATGTACGTAAGATATATTCTGTTTGACTGTAAGCTCCTAGGAGACAAGGATTTAATCATTTCAGATTTATGTCCCTTGGGCCTCACATATGAGAGATGTTTATTGAACTGAACTGAATGCTAATAACTCCAACTCGTTGTCAAGATCTTAGCAAAATGATCTCCGCATCATTTCACCTGTTTATGAAAGAAGAAGAAAGCTACTCCTTTCTTTCCTGGGAAGAGAGACTAAACCCTGTGCTCCTCCACAAGGGAAGAATCTCAATTATAAGATGCAAAAGAGGATATTATGGTAAAGATGGTTCTCTATTTCTGTAAGAGTCAGAAAATCTAGGCTTAAATGGTCAATTCAGCCCTCAATTAGTTATGTAAAGTTAGGCAAGTATTTTAGACTCTCTAATCATAATTTTACTCATTGGCAAAAGGGGATAATTGTCCTACCTACCTCACATGATTGTTTTAAGAATAAAATTATGAGGAGCAGAGCCAAGATAGTGGCATGAAAACAGGGATCCCCTTGAGCTCTCCCCCAAATCCTTCCAAATGCCTATAAAAAAATGACTCTAAACAAATTCAAGAGCTACTGAACCCATGAAATGACAGAGTGAAACAAGTCCCTGGCCCAAGATGGCCTAGATGGTCACTGGAAAGGGTCAATCGCACTGTGCTGGGAGCAAAGTTCAGCCCAGCTTGGGCCTTCCCAGGACAGACCAGGCTGGAGTAGACCAGATAAAGCAGGCCTCAGGGACCTGAATCACTGAGCTGTGGCAATTTCCAGACTTCTCAACCCACAAATGCCAAAGACAACTGAATAGGTCAGTGGGAAAACTGTTGGACCTGGATGAGAGAAGAGCACTGTCTGGCCCCAGCCCCAGGGTGGCAGAGGTAACAGAGTAGTGGCTGCTTCCAGAGCTCCGTGCTCACAGAGAGTGCGGGGGAATAGGGCAGCTGATCAAGGCAGGGATCTCTTTGTTGGCACTGAAGCAGCATTCTCTTGCTTTGTCTTGCTTGGATCTGGGTCACAGTACTGGTTGGTGGTCCTTCGGGGATGAGGAGTGCTGGTGTGGCAGAGCTTGTGGTGGCTGTGGGGAGGGAGTCCTCCTGGTAGTTACAGGGCAGAAAGGAGTGCTTGCACTCATGGACCAGAGCACAGGCCAGGAGAGGAATATCATACCACCTTAGACTAGAAGTAGCTTTGAAAACAGCAATACAAAACCCCTGAAGCTTGGAAAAGAGAACTCTCTACAAGCAGTCATACCTTGACAAAGAGGTCAAAAGTCAAGTAAGTGACTGGGAAAATGAGCAGGCAGCATAAAAGGACATAGGCTATAGAATCTATCTTTGGTGACAAAGAAGATCAAAATATACAGCAAGAAGAAGTCAACAAAGTCAAAAAGCCTACATCAAAAGTCTCCAAAAAATATGTATTGGTTTCAGGCCACTTAAGACTCAAAAAGGATTTGGAAAAGCAGAGGAAAAATTGGGAAGAGAAATGAGAGTGATACGAGAAAATCATGAAAAACAAGTCAACAACTTGCTAAAGGAGACCCCAAAAATACTGAAGAAAATAACACCTTAAAAATAGACTGACCTAAATGGCCAAATTGCTCCAAAAAGCCAATGAGGAGAAGAATGCCTTAAAGGGAGGATTAGCTACATGGAAAAGGAGGTCCAAAAGACCACTGAAGAAAATATTGCCTTAAAAATTAGAATGGAACAAGTGGAAGCTAGTGACTTTAGGAAAAATCAAGATATTATAAAATAGAACCAAAGGAATGAAAAAAGTGGAAGACAATGTGATATATCTCATTGGAAAAACCACTGACCTGGAGAAGAGATCCAGGAGAGATAATTTAAAAATTATTGGACTACCTGAAAGCCACGATGAAAAAAAAGATCTTAAGCATCATCTTTCAAGAAATTATCAAGGAAAACTGCCCTGATATTCTGGAACCAGAAGGTGAAATAGAAATTGAAAGAATCCACTGATCACCTCTTGAAAAAGATCCCAAAAAAGAAAACTCCTAGGAATATTGTAGCAAAATTCCAGAGTTCACAGGTCAAGGAGAAAATATTGCAAGCAGCCAGAAAGAAACAACTCAAGTATTATGGAAACACAATCAGGACAACACAAGATCTAGCAGCTTCTACATTAAAGGATCAAAGGGCTTGGAATATGATATTCTGGAGGTCAAAGGAGCTAGGATTAAAACCAAGAATCAGCAAAATTGATTATAATACTTCAGGGCAAAATATGGATTTTCAATAAAATAGAGGACTTTCAAGCATTCTCGATGAAAAGATCAGAGTTGAATAGGAAATTTGACTTTCAAATACAAGAATCAAGAGAAGCATGAAAAGGTAAAGAGGAAATAGAAATTATAAGAGATTTACTAAAGTCGAACTATTTTGTTTACATTCTTACATGGAAAGATGGTATTTGTAACTCATGAAACTTTTCTCAGTATTAGGGCAGTTGAAGGGAATATACATACATACATACATACGTACGTACATACGTATACATATACATGCATATATACATATATATATATATATATATATATATATATATATAGACAGAGGCTACAGGGTAAGTTGAATAAGAAGGGGTGATATCTAAAAAATAAAATTAAGGGGTGAGAGAGGACTATATTGGGAGAAAGAGAAAGGGAGAGATACAATGAGGTAAATTATCTTATATGAAAGTGATAAGAAAAAGCTTTATAATGGAAAGGAAGAGGGGGCAGGTGAAAGGGAATGAGTGAATCTTGCTCTCATCAGATTTGACTTAAGGAGGGAATAACATACACACTCAATTGGGTATCATCCCACAACAAAGTAGGAGGGAAGCAGATAAGAGAGGGGGGATGATAGAAGGGAGGACAGATTGGGGGAGGAAATAGTCAAAAGGAAACACTTTTGAAAAGGGACAGAGTCAAAGAAAAAAAATTGAATAAAGGGAGACAGGATAGGACGGAGAGAAATATAGTTAGTTTTTCACAACATGACTATTGTTGAAGTGTTTTGCATAACGATACATGTATAACCTATATTGAATTGCTTGCCTTCTCAAGGAGGGGTAAAGGCAATCAGTAAATAAGAGGATCTTTCCCGCCCATTTGAATAGGCTTCAGGGGGGCTCTCAGGGTCCGAGGGGGAGTGGCTAAGACCGGCATCAATGAGTTCTGGTTGCTCAGATGACATTCTAGTTGATGGGATGACATCTGGTGAATATATAAAAGGAGGGAACACAGCTTGGAGATTGAGATGTGGTAGAGGCAGGGGAAGAAGTGGTGGTGGTGGCAGCAGTGGAAGCAGCGGCGACAGCTGCAGGTGCTACTGAAAGCAGGACTGACCCTTGTGCAGTCCCCAGAGTGCTGAGTAAGGGCTTGAGGCCAGTGGATAATCTTCTTACTAGAGGGCCCTAGCATTGGGGGGGAGCACCAGTATGGCTTGGCTTGCTGCCATAATATTTTTCTGTCACCTCCTGGTCACCATTGTGAGATGGGCATATTGGTTTTGGAAGGTTCTTTCCAGGATATCGAATTGGGAACACTGGTCCATGGGTCTGCTACTTTGGAGCTTGAATAAATGCTTTAACTGCTCTGCCTTCTACTTAGAGAATTCCTTATGTGCTGCAATTCTGGACCATTCAGGCATATTCATGATTTTCTTTGAAATCAAGAATTCTGCCTTAATGATATAGC
>CM053623.1:380287559-380303126 GCA_028646595.1 Phalanger gymnotis | reverse complement strand
TGCCACTTTGTGGGTTCTGCAGCTCTAAAATTGGTTCAGAGCCATTGTTTTATAGGTTTTTGGAGGAACTTGGTGGGGAGCTCACGCCAGTCACTGCTTCCCAGCCGCCATCTTGGCTCCGCCCCCCAGTCTGTTTTTAAGGTATTATTTTCTTTAGCATTTTGGGGGTCTCCTCTAGGAAGCTATTGATTCATTTTTCATGATTTTCTTGCTTCCCTCTCATTTCTCTTCCCAATTTTTCTTCTACTTCTCTTACTTGATTTTCAAAATCTTTTTTGAGCTCAATGGCCTGAGACCAATTTATATTTTTCTTGGAGCCTTTGGATGTGGAAGCTTTTACTTTGTTGTCTTTGATCTTCCTTGTTACCTTAGAAACTTTCTATAGTCAGAGGTTTTTTTCTGTTGTTTGCTCATTTTCCCAGTCTATTACTTGGCTTTTTAAACTCTTTGTTAAGGTAGGGCTCTGCTTTCAATGTGGAGGGTGAACTGTCCCAAGCTTCAGGGGTTTTGTGCAGCTGTTTTCAGAGATACTTCTAGGGACCTGTAAGTTTTCAGTTCTTCCAAGGTGGTGTGATCTAAGGAGAGGTGTTTACTGCTCTCTTGGCCTGTGCTCTGGTCTGTGAATGACCACAAGCACTCTTTTTTGTCCTGGAACTGTGAGAAGGATCCCCTCCCCACTGCTGCCACAAGCTCTGCTGTGCTAGTACTTCTCCTTGCTCCAGGACTGCCATGCAGGACTGTGACCCAGATCCAAGTATGAGCAAAGCAACAGAGTCCTGCCTCAGTACTAACAAAGACACAGCTGTATTCTTCTGACCAGTCGTTTGGTCCCCTTATGGTCTGTGGGCTGAGAGTTTCAGAAGTAGCTGGTGCTGCTGCCCCTGTCACTGCTGATTCAGTCATTCCCAAGGCCTGCTCCTGGTTTGCAGGCTCTGGGGCTGTACTGCATTCCTCTCTCACCCAGATCTGATGGATATTTCCTGCTGACCTTCTAAGTTGTCCTTGGCATATGTGGACTGAGAAGTCTGGAAACTGCCACTACTGCCAATGATTCGGTCTCCTGATGGGTTTGCTGGGGCCCAGTCTGCACTGAGGAGGCCTGCACTGGACTGTATTCCTCTCTCAGACTGATGCAACAGACCTTTCCTGTTGACCTTCCAGGTTATCTTGGGCTGGAAATTTGTTTTACTCTGTCTTTTTGTGGGTTCTACTGCTCTAGAATTTGTTTAGAGTCATTCTATAAAGGTATTTGGAGGGATTTGGGGGAGAGCTCAGCAAGTTCCTGCTTTTACTCTGCCATCCCATGCATTTAATTATCACACCTATGCAGATAACTACAGCCCCTATTTTGAGTTTCATTCCTATATCAAAAAATTACCTGCTCAATTTTTCAAACTCTATGACCCACAAAAATATTAAACACATTGCTAACATTGAACTCATTTCCCCCTAAAGCCTCCTGTCTTCCAAATTTCCCTATTTCTGTCAAAAGCACCATCATCCTTTCTCAGATTTCTAACATCAGCATTGTTCTGGACTGCTTACTCTTTTACTCCATATATTTAATAATTTACCAAATTCTCATTTCACAACATCTATCCTATCCATCCCTTTCTTTGTACTCAGACAGCTACCATCTTTATTCAGTAGCTCATTACTTCTCTGGGAGATTATTATAACACCCTACCAATTGGAATCCTTGTCACAAATCTCTCACTACTTTAATTTATCTAATCACAGCTGCCAAAGGGATTTTCCTAGAGTGCAGAGATGTCTATGCAATCCACCCACTCAACCAACTCTAATGATTTCCTATTGTTTCCAGGAAGAAATGTAAACTCTTCTGTTTTTGCTTTTAATTCTCTCCACAACCTAGAGCCATTTTATCTTTCTAGACTCCTTGGACAATACTCCAACACTCTGTGATCAAGTCAGTCTAACATTCTTTCTGTTCCTCACACATGGCACTTCATCTTTCACATCTTTTCTTTTGCATTGGCCATCCCACATTCCTGGAATGTATACCCTCTTCACCTCTAACTTGAGTCTTCTTCCTTTAAGATGAAAATCAGGCACAAAGCCTTTCCTGCTTCACTAAATTATTAGAGGCCTCCCTCCCAAATTATCTTGTATTTGACTTTATTTTGATTCTCTCTCTCCCTCTTTCTCTCTCTCTCTTTCTTTTTCTATTTGTCTGCTTTCTCTTTGCCCCAATAAAGCATAAGCTCAATTTGAATACAGATTTTTCATTTTTTGTGCTTGAATCCCCAGCACCTAGCACAATGACTAGCATGTAGTATGTACTTAATGTACACTTGTTGATTGATCGGCTAACTGACAAAGGGCTAATGAGATTAAGTGACTCATCCTAAATCATAGGGCAGTAAAAATTAGAGACAGTGTTAATTTTAACCCAAGTCTTCCTAATTTTGAATCCAGTTCCCATTTAGTATGCCAAGAATTTTAGCTTGTTTAGATCCTTTTGGTAGACTGGTGAAGTCTATGAAACCCTTCTCAGAATATTTTTAATGCACAAAAGAAAATTTAAATGATTACTAAGAAAACCACGGTTTAGAAAAATAAAGATTTTTTTAAGGTATTCAAGTTCACAAACCCACTAAAATCTAACTACAGAACTACTGGTAGTGCATGGAGCACAGATTAATAATAGCTAAATTATGTAATTATTGAGATGGAATTGATAGGACCTGGGTGTTGATTGCATATGGGGTAGGGGAAGAAGAGTGGAGAACTACTTGGAGGTTGTAAATGTGGGTAACCAGAAAGTCAGTGATCCTATTAGTCAAAATAGAAAACCTAAGAAAAGATTTCATCTTCTAAAATCCCTCCATTCTTTCAAGTCACAACAATAGATAGATAGATAGATAGATAGATAGATAGATAGATAGATAGATAGATAGATAGATAGATGATAGATATATAGATGATAGGCATTTTAAATTGAACTAAATTACAGTAAAATGAATAAATGGAATTATATATTCTTATGGCTTGAAAAGAATTTACAGATCATTTAGTGTGACCCCCTTCTTTTAGAGCTAGGCAAATAAAGGCCCAGAGAAGGTGAGATGTCTTAGTCAAGGTATCACAGCAGAGTCTGGATTCAAACATAGGTCTTCTGATTTCAAATACAGCACTACACTACAGTGAATCAAACTGAATTGCTGAGAAGAGTCATTATAAATAGGAAATAGAGTTAACTGTCTGTGGAAAGGGGAAAAAAGTGGTTTTTTTTCTTCTTTCACTATTTATGAATATAGGTATATATTTGTGTGTCTAACATGTGACAATTATGATATCTACCAACAAATACAAACGAGCTACTGAAAAGTCTGAGTACAAAGAAGAAAAGGAATAAAAAGAAGCACAAGGATAATAACAAGTCCTCTTTAAAAAAAAATCAAATAGTCATAGCTTCTGGTGATGATTAAGAAAAGCTGCTTCCAAGTGCATTATTGTAATGTCTATAAAGATCTGATCCTTTCATCATCAAAATAGAAACACACAATAGCACCATTTTTGAAAGAAGGATCCTTAAAAAAAAAAATGGAGCATACAGTAGCATTAGTTTGACATTATCTTTTTCATGCTTTTGTAAAGAACAAGACTTGTGGCCTAAACTAATAATGAACTGTATCCATCAATAAATTGCTCAATGGGATGTACTGACATTGAAGAAGTATAGAAATTAGTAGCACAGATTGCATGTTTATAAATTGTTTACAGTTATGTTGGTCCATTTGAACAATGAAAAAAAGTCAAAGTATCAGTAGAATTGGGTGCTGCCATTATTAAGACAAAAAATTTAAAGTTACAAAAATAGTAATGTAAAATTGTATTTCTGCTCTATTCATTCCTTTCCTCATCTCTGCTTCTTGTAATACCCATTTCCCTTCTAGGTTCAGCTCAGGTACAAATTATTACACAAAGCCTTTCCTAATCCCCTTGCGTTCTCTCCTATCAAAATTAACTTGTATTTATTTTATATATACTTTTAATCTAATGATCTGTGCCAATTCTCCAAGAGAATATAAGCTTCTTGAGGGCAAAGATTGTCATCTCTGCCTTTGTATGAAGAGGCCTTACACATTGTTTTAAACATAGTAGTAGTCAATAAATGTTTACTGAATTGTACAGAAAAGTTTCATGACTTGTGAGATTATGTAGGTAGAGCAAAACAAGAAGGAGTCTGCATAGTTCAGACAGAAGAAGCCTTTGACTTTTTTCATACTGGTCAGGACTAAATTCAGTCAGTCACTAAACAAGCATTTATTAAGTCCTTACATTGTACAAACCATAAATACTGCTTAAGTGGGCTAGTTGGTTAGCTACATTTTAGACAGAATTCTTTCTTAGGTATAAGTTGGACTGGATGGCTTCCGGGGTTCCTTCCAATTCTGACATGCTGTGATTCTATAACATCAAACAATTTGTCTTCAACAATGGTCATGTCCTTCTTTGTCTACCTTCTTGCTCCAAAAATAACTTCAAAAGCACTTTTTTTGAATAGTCCTTGATATTTTTCTTAAGCCTCAGCTCATTCTAGGCTTTAGCCTTCACAATACTTACCTTATAGTTAAGTACTATTCTTTTGAATTTGTCCTTGGTTATATGAACCTCCTTTTTATCTTTCGTATATAAATCCTCTTCAAATCCTGGCTTAACAGAAAGCTGATGTAGCCATATTGTTTTCTTTAGATATCTCATCTTTTTTTCATTTCATTTGCAATTGTATTGTTAGAATTCCTTTTCTTTTTGAAAGCCTCCCACCCATACTTCTTGTCTTATCTTTCTTCTTTATAGTCTATGGGCATGAGATCATATTTATTTTTTTCTTGAACTTTCTGAAATCTCCTTTGCTAAAATCCAGGATACTTTCAATGAGGATACACCTCATAGATAAATAAGAATGAAATACATAATGTTTTATCAGTAATTTTGAGTTTATTACTTATATTTGTAAACTGTAAAATATAGTTTTAGAGGCAATAAATCCAATCAATATATATGTCTGCAGCCTCTCCCTTAATGCAAGGCAGTGTAGATGACTGCAGAAAAGCATAAGTCATGGTGCCTGCCATAAAAAGCCACAGTTGGAAGATCATATGCACATTGTATTTGTTCCTCTTTTTCTAATGAATAAATGAAAGAGGGACCAAGCATTTATTAAATATTATACATATATACATAATATATATATATATACATATATGCTGAGCACTGTACTAAGTGCTTGTGTGAGAGATCAGTGAAAATTAAGTTTCCACAGAATAATTAATGAAGTGTCAGTTTGAACAAAGAAAGGAAAAAAATTAATTAAAGCAGATAGACCCAGTCATTCAGAGAATTCCTAGTGGTTTTCTGAAAACCACAAATTCAGGATATAGGCAAAACTGGCCTAAACTGGCCAGATAACAGTGAAGGTTGAAGAGAGAACTAGGTCAAATGGCTACCACACATGCTTAGTTGGCTAATTGAATATTACCTTACACACCCACAGGGAGGAGTTTTCTGCCATTTTTGAACATGGGATGTATAATGAGGGGAGGGAAACATGCTTACACATATCAAGGAGAAAACATACCAGGGACGTGTTGAGAAGAGTGTAACCAGAAGGGAGCAGACCAATCTGTTCTCTGAAAGGAGGTATTGTTTTGATGCTGTATCAGTTTAATCCTATAAAGCAGCTCCAGCTCCTGTATTCCTTGCTTTCTTTTCCCAAAGAAGGGCAAAACCTACTCCTGGCCAGGAATGTTTTCCAATTCCTCTGGATTCCTCAATAATAATTTGTCCTTGATACCTAAATCTCTGTGCCAAGTATATTTCTAACACTGGGGAATACAAATATTCCCTACTCTTAAGGAGTTTACATTCTAATGAGGGAGTCAACACACATAGGAGAGTTGTGCCTGGGAAAAGATATTTGATTTAGAAAAGTACACAAAAGAAGAGCCATGTGGGGAGTAGAATGATACTCCCTTTCCAGAATCAATGGCAGTTGTGATTTGAGCATGATAAAAGAACAAGAGAGTTAGGGATTGGGATGTTGAAAGAGTTTACTCCTTCAAGGCCTAGTTTCTCATCAGGAGCAGGCTAAAGAGAAGAAAATGGCAATGGAATAGAGTGAAACATGGCTAGAGTTGGCCTAGATATAATGGGCTGTGTGGGCCATTCACCAGTCAGAGCAGTCCAGGCCCAGAGAAGAGGAGTTCCAGAGCTGACAAGGTTACCCTATTAGATAAATAAATCTACCTTAAAATTCTTTGTGTAACATCTCTACTTGATATTTTGTTTTACGAGTCACCCTCATTTTTTTTTAATTAAGGCATCATATCACTGAATTTTAAAACTAGAAGGGACTAAAAAAGGTTGACATGTCTATTGGTGTTTCCTTATATAACCAATTTGTGTCATATTTGTAACTTTGCTCCACTGTTGACTAGAATTGTTACTGTTTTCCTAAGCTTTGATGGAATTATCAGTAACTACTGATATACCTGCCATGACCACTGGAGCACATCTAGTTCAAATATTATCTCTATAGGACATATATACTCAGCTAACTTCTCTTTCGTATTCCATCCATTATAATCAATTGCTTTCAGGACACCTACATGGTTTCACGTCACCATCTTAAACTTAACATATCCAAAATTGTTAAACCTACCCCTCCAAATTTTCTTCTTTTGGTTGTGAGAACCACTACATTTTTTGTCAACCATGGTTGAAGTCATTCTTGAGGCTTCTTCCACCCTCACTTCCCTCACCCAATTAATTGTCAAATCTTATTGATTCGGCCTCTACAAGATTAGTCACAGTCACTGGCCCTCTATTCTTCATCTACATAGCTACAATTTTGGCTCAAACCCGTATCCCCTCTCAATTGAATAGATGTAATTAAACTCCATACTGAAGTCACTATTTCTAATCTCTCTCTTCATTAATACATTTTCACAAAACTACAAAAGGCAGCTTTCTGACTTCAACAAATCAACTATAACCATCCTTGATACAAAATCTACAGTTACTTCCCTTGTTGCTGGGATAAAACACAAACTCTTCAGCATGGCACTTAATATCTTCAATGATCTGGTTCCAACCCACCTTCCTGGCCTGATTTCATATCAATCTCCATTATACACTATGTGTTCCAGACAAAGGGGACTCTGAGATGTTTCTTGAATTTAGCATTTCATTTCCTTCCTTTGAATATTGCCTCAGGACATCCTCTGAACATGCTTCTCTATTTACCTTTCAGCATCTTTGTCTTCTTTTAAGATAGTGAAATGGCTATCCTATATTACTAAAAAATTCACAACCTATTTTTCTGTATTATTTATCTTTATTTTTTCTCTATTCTAGAATTTTATTCTTTGATTCATGGGCTTTATACTTATTCAATTTTCTTTAGTCTCTGTATTCCGCATTGGTTTAAAGCTTCTAATAAAATCCTTATTTGCAGTTCCCTCTTGAAAGAGAAAATCCTTCATTTTTTTTAAATCTCTATTTCTTTTTAAATTTTTTTTGTTATTTTAGACAAATATGAAAACTTAAATACATAATTAGGAAAAGAAACATTATAAACTTAAATAAAAAATAAGAAAAAAACATGTCATGTTCACAGCAGAACATAGGACAGAGGATTCAGAATATGTAGCAATAACTTAATATTTCAAGAAAGCCTGTATATTAAATACTATGAGTTATGTTGAAAGCTGTCCATCTTTGCTTCCTTGTAGGTTTTCTTTTGTTTTCTGCTGTGCCCTTTTTACTTTGTTCTTTTTCCCCTTCCTCCCCGCTACCTGCCACCCCAAGGCTACAATTGACCATGGATATATTTATATATAGGTATTGATATATACATACATGTATAGATATATATACATACATGCATATATAAACATATACTTTCCCTAAGAGATTCTACTCCTAATCTTGTTTTTATGTTTGTGCACCTCTCTCTTTTTCCTATCTCTCCTAACTCCTCTACTTTACTTCTAGCTGCTACCTTCTCCTCCTATTACTTAACCTACCCCCAGTCCAGCAATCCCTCCCTTATCCTCCCATTCCCCTAAATCTAAACACCCTTCTATAACCCCCCTTTAACCTATTCCCTCACCATCCCCTCTAAAGATCCCTCCTTCTTTCTAAATTTAGAAATTTTATAGTCTTCTAGCTGTATATGTATTTTCCCCTCAAATTCACTCCCAATGAAAGTAGGTTTCCAGAACTAACAGCCCTCCTTCCCCTTCTAATTCCTCTGTATTGGTTCTTCCTCTTGTACCTCATTTGTATAAGATAATTAGCCTTGAACAGTTCTTGAACAATTTTACTTTTTAAAGTCATATCATACTCAGGTCTAACCCCAAGCTTTCTTATAAGCTACATAAATATTAGTACCAATCGGGGCAGCTAGGTGGCGCAGTGAGTAGAGCACCGGCCCTGGAGTCAGGAGGACCTGAGTTCAAATCCGGCCTCAGACACTTGACACATGTCCTAGCTGTGTGACCTTGGGCAAGTCACTTAACCCCAATTGCCCTGCCAAAAAGCAAAAAACAAACAAAAAAATATTAGTACCAATCTTAGACATAGGTTTTACATAAAAGGTAAACATTCTGTCCTTATTGAGTCCCTTGTAATTGGTTATTGGTATGTACCTTATATTTCTCTTAGCTCTTGTATGTCAAATCTTCTATTGAGTTCAAGGTTTTCTTTTCTTTTTTTTTTTTAACAGAGTCCTGAAAGTCTTACAATTGATCAAATGTCCATTTTTTTCCATTTAAAATTATGCTTAGCTTTGCTGGGTATGATATTTTCAGTCAGAAGCCCAGTTCTTTTGCACTTCAATATATAGTGTTCCGAGACCTGCAGTCTTTTAGTGTCACCAGTGCTAGGTCTTGTGTGAGTCTAATTGAAGTACCCTCGTATGTAAATTGTTTTTTTTTTTCTTGTTGCTCTTAATATTTTTCCTTGATTTAGGGGTTTCAGAATTTCACTATAACATTCCTGTGAGTTTTCCTTGTAGGATCTCTCAGTTGGTGATTGGCAGATTTTTTTGTTTTTCTACTTTCCTTTCTCGTTCTAATGCTTCAGAACAATTTTCTTTAGTAATTTTTTGTATTATTGTATCAAGATTCTTTTTTTTATCAGAATTTTCAAGTAGTCCAATTATTCTTATATTTTCTCTTCTTGATCTGTTCTCTAGATCCATTTTTTATGAGATGTTTCACATTCTCTTCTATTTTTTCATTCTACATATGTATATGTATACACACATATATATATATGTATATATATATATATGTATGTATGTATGTATTTTTTTTCTTCATCTCTTTTAACTTCACTGGCTTCCTCTTGCCCAATTTTGATTTTCAAGGAGTCATATTCTTCCTTAAGACTCTGGATCTCCTTTTCTAATTGGTTGGATTTCTTGTCATAATCTTTTTGTTTTTCATGTATTATTCTCATTTTCTTTTTAATTATTCCTCAGTCTCTCTCATTTGATTTCTAAAGTCTTTTTAAAGTTCTTCAGTGAATTCTTTTTGGGCAGGTGACCATTTGACAGTACTCTTTAGGGTAGAAGAGGGTTTCTTTACTTTGGTATCCTCCTCTGAAGATGAACCCCAGTCTTCTCTATTCCTATAGTAGCTCTCTGTGGTTGGATTCTTTCTCCTTTGCCTGTGCATTTTTTTTATAATAATTTAGTTTTTATAATCACCTCTAGTCCTGAGGTATGGGGAATGGTGCCTCTGGCCTCTTTCCTCTTTAGTTCTCCTCTCTGATTCTGAATTCAAATGAAGACCTTCAGCCTTCCATAAGTGCCCACAGCCAGCAGTGTCCTCACCCACTGCTTCTTCACTCATTGGTCATGTGCCATGTTACCCCTGCTGGGTCTGGAGTCCCTTGTTAGCAGATGTTCTCTAGATCTTCTCCTAGTTGGACACCCAACTCACCTCACTGTCTGGGGGTGTAAAAGTTCCTGTGGTTGGGGAAGGGGCAGCTTCCCAACCCACCTAACCTCAGGGCTTGCCACTGATTGTTTAAGTGGCTTGCTTGTTGTTAAAGTGGACCCCAGCTGGGAGTTGTTTACTTTTCATACAGAAGAAAGCTTGTCCTAGCATTTTTCTTTAGGTCTTCTCAGATTGTCCCAAGAGGACCCCTTGTCTGCCCCTACTCTTATTTACCCAAAGGTGCTATATAATCTCTTTTGTGGAAGAAAATCTTGAGAGTTTAAAATTTTCTGACCTACTCTGCCATCTTCCCAGGATCCTCTACTCTCTTCATTTCTTCTAAGCATTCATATAGTCCTTGTGGAAGATTCATTTTTTTTATTTCCTTTGAGTATCTGCTTGCTGTTGACAATTGGTCCCTATCTGGGAGAATCTCTAGATTTACAATAATTTTTTATAATAATGTTATCTTTAGCTTATTCATCTCTCTAGCTTTCGTTCCTAAATTAAGGCTTCATGCCAGGACCAGGCTCTACTGTTTCTTGTGCTTTTTGGTGGGAGGTGGGAAGTCTGCTTCGATTCATCCTGAATCACCTGTGCTGTTGTCCTGATGTCTATTTATATGGGTTAGTCTTCCCTCGCATCTTCGGATAATTTGAAGTGCTGGATCTTCAGGGCACTCTCTAGCATCTCACAGCATAATGTTAAGGATCTAAGAGCCCCTGAGTTTGAGATATCCTTTTGCTGTGGCAATTAATCACACTTCCTGGGCTTCTAAAATACCCCTGCTGGGGTTTTCCATACCTAAGGGCTGCTTTCTGACCACTCTGAGACTTTCTTTCGAGATCCCTTTGTTCTTGCTGCCTCTGGACACAAAGCCTTGTAGGCAACACATATCTCTGGCCATACTTCTAGGATACCCTGCACTAGTGATGACTTTGATGAAGGCTACTGCTTGTGTATTTGTCCTTGGACTTTTCACTGACCTCTTGTAACATTCTGGAGTGGAAGAAGTAATTTTCTTTCGGTTCTCATTAGATTTCTTTATCTTCATTCATTCCAGTGTGAATTCCAGTCTTGCTGGATTAGAAATCTGGGTGTTCTGCCTCTTGTCCAGGAAGCCATCTTGGTCAGAAGTTACCATTGATCATTTAATTGCCAAATCTAATGGCCTTTGCTTGTACCTTATCTTTCTTGATCTCTCTGCAGAATTTGACATTGTTGACCACCTTTTCCTTTTTGCTGCTGCTATCTCTTTTCTAGGTCTTTGGAATTCTGCTCTCTCATGAATCTGGATTTGCATCTATGCCATGCCTACAAACTGTGGATTGGCCCCACCCATGCAATGCTATGTCTCAAGCCTTCTTTTCCATTTATATTTCTCTTTTGGTGACCTTATTATGTGCTCTAGGTTCAGTTATCTTTATGCAAATGTTTCGCAGGTCTTTTTAGCCAATACTCTCTCCTCAACTCCAATCAACTGACTAAAATGCATTTATTAAGCACCTACTCTGTGGCAAGCACTGAGCTAGTGTCTGGCAATAAAAATCCAATAAATGGAATAATACCTCCTAGAAAAAATATTCTAATGGAGGCAAGGATACATATAATTATATATGGAATAAATAGAGAATAAATATAAAATAGTTAAATAAAGGTAGTTTGAGAAGGCAGGGACTGGTAATTGAGAAAAGGAGCAAAGGATTCACGTAGAAGATGGTGCTCAAACTATGTCTTGGAGACGAGAGGAATTTTATGATGTGGAGGTGAGGAGGGAGTGCATTCTGGGAATGGGGGATAGCTAGTATAAAGACACAAAATGGAGAAACAGAGCTCCATGTGTGAGATGGATTGCCTGGTTTCAATTCTCTCCCTGACACTTACCAACTATGTGACCATCTAAAAATTATTTAAATTCTCTGATCCTCTGGCAATTTTGAGAATTACCTAATCAGCTTTAGACTAATATCTATCTGATTTGGGATATATTATATGTATTATATATATACATGTGTGTGTATACACATATATTTGTGTGTATGTATATATGTATAGATATGTGTGTATAATGTATGCAAATGTGTATATATTATATGCATAGGTAGAAATAGATATGTATATATGTATGTGTGTATATATATATGTATATATACACACATACATATATGTATATATGTATGTAGATATCAGTATTTGTCTGCAACATATCCCTGGCTATTTATTAGCCTTTGAACTAATATTGTCACATGAATGTAGTTTTTTCTCGTAAGGAATCCAGTTTTCATGAATATACAAAAATATATTTAATTGACCCCCCAAACTTTCATTTATGGTTGTAGTGTATCTACTACAAGCGTTGCTGATTTAATCAAACATCTAGAGGTCAATTGTAACCTGGCACAATAAGCTTTTTTTATAGAAAATAATGCATCCCCTCCTTTTCCCTCCCTCTGGTGTTTTGAACCTCTGTCCATAGAACATAATATCACAGTGAAGGTTGTATAATAGAAAAGGTTACAAAAAGAAACATAAACTTTCCAGAGGGAGAACCAGAAGAGAGAATGCTTCCGGAAGACCGATAAACCAGTAGAGATTTCCAGGCCTTCAGAGAGGTCTGCCTTGTGGAACAGTTACTGTAGGATACCTGCAAAACAGAAAAAAAGGAAGAGAGACAGAAAACACAAGACCCCTAATAAGATACACCCCCAAGGAAAACTTTATCAGCGGACCAATTGACAAAGGCAGAAATGTACAGGGCAACAGAGCCCTGAAGCATCTGCTCTGGGAATGGAGAGTCCATCTGTTCAAGCAGCGCAAACCTGAATTTTTTGTTCCTCTCAAAGAAGACCTGTGAGTGAAAAGGTTAGGCAAGGGGAGATAAGGATTACTAGAGGAAGGTGAAATCTGGGAGGAAAAAAGACTTGCATATTGAGAATGAGTGCCAGCCTTTTAAAAGAGAATTAGGTTGAAACAAAAAGAACACTTCAGATTCTGTTTCTTTCTCACATCTCTCTGAGTCAGTTTCCTCATCAGCCAAAGGAGCATGATAATTCACTAAGACTCAATATTTCATAATGGATAGGGTTCTTGTTTTAAAGCCAGAATGACCCTAATTGAAATCCTGCCTCAGACACCTTACTATGTGACAAGAAAGTCACTTAACTTCTCAAAGACAAGATGACCATCCATGTCAGTGGACTGAGTTTCTATGCCGAAAGATACCCATAATAAAGAGATCATAGGTCCATATGGAAATGTAAATACAAATAATAGCCTTATAGAAACCCTGCCCTCATTCTCTTGGGAGTTAGCAGAGAAGACTATGAAGAACATAATCACATAAGAAGGACAATACCTGGTAGAATTATATTGCATTATTTAGGGGGATACGTGGCCTTGCCTTTTCCTCTAAGTGTCTTTATACTTACAATGCAATAGTCAGATTGTATATCTGTAATTTTCACTACTCATCTCCTTTTTTAAACAAATAGTTCCTGAGGAAAATGGTAAAAAGGAGGAGAGTTTAAATTAAATATATTTTACAAACAGGGGTATGTGTGTGTGTGGGTGTGTGTGCGCGCTCATATATATGTCTGGAAATGTCATAAAGCTTTAGAAAAACAGGCCCCACTGTATAGTATTCTATCCAGTGACATTGGCCTTTCAGGAGACACTCCATCTTTTTACCCCAGACATTTTCACTGGCTGTCCCTCTAGCCTGAAATTGTCTCTGTCTTCATCTCCACATCCTGGCTTCTCTGACTTCCTTCAAGTGTCAGCTAAAATCTTATTTTCTAATGGAAGTCTTTTCCATTCCCCCTTAATGCTAGTGCCTTCTTTTTATTGCTTTATCTCCAGTTTTTCCTACGCACATTTGTTTCCATGTTGTCTCCCTGTATGACTGCGACCTTCTTGAGAATGGGGACTGTCTTTTGTCTTTCTTTGTATCCCCAGCACTTAGCACAGTCCCTGACACATAGAAGGGACTTAATAAATGCATATTGACTAATTATAGTCATCAAAGGTCATAAAGCAGGCATGTTATAAGTTAGAGAAAGGGTTCCTGATGTTTTGAATGTCCTGGACTTCTTTGCAAGTCTGCTAAAACCTACAGATTCCTTCTAAGATCACTGTTTTAAAATGTGCAAAATAAAACACATAAATTGCAAATGAAAAATATAGTGAAATACAATTATCAAAATGTATAGTTTTTAAAAGTTCATTAAGCCCAGGTTAATAACCCCTGACTTAGAGCCTAGACAACTCATGCAGTAAAGTCTTTGTCTCGAGTGGCTAGCCTAGGAAAACTGAAATGTAGGTTAGGATACTTAAGATTTACTACTTTTCTGCTTTTAAACTATAGAAATTGTAGTTTTGATTTGAATAAAATTGATTCAGTCTACAAGTCTAGATTGATTTTGCTAGCTAAGAGATTCAGGGGCAACTTGAGATTTACATTTTTATCACTGATTGTTTAAACAAGTATTTTCCAATTTCTCCATTGTTTCTTAGAACCACTTCTTTTATAGGGCCAATAAAACTTTATTTTTGAAATACCTGTCAGTTCCCAGGGCCCTCTGAAGCCTCCTGCTCTTTACCTGTATAAAGTTCTGGGGAGAGGTTTTATTTCTCCCTCTCGGTTTATTCACTAAGCTGAAGTCATTCATGGACAGGTGTACAATACTATGATTCTCTGACAATTTATAATTTTGCATTTTTATGAAGACTCTTCCCATGTGTAGTGACAAGGTCTAGTTGCATTGGATTAAAGATCTGTGATTGGTAAAGTGCTGTGTCGAAAAATATGTAATTGAGAATAAAGGGTTTAAATGTTTCCCACTCAGAGTTTAGGATTTTTAGATCCCTGTGAGTGGAATGAGTGAAGAGTTCTTATAAAAATGACAAATTGAATAAATAGGATAGTAAGGTCTCTCATGAAATCTAAACTTCAGCTTTCTACTTAAGTTTTTCTGTAAGACAAGTTAGTGACCATGGGAAGACAAGTTAGTAAACTGCAGGATCCTCTGAGAATAAAAATAGGACACAGGATGCTCACATCTTGTGTATTTACCTAAGGACAAGGGGCTCCCAGAAGAGAAATGGATGAAAACCCGGAAAGCCAGGTGCAATGTAGCCATGTAAGACCTGGTCGGAAAGACCAGTTAGGTGTAAGAATGATGGGAGACAAATGTAAGGGTGCTGGTGGATATCCATCACAGATGTAAGGGTGATAGACGGCATCCGTTGCAGAAGCAAGGGTGGTGGGAAAGACTAGTTTGCCACAGATGTGAAGATGAGGTAACCAACAACTGGCTTCTGCTTGTCACAGATAACCAAACCATTTGTTCATTGTCTTTGTCACTGAGGTAGATTTATCACTTAAGATGTAAGAATGTGTGTTGTTAAGCAAAATTGTCTCATTAGCATGGCTTTTGTTTCTTTTGAGTGGAAGTACTTTCAGCTGTTAAGTGCTAAGCCCCAGGCCCAGGGCCCTGTCAGGTGTGAAACCTGTGTGGGTGTGGATTGGTGACTTAGGAGGGGCCAGCTCGGGAACCAATGGTCTCTGGTCATTGAGGCAGGGCTTGAGAACGCC
>CM053623.1:380240289-380287059 GCA_028646595.1 Phalanger gymnotis | reverse complement strand
TGTGTTGAATTGCTTGCCTTCTTAGGGAGGGTGGGTGGGGAGGGAAGAGGTGAGAGAATTTGGAACTCAAAGTTTTAAGAACAGACATTCAAAAACAACAAAAAAAAGTTTTTGCGTGCAACTAGGAAATAAGATACACAGGCAATGGGGCATAGAAATTTATCTTGCCCTACAAGAGAAGAAGGGAAAGGGAGATGGGAGGGGAGTGGGGTGACAGATGGGAGGACTGACTGGGGACTGGGGCAACCAGAATATATGCCATCTTGGAGTGGGCAGGAGGGTAGAAATGGGGAAAAAATTTGTAATTCAAACTCTTGTGAAAATCAATGCTGAAAACTAAATATATTAAATAAATTAAATATTTAAAAAAAACAAAAAAAAAACCTGGGATATAGTCTAACGAAAATTGGCAGGTGTCCATGGAGGAGAAAAAAGTGGGTACAGTGGTACAGGAAACACACATGGCCAAGGGATATCCCAGGTCCTGGACTGGGAACTGTAGAGATTTAACATCTGTTTTAGGGTGTATAGTAGGCTACAGATTAGTCATTCTGGGCTCAACTGAGCTGGATCCTCATAGAGTGTGGCATCTCAGCTGGAGAGGTCAATTTGCTGCTAGATTGGGTCAGGCAGGTAGAGCTTCTGGGCTAGGGCAAACAATTTGTTCAGCCCGTGCATGGCTTCCACTGGTCTGGGCTGAGCAGGTAACATTTAGTAGTGGGCTAAGTGGGTTGCTCAGTCCCAGCATTCCCCTAAGGGTTTCCCAATGCTCTATTTAGTTGGAGTGTTCCTCTTGTTCTTTTGGAAAGCACAACTACACTTAGCCTAGGATTTTGCAAACGCCTGTTGTCTTTGATACCCTCAGGGCCTCAACTCTAAAGTCTGTCACTCCTCCAGGCCAGAGAAGAGAAAGTTATAGACTTTGTTTCACTATTTCTGAACCATTCAGAGATGACTTCCCTAAGCTAGGTTCTCTACATTTTCTTTTGAAGATCAGCATGTTACAGTTTCAAGGCACCAGTTGGGTTTTATTTAAATAAGCTGCTGGTAACTTGGACTCTTTAAACACAACTGAGCTATTCAAGCCTCAGATTCATTCAGAAATGTGGAATATTTCATCTGCATCTGAAAGGGATTCCATACAGTTCATTATCTATTTATCCATTTTTTTTTGCTATTTCTTACCTTCAGCTTTGTTAAGTATAAAAGCACATTTATCCTGTCTCTCTCTCTGTCTCTCTCTTTCTGTCTCTCAGTCTGTCTGTCTGTCTGTCTCTCTCTCTGTTTCCCTCTCTGTGTCTCTCTGTCTCTATCTGTCTGTCTGTCTCTCTCTCTGTCTGTCTCTGTGTCTCTGTCTCTGTCTCTCTCCCTCTCCCTCTCTCCCACTTCCTCTCTCTCTCATCATCTTTCAGGAGAAAAATAATATTTAATGAAATAGAGGACTTCCGAGCATTCCTGATGAAAAGACCAGAGCTGAAAGGAAATTTGACATTCAAGATGGAAGACTCAAAAAAAAAACATAAAAAGAGAAACATGAAAGAGTAATCATAAGGGTCTCAATAAAGTGAAACTGTGTCCATTCCTATATGAGAAGATGATATACATAACTCCTAAGAATTTTATCACTATTACCACAGTTAGCCTACATAGATGGAGGGCATGGGTGTGGGTTGATTATGTTGGGATGATCTCCAAAAAAGGAATGTGGGGGTGATAAAGAGGAATTGCACTCTGGGATGAGGGGGAAGGGATTGGTAGAATGGGGCAAATTTTCTTACATAAAGGAGGCTCACAAGTGGAGGGGAAAATAGGGGTGATGATGGTGGGTAATACTTAAACCTCACTATCATTGGTTCAAAGAGGGAGGAATGTATAGGATTGTGGAAGGAAGGTGATAAGAAGGGTGGCAGATTGGGGGAGGCAGTGGTCAGAAGCAAGACACTTTTGAATAGGGACAGGTTAAAAAGGGGGGTATAAACAGAGGAAAATGGGATGGAAGGAAATGTAATTAATGATCATAACTGATTCATAGAATGGAAGTGGATGACAGAATGGATTGGAAAACAGAATATAATATGTTGTGTAAGAGAGACACACTTGGGACAAAAAGACACACAGTGCTGAAAAGAAGGGCTGGAGCAAAGTTTATTACACTTTAAATGAAATGAAGAGGTTAAGAGTTATCAGTCATGATCTCAGACAAAGCAGAGGCAAAAACATACCTAAGTGAAAGAGACAATCAGGGAAACTATATTTTCCTAAAAGGTATCACAGACAATGAAGTCATATTAAAAAAATTATAGCAAGTATTTTTTCCCCTGATAAAGGTCTCATTTCTCAATTATATAGGGAACTGAGTCAGATTTATAAAATAATTGTCATTTACCAATTGAAAAATCTTCAAAGGATATGAACAGGCAGTTTTCAGAAGAAGAAATCAAATCTATTTGTAGTCATATAAAAATGTTATGAATCATTATTGATTAGAGTAATACAAATTAAAACAACCTCACCTCACACCTATCATAAGTGACATGTGCTGAACGGGCTGAGGGAAAATCGGTAAGTTCATGAAACACTGGTGGAATAGTGAACTGGTCCAACCACTCTGGAGAACAAATCTGGAACTGTGCCCAAAGGGCTCTTAGGCTGTGTATACCCTTAGATCCAGCAATAAAACTACTAGGTCTATATCCCAAAGAGAGAAAAGGTAAAGGAAAAAGACCTATATGTACAAACATATTTATAGCGGCTCTTTTTGTGGTGGCAAAGAATTGGAATTTGAGAGGATGCTCATCAATTGGGTAATGGCTAAACAAGTTGTGGCATGTGATTTGGATGGAGTACTATTGTGATGTGGTAGGTGGTTCAGGAGAAAACAAACAAAAATAAACATGGCAAGACCTATATGAATTGATGCAAATTGAAGTGAAGAGAATTATACATACATACATACATACATATGAATATGTATATACATATGTATATATTCATATATACCCATATCTATCTATCTATCTATCTATCTATCTATCTATCTATCTATCTATCTATCTATCTGTCTATCTGTCTATCTGTCTATCTGTCTATCTGTCTATCTGTCTGTCTGTCTGTCTGTCTATCTATCTATCTATCTATCTATCTATCTATCTATCTATCTGTCTGTCTATCTATCCACCTGTCTGTCTGTCTGTCTCTATGTTTCTATTTATATCCAATACTGTGTGTGCAATATATAATATAAACTTAAGTACATCTTCAGCCCCCAAATTCCTGGCTACTTGACTCCTGAGGGACAATCACTAGTGATATCACTGTTTTGAGCAACTCTAAAAGAGTCAATTACAGAGGTGGTATGGATGTGTATTTGCACTACTGCTGAGTTTCCTATACTAATATGATCAAAAGTTTCCTCTAAATAAATGTCTTAATAACTTCCAGGTATCCCCAAATAAGAATGTCACAGCCATAATGCCTACAGAATAAGTTTGAAGCTTAACAAAGTAATTTAAAAGGGAGACCTTCAACAAGGTGCTGAATGAGAAACTGTGTCTTACCTTAAATTTCCTTTATTATTAAAATAGCAAGACATGAGCCAAATGAAGTAAAGGAGTAATAAAAGAATAACAAAAATAAAGAGAGGATAACAAAGAATTCTGTACCAGGAAAACCTCATAGAAACACTAGAAAAGGGATAAAAAATAAATAGATGGATGAACAACAATAACAATAAAAAATAAACATATTTCATTACAAGGTATATATACACATACATGTATATATACGTGTGTGTGTGTGTGTGTGTGTGTGTGTGTGTTATGGAGTAAAATAAATTGACGCAGCTAGGCAGAACATCAGATAAAGCTTTGGGCCTGGAGTCAGGAAAACCTCACTTCAAATCCTGCGTCAGACACTTCATAGCTGTGTGATCTTTGGGAAATCACTTAAGGTCTATTTCCCTTAATTTTCTCAATGATGGGGATAATAATAGCAACTACCTCCAAGGGCTGTTGTGAAAATCTAATGAGATATATTTACAAAAGTATTTAGCACAGTGCCTGGCATGTAATAAGTATTATATAAATATTAGCTATTATTTATTGATTTGAAAATCCCAGAAAAGAACAAAAAGACTGGAATAACAATAAATCTCCCTGAAATCATAAAAGGAAAACAAAGAAGATTCAGGTCATTTATAAGGGCAGCTAAAGAATTAGAGGAAGAGAGGATTAAAATGAACACAGGAATTAGATAACTCGAAAATGAATTTTAAATGACAAAAAAAGAGATAATATTAAATAAATGGTGGAGAGTTATTCTAAAACAATGAATTCTCTGAGGAAAAAAAAAGGATGTCAGAGCAAAATCAAGCATTTTGACTGAAAGAACAGCTGAGATCTCTATAAGCCAAAGCAATCAACATTGAAGACAGGATGTAATGAGAATACTCAAGAATTATTGGCCTCCCAGGAAAACAATGAAATAAAAAGTCTGAAAAACATAGTTCAGGAAATCCTATTAGAATTTTTGAAAACAGAAGACAAGGTTCAGACCAATTAAAAAGGGTTATTATCAAAACTATATGTTACTGAATGAAAAAAATAAAAATAGATCAATGGAGTAGATTAGACAGCAAGACCCTGAAGATGTACAACTGTGTAATATTCAATAAAAATGAAACGTAGACTGCTTCTCTTTATGTGACAAAATCTACTGGGAAAACTGGAATTCAATTTGATGGGAAAAAGATTTTGATCAACATCTTACAACATATAGCACAATAAACTCCAAGCAGATTAAAAAAGAAAAAAAAAGATGATATAGTTTATATTTTTGGACAGGGGAAGAATTTTAACCAGACAGGATAAAAAAGATAGTAAAACATAAAATAGTCAAGCTCAATTCTACAAAATCAAAAATTTGTATAAAGAAAATAATGAAGCTACTGTCAAGAGAAAGGCTGTGGATTGCTGAGAATTGTTTTAAACATATCTGATTAAATCTAATATGCAAAATCTTTTTTTAAAGTCTTTTTTGTCTATGGAGCCCCCAAACTTAGCACAGTGCCTAGAACTTGGTAGGTGCTTAATAAATGTATACTATTAAATGGCCATCCCCTATTTACTAAAATGGACAGAAACAGTGAGAGGGAGATTCAAATTATTCTGGAGGGAGAAAGGAGAGTGAGAATAGAAATCACCTCTTCTTTTAAAGTATTTAGTAGAACAGTTCTTCCTGGCCCAGTGGCTAAGAAGGGAATTGCTTTGTCATTTCGAAGTGCTTTATCATTCAATGCTGAGGCAGAGCCCACTTGGCTGACTGGAAGTGACCCAGACTTCCACAGATCAGAGGAGCTTACCTGTTTACCTCTACTGTAATAATAAAAAAAAAATAGAAATAAAAGGTGAACCAATAACTAGGAACATGGGGCATACTAATGTTTTACTTTCCATCAGTAGCTCTTCTTGGTCTGGACTCCAGGAACATCATGCTCCTCTTAGGATAAACAGATCACCTAAAATTTCATCAACATGCTGATGAACTCAGTTTTAAATACTGAACACCTCAACTCCCTCAGCTTTGCCTCCTCTGATTAGAAGGCTGGAGGGTGAAGCACCAAATTCTTTCCAAAGCTCTCCTTTATAGAAGACTGGAATCTGAAGTAATTCTCCACTTTGCATCATCACCTTTTCTTGGTTTGGATTCCACGGAACATGGCTACCCTTTATTATTTCCCTTTCCACCTTTCTTTTCTCTGTTGTCGTCCCCTATTAGACTGTAAGTTCCTTGAGGAAAGGAACTATCTTTTTCTTATTTGTATCCCCAGTGCTTGCACATAGTAGGGTGCTCAATAATATTTATTGCATTGTTGAATTGTCCTTGCATAAAGTGATGGAGAGTGAAGGAAGCAGAGGCAAACAAAATCCATAATAACTACAGGCAATATAAATAGGAAAAGGAAAAAAAAGAAAGACTTCAGATCAAATTCCGGGGATGTTTGTTGGTTCCAAACTATCAAAGTGAAAGCATTCTTCCTTCCTCTCTGTTAACAATCAATAAAATATAAATGTGGTAAGTGATGTTCTATTAGTTGCAATCATGGTGTTACACAATCTTGTTTGGAAGCACCTGTGGCATCAAACAAACTTAAAAACTCCTTATTCCCCCTGCCTTTTTTTCCTTTTTTAAAAATTCCATCAGACTAAGAGCATTAATACTTAACAAATACCTCCCCCCTCAACCAATGTGACCTGTACAAAACCTAAATTAAAGAAAAGTGAACCATTGTGCTCCATTCTTAATATGATTTGTTCCCATACCTCACAGTGGGCATTAGCAGCAATTGGCAAGAAATCATGGAATACTTTCAGCCTGTGCTTTCATCTTTGAGCTTTTATTTTCATGTGGCTGCCTAGAAAACTTCCTGTAGAGTCTTTGTATGTCATTACATTGAGTTTCCAGTTTCAAGATTTATTGCTTTTATTCTCATTTTTGTATTCTTTGCCTTTCACTAATCATTCTTTACTCGATGTCTTCTGTTTAGTCACAGTATTTATCTCTACTAACATCATTCAAATATTACCTCTCTAAAATCTATTAATGTATATGAATAATGGATTTCCTTACACAATGATTTCAGTTTTATAGATAATGTTTCTCATCTCCTTGGCATAGTTATTGTTTTTTAAAGAATTATTGTTCCCTATATAAAACTCCTTAGGGTCATATGATTCAGAGTTGAAACCAACCTTAAAGATCATCTAACACAACACCCTCATTTTACATGTAAGGTGGGATTCCACATCCACCCCAATTAATTACAACATTGTGAGAAGGAATAAAGTGTTCTGATCAGTAAATAAAGGCAAATGATCCCATACTGGAAATATCTTGTGATTGGCTGAAAGAAACAGACACACCTTTGAACCGTGTTAAAAAAAAGAGCAAGCTAGTTTGAACCAGTCAAGTGTATTCTACTCCAATACAAGGGGGTGAAGGAGAATTTCTGTCTCTGTCTCTTTCTTTCTCTATCTCTCTCCACTCCTCATACTTTCTCTCTCCCTCCCTATTTTTCTGTCTCCTCTTCCCCAATGACCAGGTGACAACCCTGTGAACTTGTAAAGGTAGGAAAACCTGGAATTCACAGTGGTGTCAGTGGGAAAATCCCTAAAGGAAGAGAGACTAACGAATAACGTTCATCAAGAGCTGACAGATACACTGAAGACAAACTAGACATATTAAAGAAAGGAAGTTTCAAGGACTGTCAACTACTGCCCTTGGAGAAGAGAATATTAGCTATGGATTGTAGAAATCTATGAATCCTGAAAGACTGATAGATACATGTAAGAGGAATTTCATGAGGAATCCACAAAAATAGAAAACACTCCTAATATCAAGACTTAAGATCTACCATTTTTTGACACATCCCTCAGTAATTGCATACTTTAAGTAAAAGCCTTCTTCCATGGTAACCTTGTATGGGCAAAGGGACAGTATGTCCCATCCCCACCCCTCTGATAGGTATTATTTTTGTAACAATTGACTTTGCTGTAACTGCAAAGTAAATACCCTTTGTAAAAGCTCGGTCAATCTGACTCATTCTGAAGCACACATGATCTGATATACTGAAGTACATTGAAAAGATATCATAAACAATAATATTAGAAAAATCCAGCAACTCGGGCTATCCATATAACCGTGTCAATAGTAGTAGTAGTTGCCCACCAGGACATGGCCCATTGATGTGAATGGGAATTGGAAAAGTAGGCCTAGGAAGGAAGCTACATACTGAGTGTCTTATTCAAATGAATATAAATAAGAAATAGCAGAGTGAGGCATTAAAGCTGCCTCTGTTAAAATGAATTCTTGTGTTCTTTCTATCATATCACTCTGCTCTTGTGTGTGCTACTGTTTTTCATCACTTCTACATTAAAGATTTCTAGTTTCCAATGCCATAATTTTCATGCTTTGGTATTTACAGGCATAAGTGACTTTCAATATCATGTTCTATAATCTTCTTCTTTTATAGAGGAAGAAACTGAGGGCCAGAGTGTGAGTGGTGAGCATGAGCACTGATTAATGCCACAAAGATTGGAAGTAGCAGAGGTATAATGCTAACCCAGTTCTCATTATATCAAATCTAGGGTACTTTCCTCTATATGATATGCCATCTGCCTAATGCCCTTCACTATCCGTGGTTCCCACCATGGTATTTCATTAGCGTCTGACAACATCCCACAGCCCAGCCTCCTCTTCTCCCTTCCTCCTTACCTTAGCCTACAAAATACTAAAACTCTAAGAGACAAAGGTCAAAGCAATGAGAAGAGCACTATGACAAAGGCTTTGTCTCAGGTGGTAACATAGTAGGGGGTAGACTTCATCTCTGACAAAGTCTGGAGATGGCCACTCCTAACCCTCATGGTCAGGAAGGCCTTTTAGCTCTTATGGCAATAGGGAAAGCAGTTTGGGAAAGTATAAGGGGGTGAGGTTAGAGGCCAGCCAGTGGAGGATAAGGCAAGGAAGTGAGGTTGACAGAATGTGGCAGCTTCCTACACCCATTATCGCTGCATATATTCCCACCAAGTCTGCAGACTCTTCTCTATACCACAGCTGGACTAGATCATCTTTCAGACCCTTTTCATATCTAAAGACATTAGATGAAATGAGGTTTCATGATGCCCTAACACAGTTAAAGTGCACAAGTTCTCAAAAAATTCCTTGATGCATGATGCTAGAACTATAATGGGAGTCACCAAGGCAATTTATTGGGGAAATGTAGTTTCAACTAAAGTGAATTAATCATATGAATCATACCAGATAGTGTCTACCTAAATGTATAAGGCTATTTTAATTATAATATCACCTCAAATTTAAATGGCACTTTCTTTACAACAATCTCGAGATAGGTCTTTTAAGTATTATTGCTCTCATGTGACAGATGAGGAAAGTGAAGCTTTAATAGGATAAATTACTTGCCCACAATCACAGAGTGGAACCAGGCCTTTGTCACAGAATCACAGAAAGAACCTTTAAAATCATTTAACCTTTAAAATAATTTCACAAAATGAGGTAACTGAGACAAAGAAAGAAAGAAATGACTTGGCTTAAGTCACATAGAGAATTAGAGCCAAAACTAGGACTCAAACCCAAGAGATTTAATTTCACATCTAACACTAAATCCAAGTTCAAGTCAAAAGGAGGTGGATGAGAAATCTATTAAACCACAGTATGTCTCTTCTAAACCTATCATTTTCTATGGTATTACCTCATTTCTGACAAAGAAACTGAGCAGGGAATGGGGCCTAGCATTGCTTTTGTAGGTAATGGCCCTAGGTAAATAGCAGGGAAGTTGCTTCCTTCTGTGCTCCATCACAGTGATTGTGCCAGAGGCCAGCTGTCCTAACTCATTCTGAATACTCAAGTTTAAAGAGTTTTGAATTAACTGAGGAAGAAATGGTAATTACAGTTCTCTCTATTTTAAAAGTCTCTCTTGTGAATTTCTCATTTCTATATACACTTTTGATCTCACTTCTCTTTCACTGGCTTTTTCACATTTTAAACACAGCTACAATACTTGACCTGCTAATGATCATTTTTCTGTGTTCTTCTATTGCAGGCCAAGTAGTGCCCTCTTTCTCAAGGGCAGCACTCTGATTGTTCCTTTTGGAAGACCTACAGGCAAAGGAGGGCAGCAGCCATCCATCAAACTCTAGCAACAAAGCAAAGTCTCCAAAGGTTTCTGCTGCCTAATCTCAGACATAAAGGTTGAGTTCTATACTTGCTTTTATCATCAAATTCACTTATTGGATATATTTGAAATGGTAAAAGATCTGGAAAAGACCATTGAGATCACTTAGTCCATCCTCCTCGTTTTTCAGATAAGGGAATGAGACCCAGAAGAGTAAAGTAAAGTAACTTAGCCAAAGTTACATAAGCTTTTAGAAAGGTGAATCCAGGTTCTCCAACTCCAGAGCTAATCTAATAGTCTTTCTACCACCCAATAGTAGCTTTATATAGACGTACCCCTTCAGTGTTTCTACTGCCCTAGTCTCTCTCTCTCTCTCTCTCTCTCTCTCTCTCTCTCTCTCTCTCTCTCTCTCTCTCTCAGATTCCCTTTCTATTAAGGATCTTACGAATACTTTCTATATTTCAAAGTGATCTCATGGTGGGCCTTATCCAGGAGGAAGAGAGAGAAGTGGCTAGCCGAGGTTTGACCACCTCAATCTTTCTTGTACTAGCCTCTCTTTCCTCCTCTTCCACTACCAGAATGCATTTTGTGGCCATAGTGCAATGCAAATGTACAGAGTACATGATATTTTTTAGTAGTATAATTCAATTAAGTTCTATTTAACAAACATTTATTAGGTACCTAATGTGTTCTAGGTAGAATGTTAGGTACTAAGGATATGAGGACAAAAATGAAAAATTTCCTTGCTCTCAAGCTTATATACTCCCAAGAGATAGAATGCAATCACTAGGAGTGTGGTTCCCAACATTTTCAAATTTGAGAATCATTGCTTAATGCAAAACAGATAAAACCCCAAACCATGGACCTCTGCAAATTGTATTATTTATATACATTGAGAAAATATAAGATGACAAAAATTCACTATGAAATCAGAAACACTTTAATGAATCAATGTATGATTAATAACAAACTATCTATCTATATATCTACTTAGAGAAAGAAGAGGAGGAAAGGGAAATGTGGCATAACTGACAAAATTTTGAGCTTGGATGCAAAATGACCTGGATTCAAATCTTGCCTCAGATATTTACCAGCTTTTTACCCAAGGGAAGTAACTTAACCTCTGTGTAGCTTAGGCAACTGCCTAACTTCAGGAGTTCTCTACCCTGATGGAAGCATGGATCATTTTTTTCTGTTAATATTCTAGTCATATTTGTTAGGTATAAAGACAGCATGGTTCTTATTTGGGGATCGACATATGGACTTGTGGGTCTCTGACAAAACTCTGTTCCCCCAAGCTTCAGTTCACAGATTGGGATCCACAGGATAAGAATGTTATTTTGCAATGTTTGATTGGTAAAACAGGCCCCCAAGTGAAATAATGATGGCTGTAATACAGCTTTGACAACAGATAACACTTTTGTAGGGAATTTTGTGGAATGAGAGATCACCATGTAGCAACTTGACTCGGGGACATCCAAGTCAGCTTCAGCAACAATAAAACACCACTTTGACCCACTGAAGTACAACCTTGAGTAATATAGCATGGTTGGGAGACGTAGGGGGAAAGCAATAGTAAATTGACAAAAAAGGCAGATATGTTAGAGGTATGATGGCTCTTTGTTGACTAAAAGAATGAATTTCCCTGTTGCCCAAGTGCTGCCTCACTGAGAACTATAGGTTCTCCAGGCAATGTCTTCAGTCACAAGCCAAAGAATGTGTTCTTACATCACTCAAACATTATATAAATCTATCATGCCCATGTGTCATTTGTTTCTGAAGTATAGGGCTTATTTCTATGTAAGGAAATGAAAATAGATTTCTTAAATAAGAATATAATATATTTTTTTTCTAGACAGAAATACTTGACATTTATGGCCCTAGTAAATCATGAGCAGCTCATGGGTAGGTCCTTAATGATTTTATCTTCACTCCATTACAATATAGCAAGCTGAATTTATTCCTCAGACATATCCTTAAAGTTGCATGAGTGAAGAAGAGAGTTAATTCTACTGATGAGTTTTTAAAGTTCGGCTTAGGTACATTAGACACATTATTTTTTTTAACATGAAAACACAAGGTGAACTGGTATCAAAAAGCCACAAGGTAGGTCTTTGGAAATGAACCACAAAATAAATAAATCAAGAGAAAGAAAGAATGAAAGAAAGAAAGAAAGAAAGAAAGAAAGAAAGAAAGAAAGAAAGAAAGAAAGACAGGAAGGAAGGAAGGAAGAAAAAGAAAAGGATAACCTTGTTGATTCTGTTTCAGATATATAGCTCAGAACATTAAGCACCAATTATATTTTTATTTCAATGAAATTATTGGAAAAATTGAAAAAATTAGGTCTCAGAAACCTTGCTTGAGCTCAGTATTAAAAAGACTAGAATTGACACCAATTTTTCTTCCTAAGCATACCATGGATGATAGAATAATAAATCTAATTCTGGAAGGCATTGCTCATTTCCTACTGTTCCAAAGAGATGTCAGGAGAGACATACCTCACAAAACCAAATTTGCACAAAAAAGATTCTGGGAAATCTCCATTTCGTCTTTGCTTGACTGATGCCATATGGTTCTTTACAATACCTCTCAAAATGGAACATGAGGATTCATGCATAGGCTAATTTTCCACTATACTTCTGGAAAGGAGAACTTTGAGAATAATTTCTAAATTAATGACAATTACTCTTAGACATAATCAATGGTGTGCCATTAGACATTTTGTTGTATGGTCTATTCATCATTCATAGATGACCAGACCCATTTATTTTTCTTTCTTCCCCTTCTCTAGGAGGAATGGCAATTGCTCCATTTACCAGCCTTCTCTGTATCGCAAATTATTTTTGCCAAGTACTTATTGATATTTGGATGGACAAGGCAAATTTATGCTTGGGCAACTGAAGTAATTTTGTCAATTATAAAGCCACTTTAGTTCCTGGATGGAATCCAAATTAGGCATGTGACTGTTCCTCTTCAGATACAGAATATTTGCATTTAAAATGACCATATGTCAAGTGCATATATTTCAGCAGAAGTAATCAGGAACTGAATTAAAATCATTCTTTAACAAAGAAAAAAAAAGCAGTGATGAGGCTTCCAGTTCTGTAGTTTTCATTTTTCAGACACCTGCAGCTGATTGTAGCCCATTGGCAAGCACATAAATTGTATGCTATTGTCATTATCTTTATTGTACCATCCTTTCATCTGGACAGCTGTTTTGCATGGATTACAAGGAGCTGAAACTGGATCTTTCTCCCTGTGGTATATGTTCCTACTAGTTAATATTTACAGACTCAAGAAGGTGATTAAATGAGTGCATCACTCATCTTAAATAATTTTATATAAAGGTGCTAAAATTAAGTGGCCCAAAAGTACAGATAACATGTCTGTAACAATAACAAAAGCCATATCTGAAAATGATACCCCACCAATTCTTAGGCAAACTCATCATTTAAATGTGCAGGTATTTAACCAAAGACTATTTGAAAAATTTCAACTCCATGAGGTATGAGGTAATTCAATGAGATTTTTTTAGTCTTATGCCTAGGTAAACAGCTTTGGCAAAAGAAGTGCAAATCCCCGAACATGAGAAACATAAACACTTGAGCTGAAGCTAATAATTTAATCTGACTTTAAATTAATGTATATTTTAAGTTTCATATCTTGGTGGAGATGCACAGGTCTGAATTCACATGTGCACATTTAAATCCAAAATACCTTACTATTTTGCAAAGTATGATATTCACAGTGTTTATGCTTTTGTCAATTTGTCAAAGTTCATGAGGCTTTCTTTAATTCAACTAAGCTTTTTACTGAATTCACTCAGTATTCTATAAGTATCGAGACTATGTTACATATTGCATGACTAAAAAACTTCTTATTCAGATAGCAATACTCATTGAATCATGTTAAGAAATGATGGGGGAATTTTTCTTCTACTTTCTATCATATCTTTTCTCCTCTTCTCTCATCTCCCCTTCCCCCCAAAATTCACTTCAATTTAATAAGCCTTTATAAAATGCCTATTAAGTACAAGACTCTGTCTTAGAGGTAGGAAATCAAAGACAAAAAATGAAATATCCCTTGTCCTCAAAGAGTTTGTATTCTATTGAACGCAAGGGTAAAAGTAAAGATTTCACTCTTCTATGTTGAAGAATGTACAGGGCAGAAAAAAATGAAGGTACTCCCATTAACTCAGACTATAACAATAAAGAAAACCCACCCCATTTCTCTGAATATTTGATGTTTACAACTATGATCTTCAATTAATTTCAATTACTCAGTATTCTTCTGTATCATCATAGAGAGATTACGTTGCATTATGTAATTTTATTGTATGTTTCCTTGAGGCTCCCTTGAGCAATTCACACCATGGTGGCCATTGCTTGGATCACATATTTGGATTATAATCTGAAGATTATAGGGGTAACCTGGTGGTTAGGTAGCCTCCTAAATACTAGGTCATGTACGTTTCTCCTTAACAATAGTCAGTAGAGGGGGCAGCTAGATGGCCCAATGGATAGAGAAAAGGCCCTGGAGTCAGGAAGACCTGAGTTCAAATGCAACCTCAAACACTTGACGCTTACCAGCTGTGTGACCCTGGGCAAGTCACTTAACCCCTGACTACCTCGCCAAAGAACAAAAACCAAAACAAAACCGATAGCCATTAGAATCAGTTCCCAGGGACATTTACTCAAAAGACATAGCAAAAACAATAGTAACAAAGCAACTGTTTGTCTACTTTTCCCTTTTAGCAGGAGCACACTGTTCTATAAATATCCCTTTAGTCTAGAAGGAAGCAAGAATGAATAGGAACCTAAACGTAATGGTTTTGAGGCGCACAGGTATGGAACATACCCAAGGCTACTCGTAACTGAAAATTTAGGGCCTTCATATTCTATCTGTCTGGAGTTTATTAGACCAGCAGCTTACCTGGGCGTGTTTTTCCCAGAGTTCAGTATCTCAGCTTCATGGGCCAATCTGTTGCTGGAATGGGTCTGGCCAATCACTTAGAGGTTATTCTGACTTCCTCAGACTCTGCTGTTGCTGGATTGTGCTAGTGAGGACACTTAGAGACTATGCTGGCTACTCACCAGGTTCTGTTGCTATTGGGCCGGGCCAAGCAGACACCGAGCAGTATCTGGCAGAAAGGACTGGGAAGGTCCCTTTGCTACTGTGCAGATGTTATGGGACAGGGACCGGACAGGCTGCACAACCACTGACCGTGTTTCTCAGACAGGATCATACAGACTCTGCCTCTGAGCATCCACTGCCAGGATGGGTTGATTAATTTATGTTGTCGGTTACGTGGGCTTGTTCTTTGATGGGCAGCTATAGACCCTCTTTGGTCTTGTGCTTCCTTCAGATGAGCATTACCTTGCTCTTTCTAATCAGAATCCTACAAAACTCTTGCAGCTAGGACAATGATCCTTATTTCAAGATCAGCCAAAGCTTCTTTCTTCTGACTGTCTAAACCTCAGCTCTGTGGATTCATGTCACTTCCAAGCAGGATATGAGAAAAGATTTGACTCTTATCAACAAATTCTTCATGAATCAAAAGCCTCTTACCTCATAATGCCCCTCTATGTTGCCTAGAGTTTAGTCGTTTTCACCTCCCATATTCCCTTGTGAATATTATATAGATACAAGGGTGTGGTAGTAAATATTTAAGAACTGAGTCATTCAAAAAAAAGTATGCCTGACACATTTTTAACCTGCATTATTGGCATATTATGCATGTCTTTTTTTAAAATCTAGAAATCCACAAAACTATAAATGAAGCACTGATTTGTAGTGTTTAATGATTTCTAAGGTATAAATGCTCACACTGAAAATTTAACAATCAACTCTTTAAGTCATTATTAGCTGGCTCTAGCTCACCGCTATAGGGACAAAGTTATGATTGTAGCCTAGAGTCTGGAGGAAAGTCCATTGTCTTGTTGGCTTCATTATATGCAACTGAAGGAGGGCTATGATAGAACCAGGTGGAATTGATGGAGTGGTAGGATCTAGACCCCAAGAACCCCTAAGGGTGTGTCTCTGAAAGTAACCCCCTCCTGTAACCCCGCCCTGAAAATTTTCTATTGTCGTAGGCGTGACACTGTAATTCCTTTATCAAGACAAAGGCAGGGATACTGACCCAATGGCTCTCTTTTTGGCACCAGATCCCCAAGGTTCATGCCTCTAACAATTCCATCAATGTCTGAGATACTCTCTACACTTTCCCATCCATAGCTCCCAAAGACTCCTGGACCCTTAGACCTAATTAGTATCCTGGCACTTCTTTTCCATGTTCCTTTTCTGTATAAGTTCTAGATTCACCCCCATTAGGATGCAAGTTCCCAAAAGGGACTTTACCCACTTCTACTGGCATTACAATAAACTGCCTCTTGACTGAAAGAAGGCTTGAGTGTGTAAATTCATTCTAGGCAACTCTACCTTGGCATTCTTGGGGTCCTAGTACCCCTAACTGCTGCCCCAAACTTCTTCAGAATCAGTTAGATTGCTAAATTTCTAATGTGAGCATTTACACCTTAGAAATCATCAACTACTAAGTACTAGGTCTTTATAAATTATTTTCTTGATTTTCTAAACCAGTAGTATTAAATTAAAAAAGTGTGTATGTGTGTGTGTGTGTGTGTGTGAATATTACAAGGTAGAGGGAACTAAATTTTACATAAGGATCCTGATCCCTATAAGCCACATATTGACTTAGAAAACCACATGTTAACATCATCTATATTCTATTGTATTTTAAAAATGTATTTTGTTTAATGTTTCTCAATGATACTTTAATCTGGTTTTGGTTGCACTTGGAGCTATGGATTTCATGCTTGACACCTTTGGGCTAGTCTAGACCACAGGTCTCCAAAGTAGGGCCAGCAGGTCAAACTGGGCCACAGACTGTGTTTTATAAAACTGTGAGCTGAGTGGTTTTTATATTTTTGAATAAAATTGTATTTAAAATTTTTTAAATTAAAGCCATAAACAAAGGGAGGCAGGATAGATTTGGCCCCGAGTTTTGGTTGCTGACCTCTAGTCCTGACCTAATAAAATGGTAGGAGAAAATGTTAATAATTCTAATTAAACTGAAAAGTATTCTCAGCCCCCCATGCCTGACATATGGTTGTTAAACATTTACTAGAACTCTCCTGAGTTGTGAGGTATTTTAACTTCTAACCCTTTCTAGGGTGGGGAATGTCTATTTTCATTTGAAGGCTTTCCTTTTTGCCCCCTGGGACATCCTTCTTACTTCATCAGTGATTATACTTCATTATAGCCTAATTTTTTGAAAAGTAATCCTCTTCATATGGTAGATACATACATGTATATGTATATGTATATAATTATATATGATGTATATAATAGACATATATAAACTGTTTATGAAAAACTACACTGTCATCTTTCCCATTCCTCAATTATTATTAAACAATCTACCATTTCTTTAGAAAATTGAATAATTATGTGTAAATTGAGGTTCTATGAGCGTCCTCTGAAGATAATATAATAACATAAATGGATAATCTTTCTTTTTCATGGGTTAATTCCCATTAAAATCCCTTAAAATATGTTTTCTCAAAAATATTAATTATGTTTAGGGTTGACAGTTGAGTACTTATAACTATGGATAGCCATCATTTGTGATTTAAGGAATACTATGTAAAAATCCCTCCTATGTTTTTAAATGAAACAGAGTATAAAAGTTACAAGCTATTAAAAGTAATTTGCTCTTGTACTCTCTTGCTCATGCTTATCAGAAACAAATAGTGCCAATTGATTAGACCAAGGGTTGGCAAATGCCAGCATATCGCCTGTTTTTGCATGGCCCATAAGCTAAATTAAAATTTAAAATGTAAAAGTCATTCTTTGCTCTCTGGCTGTACAAAAACAGGCCATTGGCCAGATTTGGCCCTTGGGTCATGGTTTGCTGACCTCTGGATTACTCTATAAAACTTTTAACTTGACAACAAATTGGCATTTTAACAGTACTAGAGAAAATTAAACTAAACAAAAGCATAAATTCAAAAATGTTCCTGAAAATAAATGCATTTATTGATTACAACAAAGTAGATGGAAAGAAAAACAACAAAAAAAAAAACTAACTGAAAACCCAAACCTTATATACACTGTATAATTATAAAGAATAGACATGGTCCTAGGGAAAAGTTGGGAAAATGCGTATCCCTCCCTTTTCAGAGATAGAGGGTTATGAGTATGGAATATTACATATCCTATCAGATTTGGCTCATATGTTGGTTCATTTTTGCTAATTTTTTTCCTCTTTCTTGTTTATTCTTTGTTGTAAGGGCTAGCTAACTGGGGAGGCAGATGAAGGGAGGAAGAGAAGGGTGGTAGAAACATATCCTTAAATAAAAGTGATGTGAAAATAAAAGACATCAATAAAAATTTAAAACAAACAAAAATAAACCTATTTTCCAAAGAAATGTATGTATTGCTTCCCAGATGCTATCAGCTCCAAAAATGTTTTCAGAAGAAAACAAAAATTTTATCAATGAGTATTTCTATGCAACATATTGTAGTCAGTAGCATTTCTTTCCAATTTTAAATTGTGGTAAGTTTAAATGTGACATTCATAAATCCTTCAATTTCCTTGACAAAGAGACAGAGAGCTGCTCCACTGAGGTCTGCCATATGGCAATTAGGATCCACCCTGATCTGACAGAATCCCACACAAGGGAGTCTTTGTACATTGTAGGATCCTAGGTAGTAACAAGTTGCATAAGACCATTGGTCAATATAGTCTATTATTTTTTTCATCCTCCTAACATGCTATAAGTTGCCTGAGGGCAAGGGCTATGTCTTAATAAACTTTCTTTTACATAACATCTACCAGAGTGTTTTGTATACAGTAGGACTATAATCTATTTGTTTTGTTCATGTTAAATAGCTGAATAACTGAACTCAATTCCCAACTAATGTGTGATGAGAAGGAATGGCTGCCTTCCTTATGTTTGTATGCAAGTGTATATACATGCATGTATTACATATAATATTATATACAAGCACACTTATGCACATACCAGCACATGTATATACAGACACATATACATATATGTATATGTGTGTGCATATGTGTGTATGTATGTGTATATATGTTGTATGTGTGTATATGTATGTGTGTATTCCCTTTTTTAATTGTGAACTCCAAGTAGGAATAGATTCTGTTTCACTTATTCTGTCTACTCTTTTAGTACTAGGGCCAACATAGAGCAAGTACAGCCTTAGCCTTGAAAGTTCATTGCATCTCATCTTCTTTTACCAGCTACTTATATGTCATGTCTTCACCAGGCCAGTGGAAATTTCTGGATGACAATGCTACAATGATTCATGCTGCTCTCATGGTGGGACATTAGTCTCTTTTTTAGCTCAAAGACTAATAAGCCTGTGACTCTGCATGTGACACACATGAAAGAAATGTGAATTTCTATTATTGAAGATATTTTGGAGGAGAGAAAGAAGCAGCTTTTGAGGCAGATAGGGCAAGAGGGTGAAAAGATACTGAACGATAGGTTCTTTTTGGAGATCTCCTCAGAGAATAAAAATATGGAGAAAGCAATCCTCCCCCACCCCATATGCCTTGACTTGTAGCACCAGCAACTCCAAAGACTCCTAAGAGTGGGCTTGCCCTCAGCTACTTGGCTGATAGGAGTTTGTATCTTGTGCTTGAGTGGAAGAACCAATTTACTCTTCTGTGTTCTATCATCTACAGCAGTCTATGTAGTTCCCTTGATTTCTGTTTTGCTGTTTGTTTTGATAAATGACTGCTTGATATCCATAATTGGCTTTTCTGCGTAATAAACATTTGATGAGACAGAATTAAGCTGATCACGAGTGAGTTAACTATTGCCTTCCCCTTTAGGGGGACCACAGAAAGTACCTTTTACTCTGAACTCCTAAAGTAAGGAATTATAGCAATGAATTACAAATTTCCAATATGTAGTAATTGGATGAGATTCTGGCCAGTACTCCTCTTTGAGACAAGATAACCTAGCCTGCTTCACATGTACAACAGGCATCATATTGCTTGCATCCCTAATTGGTGAGAGAGGGGCTGAAAGAAGGGAGAGAATTTGGAACTCAAAAAAAATGATGTTAAAAAGATACTCTAGCTATCCATTTCTGTCCTGGATTCTGCCTACCTGCCTGCCTGTCTTTCTTTAGGCTACTACTGTTATATACATGAACTTCTTTCTGCTCTGACTAAATAATGAAATCACATCCTTTCCATAAACAGAGTGGAGCAGATCCAAAATCAAATGTCTATTTAAATAAAAAATCCATGATATGTGTAGGTCATGTATTGTGTTCTATTTTAGATGATTAATCTATTTTACATATAGATTCCTCATTTGTAAGTACACATTCTTTTTGAATATTTTTATATGTATAACTTATATGACTTCTCGTTGAGTAATGAATTCTCTAAATTTATTATAGTGTGAAGTCCTTAATTCCAATGATTCAACTTTCAAAAGTTGTCATTCTCCTCCATACTCTATTTTTCAGAATTAATCCCTGTAGCTAATTTTCACCAAAAGTATAAGCAGGATTTATAGTCAGGAAGGAAGTATTTTAAAAATCCATTACTGTTTCAAGCTATGGCAGCCATACAAAAAGGAATATGTGGGAAAGACTATGTTCTGGGATCTGGTCCATTGTGTATAAGATCTGGACAGTGAGGTTTCTCGCTGTCCAAAAGCTAGCACCAAAGCTATATTATTTTACTAATGATAGATCTAATAAAGTCAGGAATCCATTTCAGAAGAGTACAAAACAACGATTATGCTTCCTGTTCTCACTTTTTGCTTTGACTCCAAATTCATTTATACACCAAACCTGAGAAGCATGGGTTGCTATTTGACATTTATATCCTTTACACCTGAGTTCCTTATGAGACTACTTCATACGTGACTCATATCTGTTTACTCAGTCCATAGATTGTGTGTGTATTTCTAGAAGGCTTTCCCACAGTCTTATAAGAGGAATTTTCCATTGTTGCGTATTTTTCTATGTCGTTTCCTTAATTGCCTTTGCTTTAAACTATTTTTTTTCTTCTTATATGTCAGTGTAAACATATCAGTGGGAACTTTTGAACTAAATTGTGGGTTGCGACAAATTTACAGAATACCTTGAACATTTCTGGTGCCTGCCACATGAGAGGGGGAACATTATGGGCTTTGTGTGATTCATTTGTCCTGAAAAGGTCATGCATTACAAGTACAGAGACTTTTTAGAAGGAAGATTCTAAGCACTGATGCTAGTTACACTATTTTTGTTAATGATACTTTCTTCTCCATCACCTTTTTAATTGGTTTTGAAGGCATTCATAAGCATGCAAGCAGCATAACAACTTATTGATAGAATGTGATTTTCATGCAGGTCTGGGCCTTGGTTATGTTTATATTGCAAGACAATTGCATTCATTAGACAATTATGTTAATATTATGCCAACCTTCTGTAGTGATTATTTTTTGTCTCTTCAAAAATAGCTAACAAATCCTTTGTTTATTTCAAATCCAGCATTTATGTTTTCTCCCTACATGAGATATATGCCAGTACATTTGAAGATAAATAGCCACAATGGATAAGGCAAAAAACTCCTTTTATTGACAACTCTGTGACTGGAATGGCTCCACTCTAAAATGATTCTAAAGGGAACAAGTTGGCATAGGTCCAGCTTTCATCAGTGGTCAGAAAGACTCATCAACATCTGTGTAACTGCCTTTTGTTTTTACATATATAGAACCAGATTTTCTGAGTGCAAAGTGTATTTGTTAGGCCTGACTCATGCTCTTGGAGATGAGCAATTAACTTTGAGTTCTCTTAGCCATTGTCTAGTGTACTGCAACAGGGACTTGGGGCTGCTAGATGGTGCATTTATTATAGTGATGGGCCTGCAGTCAGGAGGAAAACTTCTCTTCCTGAGTTCAAATATGGCCTTAGACACGTACTAGCTGTGTGGCCCCAGGCAAGTCATTTAATCATATTTGCCTCAGTTTCCTTATCTGTAAAATGAGCTGGAGAAGGAAATTGCAAAATACTTTAGTATCTTTGCCAAGAAAACCCCAAAAGGAGTCATGAAGAATTAGATACAATTGAAAAACAGCCTAACAACAAAAAATAGGGTCTTACTGGATTATAACTTAGTGTTCTACAAGAGTTAATGCCTCTTCCCATTGTTTGCTTTTTTCTTTACCAAAGAAAATCTTATATGTGATGGCAATCTTACAGAATATTTCATAATTTCTCCCTTTCTACACGGCAGAGTACATAACTTTATCCCAAAAATATTGACTGTTAAAAACCCATGTGGGCTATAAACTAGAAATTACATCTCACAAGATAACTTTAGTGCCTATTTAGCTATTATGAAAAATATTTTGCCTTATGACTAATCTTTGAAAAAAATCGTATGCCTCATTCTCAATTCTTTTAAGTTTTGAACTCCATTTTTTATCTTTTTGATTTTGTCAATATATTCCCATGCCAAGTAAGGGTTCAGTGACAATTAATGATAATTATAATAATGACAAAATGAAATCAACAAATAGAATGTCAACAAGGCTCATTTGCCCCACTCTGGGATTTCTTCCTTTTTCAGCTTTGTATGGTGGAGAATTATGGAAATAAACCCAGAAAAAAGAGATATATCTTTACACCTATATCTCTAATACTACATCTGTCTTTGTACTACTCTGTCAAAAGTATTGAATTCAAAATTTTTATTGTAAAAATGCCTTAAACAATACTGACATTATTTTATATTTTCCTTTAGTTCTTCCCCCTCCCCCATTTTTGTGTTTGATTCCATTTGTATTACTTCATTTCTCTTAGCTATTATGGGTTTATATTACTTTTCAGGTTGATCTTTTACATTGCATTTATTTAGCATTTATAAAATTCACATTAGACTTTTTTCCCCTGCTATTGGTACTATAGTTCCTGTGTGAATTTGTCATTTACATCACTATAGTTTCCTTGTCAATAATCCCTATTTCCTCACCCTCTTGAATGTAAGCCATTCAAAAAGAAAGGTTCTGTCAGTGTGATATTGTGGAAAGAGAACCAGACTTGAATCCACAAGATCTTGACTCAAATCACTGTTTGATTCTATCTAGCTGGATGTACTTGGAGAGGTCCACAGTCTGGGCTCATTACTTCATCCCAGAACATATCACCTCTAAAGTTCATTTTAGATTTAAAATTCAATGAACTTATACAATTTAAACCTTTTCTCCTTTCATGCCTATTTGATGGTAAATGCATGTTTAGATAATATACTGTAGGATATATTAAAAGTATAAGTGGATTAGGATGTAATGAATCATGAGTTTTAAGTATATTTTATCTGTTATTATTTGGAAGATTATGTTATGAGTAATGACATAATTAACATTTATCACAGTTCTTTAGGTAGCTCCTTTGAGACTTTAGACTCACTGGACTCACTTCTTCCCTGGTATGAAAGGGAAAAGGTATTGACTATATGAGCTGCATAAAGACACCATAAATCAGTATATTGTAGTGATTTCTACATATTTAGGGAACCTAAGCGCTATTCAGTTTTGTAAAGTGCACTTTGTGGTATGGCACTATGGCTGGAACTCTGGACTTGGAATCAGGAAGATAGGGCAATACCTCTGCTTGTCATTGTCTAATTGATTGTCTTTCAGTCTCTTAAAGATGTAAGGTCAGAGGAGTTTGGGCCTTCAAATTCCCAGTCTAACTCTAATTCATTATACTGCCCCTTTTATGTATAGCACTAGAGCTCAGTATTTTTTCATTGCTCTGTTCATTCGGAGAGACAGACCCTCATTTCCAGCTACTTCACCTTCTTTTTTCCCACATCTCAAAGCTTCTTGGTGGTCTCATGTTTTTCTTATCCTTTCCTCCACTTTCATTCCCTGTATGTATATTTCATCTGTTTTTCTCTACTGGAGCACCTCACTGGCTTTAAACTAAACTAAACTAAAACAAGCAAAACATGTATACATCTTATTTACCCAAAATCAAACCAAAACATTCTACTATTCCTGTGATCTTTTCAAGTTTCTGTCTTTCACTATTAAAATTCTAGAATTAGCAAACTATATATGCTTCTTAACTTTATTTCCTAATTACAGATTAATTAAAATCACTCTAACTTCACTCTTATTTTGACTGTTGCAATGTTTTCTTCAACATCTCAATGACATCTTAATTGAAAAATTCAATGGCTTTTCCTAAAAATCAATTTTTATACCTTTTGACTTTTCTGTAGCATTTGATTCCACTAACTCTTCTCTTCTTGATATTCTTTATTCCTTTGAATTCCATTCTACTGCTGTCTCTTGGCTCTTTTTTACCTGCCTGACTACCCCTTCCAAATTCTATTGCCTCATATTTCTTCTTCCATTTTCTTAGTATCGATGTTCCTCAGGTTGTCCATTGACCTTTTTGTCATCTTTCTCTATCCTTTCTTCCTTGGAAACTCTTCCCCACCAATTTCTAAATCTGTTTGTCCTCCAACTTTGCTGAAAAAACAGTTGCTTTTAACTATTTGTTCACCTTTGTTTTCCACATCTAAATAGTTGCAGTATCCTGTCAATTCTATTTTGGCAAAGAATTCTGCATTCATATCCTTCTTTGCTACTTCTTAATTTTTTTTTGGTAAAAACAAAACATTTTCACATAAGGTTATAAGCTTCTTGAGACCATGAATTGTGTTTTCTAAAAAAAAAAAAAATCTTTGTCTCCACAGTGCTAAATCACTTGTCAAACATAAATCTCCTCAATCAATGGTTGAACTACTACCTGTTAGATCAAAGATCAAAAGTGACACAAATTTAGAAGAAATATATAAAATGAGAATATTGTTATGCCATACAATGAAACAACTATCTGACCTATTTAAATGTTATAGACATTGAAACTGAAAATGGATGAAGGAACAGAAACCAACACTAGTTATAATAACTTAAAAGTGAAAAACTAAGGTAGCTCAGTCACCATATTGAGGGAAACAATGATCATATAGGCAACAAATGTTTTTAAAATGCTTTCTATGTGCCAGACACTGTTAAGCACAGTGGTTACAAATACAAGTAAAACAAGACAGTCACTGCCCTCAGAGAACTTACATTCTTAAGGGAGTAAGAGAGAACATAAAAAGGGAACAATCTGTTTAACCAAATGTAGCAACAATCAGCAACACTAACTTACATTATAAACTTATTTGTAGAAGTGTATTTAGTGAAGGTAGTATGGTACAGTGGAAAGAGAATGAACTCTGAAGTTATAGGATCTAAGTTCATCTCCTACCTCTGAAGGGACCTTAGACTGAAATCCAAGTCACCTGATCTCCTTAAGCCTCACAAGATTCCTCCCTGTAAAAGGAGGGGGGTGGAATAGATGATCTTTAAAGTCCTTTCTAGGATAGAACTATAATCTTGTGACCATGGGAGGATTTAAGATTATGAAGAGTATCAAGTCAAAAATGGCAATATGCTATGGGTTGCGGGGCGGGGAAACAGTTTAAGGAAAGTTTGGCAAGAGACCTAGTCCAATAAAAGTCATCCTAAAGGGATGAAAGACAGAATTGTAGAGTGGGAAAAAATAGAAAAAAAGGCTATGAAAAAAGAATCTCATATGCAGGTACACATATGTGTGGATATATATGTTTATATATATTTGTATATGTGTGTATGTGTATCTATCTATCATAGTTATCTATTTATATAATTCACACAGATCTTTTCCAATTTTTTTTTTTCTGTTTGCTGCCCTTGTCACAGTTCCATCTTTAATTCCTTTGGGAATGACTTTACTTGGCCAGGTCTCTTTCCAAGCTTTCTTTAATTTTTCCCACCTTCCACAGGATTTTGCCATTTTATGAGGTAATGATTTTTATAATCTTAAAAGCATCTCAGAATCTTAAGATTATGGTTCTACAGCTAGAAGGAAATTTAAAGATTATCTATTTCAAACTTCTCATTTTACAGATGAGGAAACCAAGGCCTAAAGAGATTAAGTCCATAGTCCCTTCGGAGATAGAATTTGAATTTAAATTATTTGAGTTGAAATGTTTCTCCATCAAAAGTAGAAAGCCTATTTGGACTCTAATATTGGAATCCTAGGGATAGGGAAAAGGGACAAACATGGGAAAAAGAGCTAAATTTAGCTTAATATACACAGAGGTGATCGGTGCTGGAAATAACATATTTTTAGAATACTAAATGATTACTTTTCAAGGTATGTAAAAGAAAGGAACACACTATAAAAAGTCCTTCAAATCTTTTAGAAAGGACAGTGTATTTAGACTTAGAGTACCTGAGTTCGAATCTCATCTCTGCCCTTGCCAGTTACTACTTATATCATTTTCAGCAAATTGATCAACCTCCATGGATTTCAGGTTCCTCATCTGCAAAATGAAGCTTTTATTATATGGCAACTAAGGTTCCTTCAACCTCTATATATTATATCCTATGAGTCTATTTTAAAAAAAGGAAACTGAAAGAAAGTTAGTAATTTCTCTTATGCCAATCTTCAACTGAAATTTCGTTAAAATAAATTACAGCTACATCAGGGGCATTTTTATGGGGCTATTATAAGAGAACAAGAAGGATTTTGCATGTCTTTTTACAAAGTAGAAACATTTTTGACACCAAACATTTTTTTGAAAAGGAGAACTAAAGATTGTAACTTTTTGTGAGCTGGGGGGGGGGGGGGTAATGGTGCTAAAGAGCATAACAGTACTTTAGAAGCTCTCTTCCAACAAGTTATCTCCAAAGTGTATGTCAAAATTCAATATGTACCCTTAAAGGATAAAATGACAGATTTAACCTTATTCAACAGAACTCTGATCATTAATATCAATCTCAGTGAAAGGTTTTAACAACTTTTATAGATGAAATCCAGTGGAGCATTCAAAGTGTAGAAGGTTTCCCTGTACAAAATGTGAGATTTTCAGGATATTCCTATTTGTGGATGATCATAGATAAGATAACAAATTTAGAGCCAGATAGTACTTTGGAAATCTTGAAGTCCAGCCTCCATCCTTTTATAGATGGGGAAATTGAGGCCCAGTGTCCCACAGCTTATAAGTGTAAGAGAAAGGATTTGGCAGATTTTCCTGACTGCAGGACCAGCACTTTATCAATTATGGCATGTTCCTGATTACAGAAAGACCCAGTAGGGCCTACTAAATATGTGGTATAATCACTCTAAAGAGTTTGTCCTCACTATTCACATTGGAAAAAAAATTGTGTGGATTAAGTTTTTAATAGATAACAAATAGCACTCATAATGACCAATGAGTGCTAAAGGTTATCTTGAATAGACACCACAAATAGACAAAGAGTTTGGACCAGAATTAGAAAGAAAGAGAATTTCATTGGGTTTGCGAAATTACAAAATTCTTTCAGTGACCCTATGGTTCTCTCTCAAACAAAAGGCTTAGCGTTTTTAATACCAATATTTTTCTGTTAATATATGACTGAAACGTATGGAAGACTAAAAACTCTAAAGTTCTGAAGTTGAGAAGAGTCCAAATATTAATGAAGAATTCTTGCTCAGTTTGATTGTGAAGGACAAACAGTATAAAAATTGCATCAAAGAGATATCAAGTTTTGGTGGGAAAAGATTGGTAGAGCCTACAGTAAGAGTAAGAGAACAGATAACTAGCATTCCCACTCCATTGGCCCTTGGTACATTTAGGACGTCAGAAACATTTGAAGAAAGCTCCTAGAATGTTGACTGAAAATGTAAATTCATGAGAGGGAATGGTAGATGATAGGATGATAGGATGGCATGGATGATTTGCCATCTGTTTCATTGGTGAGAATATGTGCGATGATGAGATCACAAATTACTTTGAATACACATCTAGTTAGAAACACAGTGCTTTGAACATAGTAAGTCCCTTATAAAAGATTGTTGAATTGTGCCTTCATTAGTATAATTGTTCCCCTTTCTTCTGTGGAGAAAAAAAACAAAACAAAACAGAAACAAATAAAAAATATCAAAACTTAATTATGAGCTATTATTCCTAACTAAAGTCCTGATGGTAAAGCATACTATTTCATATTCCACTTCCCAGATGTAACTGGATTATCTTTTGGATATTTAACATTTCTTAAACAAGGTATGCTATTTATCTCAGAAGACTAGCCCCACCTTCAATCATCTCAACACTTTAGAAATATGGCATTTAAACTTTTATAGTAAATAGTTTCATTTATATTTATAACATTTTAATATAAGTAACTGATACCCGTAATAAAATTTCATCTAAAGTTGTGGTTTTGTGGAGGTACTTATGTCTTACTTCTCCTCCTCTATACCAGACATACTACCCAGAAAAGTGTTAGCCTTGTTCCCTGACACTAAAATTATTTAAGATTTGGAGGAAGGGATAAAAGCTATGACCTTTATATCTACTACGTATTGACATGTATTTTTTTCAAGGTTTCCTAATGTTCCCAACAAACACTTCCAAGTTTCCTGAAAAAGATGACAAATATGAAGTGACAAACAACTACACAAAATTTCCTTCTAGACATAGTATCTATTCTAGGATCTGCATTCCTTCAGACCCCAGTGAACACAGATCAACTTAGAATGAAATGAGGGAAAGTCTTGAGCAGATAGTTTTCTGCTTTTTCTCTTCTGGGTCTCACTATAGCTTTTCTAATTTTCTAGGATCCCAAAGGAACTCACCAATAATCTTCTAGTTTTTCTAATTTAAAGTAATCTTCTCACTACTCTTACCAGTAGTTCCATCTGGCATCTTGAGAGATATTTGTACCTGAAGGGGTAAAGAAGGGGGAATTGGGAAAGGCTATTTATCCTCTCAGTATGCACTATGTTCTGTCTTTTCTCAGCCTTTTCCCATCTGTATTCATTTTGTACATATTCAATCTATCTTTCTATCTATCCATCTATCTATCTATCTATCTATCTATCTATCTATCTATCTGTCTGTCTGTCTGTCTGTCTGTCTGTCTGTCTGTCTGTCTGTCTGTCTGTCTGTCTATCTATCTATCCATCTATCTATCTTTATCTGGATACCTCATCTTCCCCATCAAACTGTAAACTTAAAAGCAAGGGGTGTTTCACTTTTGTCATTATATCACCAAGCTAAGCACCAAGTTGTGACACAGTGCACGCTTCATAAATGCCTATTGATGGACAGACACCAACTACAGAATGGCCTTACTATTCTCTCTATTGAGAGCTGTGTGTGTGTATGTACACATACACATACATATATATACATGTATATTCATATATATGCTTCTTCCACATACATGCTTTCTTTGTGTATTTTAGATCAACGTTTCCTTATCAAAAATTTTTCTCTGTCAAGACAGTGCTTCATTTCTAATCCTTACCACAAAAATTGTAGTCTCAATAGCCTGAAGGAAGGTGGGAAAGGTCTAGAGAGATGAAAAGAAGAGCCAAGACAGGAGGATTAGGTCACAGGTAGAAGAAAGAATCTGTCTTTTGCTTCTTTCACATTTTTGTATAGATTTTTAGAAGTCGAAAGCTTTTATAGTAAGAATTTTGCTAACCAGTAAACGTTTGGCACATACTTGTTTTGGCAGCTAGGTGGCTTGGTGGTTAGAGCACTGGACTTGTAGTTAGGAAGATTTGAGTTCAAGCATGCTTCAGATACTTATTAACTTTGTGATCTTGACCAATAACAAGTGTTTATACAGCACATTAAAGTTTGCAAAATGACTTACATATGTTAACTCATTTAATCATCGCAATAAATCTGCTTGAAAGATGCTATTCTTATCTTCATTTTACAGGTGAGAAAACTGAGGTACAGAGGATTTAAGTGACTTCTGTCACAACCAGTGAGTATATGAGGAAGATTTGGAATTAATTTTTTCTTAATTTCAAGTCATATGTGCTATCTCATATCCCACTTAGCTGCTTCAACCTCCCTAAGCCTCAGTTTTCTCATTTCTAAAATGAAAACAAGAGCAACTGTCTCACTGGGATGGGTAGCTAGGTGGCAAAGCAGGTAGAGCACTGGAATGGAGTCAGGAAACCTGAGTTCAAATCTCGCCTTGGATACTTACTTGTGTGAACCTGGGAAAGGCAGTTAACCCTTTTTGCCTCGGTTTATCATCTGTAAAATGACCTGGACAAGGAAATGGCAAACTACTTCAGTATCTTTGTTAAGAAGACCCCAAATGCGATCACAAACAGTTGGACATGACTGAAATGACTGAATAATAGCAATCTTACTGGGTTATTATGAGGATCAAGGGATATAATATACATGCAAAATGTTTTGTAAACATTAAAGCAGAAATATTCCTATAGAAGCCTGGCAGGACCCCTCTTTGCGGAAGACTGGGTGAGTTTGGTAGGAATTTCACTTTACATAACCCTGTGACATCCCAGTCACTAGATAGAAGAGTTACATGGTTTAGGTTGGAATTTATTTATATTAAGGACCAGTATCCCTATTTCTTGGTAGTTGCCAAGAGGTGTCACTGTTTACTTTTTAGGTAACCTTGATAAACAATAGTTTTCATAGACATGCACAAAAATTTAAAGATATGCCCTCTGCAAAGTTTTGTTTGCTTAATCTACAGATGATTAAACTGCACAGCCTAACTTGCAATACCATTACTAGGTAGGACTAGACCTCAAAGAGGTCAAAGGAAGAGGAAAAGGAAATGTATGCATAAAAATATTTATAGCAATTCTTTTTGTGGTGGTGAAGAATTGGAACCTGCAGAAGCTCCCATCATTTGGAAGATAACTGAACAAGGTATGGTATATGAATGCAATGGAAGAGTATGTGCACTAAGAAATGAAGGAGATGGCTTCAGAGAAAACTAGGAAGACTTACATGAACTGATAAAAAGAGAAGTGAATAGAATCAGGAAACTAATTTATACAATAACGTAAATTTTTGAAAGACAAACAATTTTGAAAGAGTTAGGTATTCTGATAAATAACAGAATTATGAACCACAATTTCAGAAGGCTAATACTAACCTCCAGATAGAGAGCCTTTTTTAATGTTTGTTTCTTTTGGTTTTGATATGCCCAATATGAGAATTTATTTTGCTCTCTTATACGTGTTTGTAACAGGGTTGGTTTTTCTTTCTTTAACAACGTGGGAGAGGGAAAAGGTGGAAGAAAGAGAATTTGGGTATGAAAATAAAATAAAATTTAATTTAAAAAAGAAAACAAGAAAGAAAATTACTACTACAAGCACATATCAAATCTCTATGTAAAAAAAATTCAAAAGCTTTTAAAACAAGATTTAAAATAAGAAGTTTACAATACAAACCTCTTCTCCTTCTGACTCCCCCATCCCTCCCACTTCCCAGGAGCTTATTCTGAATTTCACACTCTGAGTTATTTAAAAACACAAGGATCTCTCTTGCATTTTTTTTCTTAAAATTTGCCTTCTTCCAAAAATATAATATGATAAATTTAACTTCAATTCCTTCTCACATACAGAAGAAATTAATATTTCTAAACCTTATTTGTTCTCTTATTTCACATTTAAATAGTAACAATAAAAATAACATAATCTTTTACATTTAAATTTTTCTCTCCTTTTCTTTTTTTGTATTTGTCTTTCACTTGTGAAAATGTTTTAAAATCTTTTATGTAAATACATTTTAGAGTGTGCTGATAACTACTAAATAAACACATAATGACTGAACAAACTGTAAGCTCCCAGCTAATAAAAATACACATTAATTAAATAAAATAAGAGAGTGGGGTCTTCCATTATTTATAAGGAATCAAAATTCTCTCAGGGGAAGGAATAACCAAAGAAAAAAATCTTTTTGAGGTATATTTGTCTTCCTCTACTAAAAAGCACACATTTTATGATTTTCATAATAAAAATGGAATGAACAGTACTGAGAGCTTTTCCAAATACATAAAATTAATAATTGCCTTTGAACTTGAGTGGCTGATCATTATTAATGCTGAAGAAGAAAAACAAACATAGGTTAAAAATGTGTAGTTCTCAGAGGATCACTACATTCTACTTTTCCACAGCAGAAGTTGATGGGATTTTGTTTAAAATTTTGTCCTTGTTCAGAAGAATATAGTTATATCAGAAGACTTTTTTGAAAGCATGAAATAATGATGGTCTCCCTAGAGAATAAGAAATTGATATTGTTTCCCCATTGCCTTTAGGACAAAATACAAACTCCTCATCTTGACATTTAAGATCTTCCAAAAGCTTGTTTCCTACCACACCGGACACCATTTGTGATTACTCACTTAAATAGTGGCATAACCATAGTTTGGCTTCCACATCCCTAACAGGAAAAGAGAACAAGCCAATTCTTTGACTCCCTCCTGAAATTCACCTCTCAGAATCCTTTCCTTTCATTAAGATTCTGTTTAGGTAACATGTCTATGAAAGTGTTCTTAATCAATTTCCTTACTGCCTGGTGGTCACTTCCTCTCCAAATTAACTTGTATTATTTTAATTGGTTGAATTGCTTTTGGGGGCTTGGTTGAATCCAAAGTATTCTAGATTCCAGTTGTACATTCTGTCTTATCTGAGGAAAAGTGTTATGTGAGTTGAGCTATCTTTAGAATAATATTCTAATTTTTAATATGGATTGGTTCACTGTAATGAAATGTTTGTGTTTATAGGGCAATATATTTTTCCTTGATTATAAATGTATTATATGTTTGCAGAAAAAAGAGAGAGGAGACTGGGAGTCAAGAGAGAAACAGAAGAGGAAGGCAAAAGAGACAGAGGCAGATATAGACATACATGTATATAGAGATATATAAAAATATATGTACATAAATGTGTATATATATATATTCCCCTAAGAACTAAATTTTTTTTATCACAAATTGATGAAAACTTAGTGATCATAACTGTGAAGGTTATTTGAATAAAATCATTCAAAGACATGAAGAATGGCAGAATGCATTAAAAAACAAACCCCAAGCACTTACTATATATAATCATCACAGTTAGAATATGCCCCAACTGCATCCAAAAGAGCAGTATTGGCAATCATGATATCAAACAAGGTGTGGTCAAAATAAATATGGTCAGGAAAGATAAAGACGGAGTCTTTTTAAAAACAGCATAGATAATGAAACAACATCAATATTAAACATACGTGCATACAATCACATCTTTTTATCCAGCAAATTACATAGCATATGACTTGATACAAGGAAATATTAGATGAAGAAACAACTTGTATCAGTGGAAGTTGTCACCTTCTTTTCAATTTGGAGTCTTAAAGAGATACTAGAATAGTAACACACCATGATATGCCCAGGGTAATTTAGTCCATGTTTGTTAAAAGCAGGGTTTGAATCTGGGAGTTCCTCACTCCAGGGCTGTCTCTCAATCCACTACATCAAACTACCTCTCACTAAACACAATAGAAAATTTAATTATACAGATAATTCTTGAAATTTATAAAATAATTGTAAGTGGCAAACATATTCCTTTTTCATAGATGCACACACATACACATTACATATATGCAATAAAAAATCGAAGATTTAACCAGAAAATTAGAAAAAAATAAACATGGAACCATACAGAGGTAAATCAGAGGAAATTAGAGGGTATTGAGGGAGATATAAAAATAAAGAGAAGAAAGTTGGTAAAATACTTTAAAATACACAGAAATGACTTCTATATCATGTGACCAACAAAAGAGAGCTATCAATACTTTTTCTGGTCCTCATGATCTATTCTTCATAATTCAAATAGCGTGCAACAGATCAGCTATCACCACAATCTAAGATACAAAAACCCTAAAGAGGTAAATATTCAATAAATTAACCATAGAAATGGCTAATCCCTAGCCCCTAACATACTTATTCAAGATCATCTCCCACAGTGCCTACCACTTTCTGGAAGGGCTGTACAAGCTGACCCAGGTAAAACCTCACCTCAACTCTGACCTCCACCTTACTTCCAGTGCTACAGAAAACTACAGGCAAAAGTTTGCTTTGACTGGAAACTATAGTGTAGCAGTTCCATCTGCTGTTCAGCTGGAGAACTGAGGAACAGAGTGAACTGATGTAGGACATCAGTGGGTAAGTTAGGTGTGGGGTGTTTGGTATTCCACTAAATTTGAAAAACAAAAGGGATTGACATCCAGCTGGAGTCAATTCATTCATCCCAGAACTTATTTGGGACAGAGACAGAAGCTGATGAAATGTGAATTGCCCAGGATGCGGGGAGGTTAAGGGATCTTTGATCTATAGCCACCAGGGTAAAGGCAATCAAAGGGGAAGGAGTCAAAAAGTGAGCAATAGGGAAGCACAAGTTGTGGGGGAGGGGCGGAGACTGAAATTAACAAAGATATCAAATGGAAGAAAATTCAATTAAAGAACCTGAGCATAAGCATATAAACAAATAGGAAAGATATTAATAACAGAAGACAATTTGGCCTGCAGATCAGATAAGTGAGTTCAGGCATCTATGAAAAATATTTGAAATCAAAGGAAAACGAATCAATATTTGATAAGGTAGATGACTGAAGTTTCCCAGAAAACTTGGTACCACAGCACAATATTCTTGAATGTTTAAAAACAGAAATAAGAATTGTGAAAGCAGAATTTCTGACCTACACAGCAGAGATATTCAGCAGAATAGGAAAGTTTGAATTTACAATTGTAGCCCTATGCAAAGAAACAATAGAGAGAATACATGATTGAGAATGAAAATATACAGAAGAGGAGGACAATCTGGGAAAAGAGAAACAAAAAAATTAAAAGAAAACATGATATCCATACAAGCCAAACATTTATGTCAAAGATAGGATTTGTTTACACAACTTTAGGAGGAATATGGGATATCAAATAACCTGAAAACTATATTGCAAGAAATATTATCAGAAAAATGTTCAAAACTTTTAGAAATAAAAAATAATCCACTCAGAATTGTCCATAGAAGCATCCAGGGGGTTAAAAAATTAAAAAATACCTTGCAAACTTCAAGACAGATTTTAAATTTAATAATTCCAATAACAAAAAACAAATTTTCTAAGTGATCAGAAAGACCTTCAACTACAAAGGAAAGGAAATTTGAATAACAAAAAACTATTCCATAGCCATCATGAGGGAAAAAAATAGTGTTTTCTAAAGAGCAAAAGAAAAAAATCATAAAGGAGTACATTCTCATTGAAGGGAATTTGTTTCTGAAATAAAATAAAGAGCTATAATTCATTCTATGGAAAACATATAGTGCTATGCATTTTGAAATACTGGGTATAAAGCTTACACAACAGTAGCATAAAATTTTGTGATAAACTGTTATGTAACAATCATATGTTGAATAGGATTTTAGAAAAGACAAAATCAATAGGGACTACGACTCTTAGATATTTTATGTGGAAAGAAAGGGAGTACTTAGCTGCATTTTGATGCATGGAAATGAGTTAATAAGCAGAGAAGAGGGATTATAGATAGTTGAAGAATAGCATGTGCAAAAGTTTTCATTTGTTTGATCTGAACTTCTGATTTCTTTGGTTTAAGGAATGCCTAGTGAGGAAGTTCCCTCTGCTAATGCTAAAACAGAAATGGTTCTTCAACTTACAGTCAAGGAGTCATGTGGGAGGTATTGAGAGACTAAATTACTTACCAAAAAGGTCCACACAACTAGTATGTGTCAGAAGCAGGACTTCAGCACTGTGTTTACTACAACACATTGTCTCTAAGCAAAGACTAGCAAGTGGGAATAAACATTTTATATTTAGGGATGAGTCAAGAGACTGTCATGCCTGGGCCTTCACCAGTCATCTTGACTTTCGTCTTTCTTTTTTTGGAATTACAAAGCTATTTCTAATACTCTGGGGTAAGCCCCATAGAAATAAAAAACACTAGGAAAGGGTAGCCCCTTCACCCCCAGGAATGCCCTGGAGGAGAGCAAGACTGAATGGGGGAAAGGATACATGGAGGGAAACCACTGGAGACACAAGGCCAAGGGAATGACATCAGTTCTGGGACCTGTGAGCACTACAGGAGGAGGTGAGAGCATGACAGGCGGGACTGGCTCCACGCACACAGTCAATGGGCAAGAGAGATGGACATGAGCCAGAGTTACTTGGGCTCTTCCTTCTTCTCATTGGCTTTTTTCTGTTTCTGTTGTATGATCTCCGAGTCCCTCCGCTTTCAGGCAGCTGCATTCTGGCACTTTCCCTTGCCTGAGTCATTTTGCTTTTTCATGTTCTTCTGGCTGACAAGCTCACACTGGTTACCATGGGTCATAGTGACAACAATGGCTCCGGCCTGACTCATTGGTGTCTGCTCTTTCCTCTCCCAACTCTGATGACTCTTAAGGAATAAAATCAAGTCAAGACATCACCCTTGTAATGTCATTGGTCTTCTTCCAGAATGAAGGACAAACAAGACTGTCTTGCCTAGAGCAGAGGGTTCCTTTTTGAAGAAGAGTTGGCTAGGAATAGTGGAGCCAAACTATAGAGAAATTTTAATGCCAGTAAAAGAGATTTGAGAGTGATCTTAACTGAAAAATGGGGATAATAACCTGTTAGCACCACATAAATGCTTATTCCCGTCTTCCATCACCCCTCCCATTTAATTTTATACCAGAAAGTGGTAGGTGATGTGGGAGAGTGGAGGTGATGTGTTGAATGAGCATGTTAAAGGTTAGGGATTAGTGTTTTCTATAGTTAATTTACTGAATGTTTACTTCTTTAGGATTTAATAGATTGTGTTGACAGCTGAAATAATTGAGTGCAATGCTGAAAGTGATGTGTAAAGGTTAATCAAATATACAGGATAAATGATAAAAGATGTCAGTGAGGCTACCAGGAAGACTCTCCAAAACCAGACTATCATATTGCCAAAAATCCATTTTATTACTTTAGATTGACAATTGATTCCTTTTAAAATGTAAACATTTTTGATCAAGATCCTATTAAATATCTCTTTCAGTCATTCACTCCTGTGTTTTGATGGAAATTTTGAAGGGAAGAGATAGGATTAAAAAATCAGGTAAGCGGGATCATCCAACTGGATTAGAATAGTATAGCCCAGGGGAGACCAGTGAATTCCTGAGAAAAAGGAGAACAGGAGGAGGGGTGGGGAAGATGGAGAAAGGAGTAGGGAAGATATCAAAGCATTGTTTCCCAGACATCAATATTTTGCTGAGAAAAAAAAAAAAAGAGCTTACCTGAAAAGTCATTGTAATGAACTAAGTTGTGAAAAAAAAATGTGGCGTAAAATCAATGTGTTATGGCTGATGCTAGAAAAGATGACGCTGAAGACTATAATGGCCAATCTTTCCTAGAATCTTCACAATCATGATGAATAAGGAAATACAGTTTTTGTATTCTAGGGTATTTCCAGTCCAATGTCACAAATACCAAAATTTTATTTAAGTGTTTTCCTCATATTGTAGTATAAATGTTTGCTTTAATTTTTGAATGGACCATATTGGTGTCAATCAAAATGACAATTATGACCCATATTAATCCTTTAAAAGTATTACCTTGGTACTTGCCTTTTGAGTTTTGTAGTACTAAATGCATTTTAAAAAACCCAACAAGTGAGTTTCTTTCTAAAGAACATTAAACTCTTTTGCTGTCACACAGTGCATATTTCTAGTCTAGTGTCAATTGATTCATCAATTGCAAGGTCATACCTTACTGTTTTCATTATTCTTAGCACTCCTTTTGAAATTCAAAAGGTAGCAAACCAGTTGGAATGCATAGCATCACACTCTTTTCTGAAAAAGGATCACAGTGGTTTCCTGATTAAAAAAAAAAAAAAAAAGAACATTTCTGGTCTGAGATTTAGGAGACAACTCTCATTGCTAAGTGTACTGAGCAGTATGTACTCATTGGTGCTTTATTATCCTATTATCCATTGTCTTCATGAGAAAAGGGGAAACTACACATATTCTTCTGCTTTGTCTATATACAGTAAGAAAAAGCATTTTTAGAAAGGAAGGTTTACTGTTTGTTTTTTGTTTCTGTTTTTATCTGTGGTGTCATTGACTCAAGGGAACTGAAGAGTGGACAGCAGTGATTAGCTGAGAAGAACAAATCAGGGCACTAAGATTGTTTAAGATCCAGTCGGCCTATCTAATCTTGTATTCCATAGTTCACATCACACACATCTTACACTAGCCAGACTAACTTCGCAATTTCCTGAAAATTCCTTGTAGTTTCCTCTCTACTTTTTTTTTTTGGAAGGGGGAAGGCAGGGCAATTGGGGTTAAGTGACTTGCCCAAGGTCACACAGCTAGCTGCCTCTCTACTTTTCCTTCTGTTTTTTCTTCTAAGATGCCCTTTTTCTAGAACTCCAAATTTTTCCAATCTTTACCTATTTTTCAAGTTCTTATACGATCATAAAATCAATGACATGTAATAGGATTCTCCCTCTTCTAGCCATAAGTAACTTGCTCTTCATTTGAATTATCAAAGTACTTTGTATTGTTGCAGTTTGGGGTGCTGGGAATGTTGAAATACAAAGGTACAGGGGGAGGCGGTCTGCTTTGAAAGAATTAGACCACTTGAGCATTCTTTCAGTCAAAGTAACCAAGATTTATTGTACACCAGTATAGTGGGTGAGATTCCTAATAAAACTGCAAATTTGATGAGGATGCTGCCGATACTTATATACAAAAAAGATTTTTACAAAAGAAGATTTGGATGGGATCTAGGAGTGGTAAATAGCCTGGGGTGAAGGGAGGGCCCAGGTGTAAACAGTGAAAGGAGATAAATGGTCTGAACTGGGTCAGAGAGCCACAGTGAAAGGACTATTGAAAGGACTATTGAGTATCTAGGTGGGCTGGGATGAGCCTGATGCCTTAGGCAAGATGCCAGGGACTGGGCTGCAGAAATATATGGGAAAATTCAGGGTCCAGGTCCTATTACCCCATCAGTATGGTTCTTAGTGCAATTTACTTAACAACTTAGATTAGTTATTGTTGGACTATATTTCATATCTCTCCTAGACTATAAACTCAATGAAGGCAGTATTCAAATCTAATACTTTTTAAATTATTTTTCACAATAGTAGATGCATATTTTTGAATAAAGTAATTAAATCAATGAATTCAGATTCTACATCTGACCAAGGTATAGGAATAAGAAGATAAGCTTTAATCCTGGATCCCAGCTCAGCTACTTACTTGATATGAGTCATTTCTCTGGGCTTATTTCCTTATTTGTAAAATAAGAGTGGGGATTTAGCCTAGATGGGGGGTCTTAATCGAGAATCCAAGAACTTTTAAAAATATTTTGATAATTTCAACATAAATTATTTCCTTTGCTATATATATATGTAGTGTGTGTGTGTGTGTGTGTGTGTGTGTGTGTGTGTGTTGTTTCACGCCCACATCAGCTTAGCACCTAGTAGCTAGTGGTTTTGAGTCTACTTGGGAGCAAAGATATAATCAGACCTCCCTTCATCAGCTCCACCTTAGTTACCAATGTATACATATATATATATGAAATTTAAAAAACATTGCTCTGAGATGAAGTCTATAGGCTTCATCAGAATTCCAAAGTGGCTGATCACACGCGCGCACGTGCACACACACACACACACACACACACACACACACGCACAGAGTTAGGAACCCCTGGAGATGATCACTAAGGTCTTTTCTAGCTTTAGCTGCTATGATCCTAGGCCTCAATCAGGAAGATAGTTATCCTAACTTATGCTGATGACTTATTTCTATCCTATCATGCTTAGATGATTTGGTGTTTAAAAGATCTTTTCAGCTACCTAACAGGGTGATAAAAATCATTACATGTAAGAATAGAAATGGATCTTAGATGTCAATTAGTCCAAATGCTTGAGTGTTAAAGATAAGGAGAATGAGATTCAGAGAGACTAAACTATTTCCCACAGGTCATTCATCTCCTTAGGGGCAGCTAGGTATTGAATCCAAGTCTTGAAATACCTAGTTGTGCCCATTTTCCAGGACTTTAGGATTCCAAATCAAAAGGCTTGTTTGCCTATGAAGACATTAATCCCTATTCTTTTTTTGTGATAAATCAATATAATCATTCCTATACTACTAAGGTGGCAGGAGGAAAAAAAAGGATCCCATAGAAAAACAAACTAAGTAAGCAAACAAAAACACCAAAGCAGTAGAATTGTAAAATAGGGACTGCATTGATACTACTAGGATAAGTAAATAGTCTTTAGGTCAAAGACTGGCAGAGAAAGTAGAGTTAAATGGCATTGTATTTTAGTTTTCCTATTCTGGCAGATAACCTTCGTGGAAGACTCAAACATACAGATTCAAATTCATCTTATCCAGAAATCTATTTATCTGGATGAATTGTAAGGGTTTTATTTAATTTTAGACAAATACTAAAACTTAAATACATAATAATGAAAAAGAAATATCATAAACTTAAATATAAAATAAAAAAGAAAAAACATGTCATGTGCACAGCAGAACATAGGAGAGGATTCAAAATATATAGCAATAACTCATCATTTCAAGAGAGCCTATTTTAAATACTGTGCATTAAGTTGAAAGCTGTCCAACTTTGCTTCCTTGTAGGTTTTCTTTTGTTCTCTGCTGTACACTTTTTGCTTTGTTCTCTTTTGCCCCTTCTTCCCCCCTACCCATAGTCCCAAGGCTATAATTGTGCATGGATATTTTACATATAGGTATTGATATATACATACATGTATACACATATAGACCTATATACATACCTAAACATACACTTTCCCCAAGAAATTCTACTCCTTGTTTTTATGTTTGTGCATATCTCTTTTTTCCTTATTTCTCCCAACTGTCCTACTTTACTTCTACCTGCTACCTTGCCCTCCTATTAACCTACCCCTATTCCAGCGATTCCTCCCTTACCCTCACATTTCCCTAAATCTAAACATCCTTTTGTATACTCCTTTGACCTATTCCATCCCCCTGTCCTCTAAAGGTCCCTCCCTTATCTTCTCATTCCCTTAAACCTAAACACCCTTTTATACCCCCTTTTCAACCTGTTCCTTCACCCTCCCCTCTAAAGATCTCTCTTTTATCCTCTCCCCCTTCCCTATCCTCTTAGAATTTTATTTCTTTCTAAATTTAGAAGACTTTAATACTCTTCTAGATGTTTGTGTATTTTCCCCTCTTAAACTCATTCCAGATGAAAGTAGGTTTCCAGAACTAACAGCTTCCCTCCCCCATCTAATTCTTCTGTGTTGGTTCTTCCTCTTGCACCTCATTTGTATAGGATAATTATTCTTTTAGCTGTTCTTGAACAGTTTTACTTTAAAGGCATATCATACAGGTCTTCCCCAACCTTTCTTATGAGCTATCTAATTACTAGTAACAATCTTAGACATAGATTTTACATTTTACATACATAAAAGATAAACATTCTATCCTTATTGAGTCCCTTGTAATTGGTCATTGGTATGTACCTTATATTTCTTTTGGCTCTCATATGTCAAATCTTCTAAGTTCAGGTTTTTTGTTTTTTTTAACAGAGCCCTGAAACTCTGACAGTTCATCAAATGTCCATTTTTTTCCATTCAAAATTATGCTTAGTTTTGCTGGGTGCAGTATTTTTAGCCAGAGGCCCAGTTCTTTTGCTCTTTGATATATAGTATTCAAGACCTGCGATCTTTTAGTGTCACCAACCCTAGTTCTTGTGTGATTCTAAATGGCACCATTATATGTAAATGGTTGTTTTTCTTGCTTGTAATATTTTGTCCTTGATCTGGGGGTTTCAGAATTTCACTATAATATTCCTGTGAGTTTTCCTTTTAGAATCTCTTTCCTTGTAGGATCTCTTGTGGTAATCAATTGAATTTTTCTGTTCCTACTTTCCCCTCTTGCTCTAATGCTTCGGGAAAATTTTCTTTAATTATTTATTGTATTATTATATCAAGATTCTTTTACTGATCAGAACTTTCAAGTAGTCCAATTATTGTTATGTTTTCTCTTCTTGATCTGTTCTCCAGATCTGTTGTTTTTCTTATGAGATGTTTCACATTCTCTTGTATTTTTTCATTTTTATATTGTGTTTTATTTATTTCTTTATCTCTTCTAATGTCTCTCACTTCCTCTTGCCCAATTTTAATTTTCAAGGAGTCATCTTCTTTAAGACTCTGGATCTCCTTTTCTAATTGGTTGACTTTCTTGTCATAATCTTCTTGTTTTTCTTGTATTATTCTTATTTTTCTTTTAATTTTTCCTCAATCTCTCTCATTTGATTTTTAAAGTCTTTTTTAAAGTTTTTCAACGCATTCTTTTTTGGGCAGGTGGCCATTTGATATTACTCTTTGCAGTAGAAGAGGGTTTCTTTGCTTCAGTATCCTTCTTTGAAGATGAACCCTGCTCTTCTTTGTTCTCATAGGAGCTCTCTGTGGTTGGATTCTTTCTCCTTTGTCTGTGCATTTTTTCTGTGTAATAATTTAGTTTTTCCAATAACCTCTAGTCCCGGAGTATAGGGAATGTTGCATCTGGCCTCTGATCCTCTTCAGTTTTCCCCTCTGACCTTGAACTCAAACCAAGTCTCCTATAAGTGCACACAGTCAGCAGCATCACCACTCCACTGCTTCTGCACTCAGTAGGCATGTGCTGATTCCTTCTCACCTCTGCAGCTCGCTGTAGCACAGCTGGGTGTAGTGTTCCTCATCAGCAGAGATTTCCTAGATCTTCCCCTAGTCAGAAGCCCAACTGCCCTCACTGTCTGGGGTGAGTGGTGTAAAATTATTTGCCTAGGGTTGCACAGCTACGGGTATTTGAGGTGGGCTATGAAATCAAGTCTTCCTGATTCTAAGTCCCGCCCTCTATTCAAAAAGCCCTGCTGTTAGCGCAGTCAGACTTTTTCCTGTTCTTCCCTTTTGGGATGCCAAGACTATCATGTCTCCCCTTTGTTTGATTTGGTGGGAAACCTATTGCTGTCTTTGTTTTGGCGTATTTCTCAGTTATTTCTCAGCACTGAGGCAATCAGGAGTCATTGATTTATATACAATGTGATACTGGGGATGGGGAACTTTCACACACCCAGCCTGGGTGAGGTCAGAGGCCTCAGGGCTCCAAACGGCATATAAATGAGGTGATCTTGGCCTTTGACTTTTGGGGCTCACTCATGGAAGGAGTATTGAGACTCTGGGCAAACTGTTGTAACTGCCTCCCTGGTTTTGATAACCCAGACAGATATTGGTGCTTCTCTGGTAACTGAACTGTGATTTGAGTCAGACAAGGTCTATCTGTTGATGTTTGTAATTTCTGTTTGTATTTATCTTGAAGTTCAGGGGGCTGATCTTTTCCCCCTGAACTAAGTGATTCATATTTGTATGTTTAATTAAAAAGTGAGATTGTTAACTCTTTAAAGTTGCTTTCCTTAGAAAAGCAGATCAAAGAACCTGTGTTAGCAGTCTTCTGTGTGCTGGTTGTTGCTGGTTTTACACAGCCACAGTAGCTGCTAGCAAGATTGTTGCTAGCCCTGCCTTTCAAAGACTATGTACTTTCCCATGTATTTTTCTAGATCACAAAGCTAAGATTTAAACCCAAGTCTTTCTTACTCTTGATAACTATATTTCAATATAGTTGGTTCCCTTTGTAGTCCTATGAATTTTTTATGCATTTTAAAGCACTTTTCTGCTGAGAAAGGATCAATAAGCTTCATGAAATTGTCAGAGGTCAGAGAAGCAGAGAATTTAAAATACTGACCTAGAGTATCTATAATCCAAGAAGACTGAATCAAAGTTTTGTACAAGATTATCTGTGTCAATGGGAAAGTAGATATAGTGCTCGAACTAAGGTCAGAAAGACTTAGTTCAAGACCTACCTCAGATGACATCATCATTGTCATCATTACTTCTAGCTCTAAAGATCCTTGTATCAAAATTTCTGGAAAAGTCAGTTTAAAACTCAAGACACAGAGGTTTTGCTCAATATGCTTAACTACCTGCCAGTATCCGTGCAGAGTATGTTTCCAGTCTTCTCTGCAAATGATCATACTCTAAAGTATGTTCTTCTCCCAGCAATACTGGTCTCAATCCTACATATGAAATTATAAGATGCTTATAATATATAAAATGTAAGATGCTCAAAATTCACCATAATGATGAGGGAACAAGAGGCAGTGTATGTATGTGTGTGCGTGTGTGTGTGTGTATGTTTCACATGTGGATTATGTTTATGTCCACAGCAGTTTATAAGTGGGGTTTGTAGGGAGTCATAAATAGATGTCTCTGAAATTTTGCCCCCTTTTTTTAAAGTGAGGATTTTATTCCTTCAGAAAGGAGAAAAGAGATGGGAACAGGAAGCCAGCTACTTTGCTATCCCAAGAGAGATAGCATCAGCCAAGAACTAAAATGTTTAACCCTTAAATATTTCTAGTACAGGGATTTTTCTTCGTTAGGTTCAAGGTACTTTCCTGGTCACCATCCCTTAAAGAGGAAGGGGCATCTCAAGCTTATATTTGAAGGTCTCACCACTTCCTACCAAATGCTTGTTATACAAAAGGCCATCACAAAAAGTGAAATGAGTAGACTATTTCTCCAACCAAATAACAAACAGAAATCAGGGAAGTTGTATAGATTTGAACATGTCAGATGATACACAGAGTGAGTGAATGAGCTTTCCAACTGGGAGGAAAGGACCTCAGTTCAACCACCACCAAGAGTCAGTCCCTGATCTTACCCAAAAGGAAATTCCCTGATGTCTTTAGGGAGGCAAGCTGGAAAATGGGGCATGTTGAATTGTCTTGTCTTTCAATGTCTGTCATCTTACTCTGTGGGTTACTTCTCAAAGATGATGTGGAACCATAACTGTTCTCTTTTAAAGCAAGAAAGAAGACATTACCTCCTCTTCCCCTCACATAGGCATCAAGCCATCCTCTTGTTCACCAGCGAGGAGAATCTTACTGGTGAACTCAATGAATTCAGTGAATTAAAATGGCCAGCCTTGAACCCAGGGTTACACAGAAATAGCTCAATAGTTATGTACTTCTTGTGCTCTCAGGGAAGACGAAAAAACCAGGTCACAAGTCCTAATAGCTTTTCTTACCCAGAACTTTTTTCCCTTTTTTTTTGCTTAAGTTATAATCTTTCATTCTCATCTGCTGTATATATAGCCACAAAGCTCAATAATGTTGACAAATCCAATTTTCTAAAAGGCTTCAGGTTGTTTCTGGTGGAACAGTGACAGGAGGATTTGTCAGTGAGTGTCTGACTGCACCCATTCTTGTATTATTAGCAAACAGGCAGTAGACAGAATGAAAGACACACTGGCCAAATGGCGCCTTCTTCTTTTCCTGAAGGTGTTTTTAGTCAGGGTAAATATTGTTCCCTCATCTTTTTATTGATTTGCCAGTTTCACATATTGAAATTTTGCCTGCAACCTCACTCAAGCTTTTAAGTAATGGAGATGAGGAGTTTTATGCAGTGGGTGCCTGAGTAACTGTGGTAGAAGCTCTTCAACTGGTTTTCAAAGATATAATGCACTTACTTCCTTTTAAATCCTAGATCATTAAAAGGTTGCCGTGGGCCAGTGGTTTGCTTTCTCGTATTTGAAACAAAAGCTGACAATCCTCTAGGTTTGCTTCTACTACTGAGAGGGACAAAGGTAATCCTTTTAATCACAGTTTCTGGAATACAAAGGGAAGGCTGAGGACCAACAATGTCTATACAGAATCCCTTGTCCATAACAAAAACACAGAAAAAAGGTTCATAGTACTTCTGCTGGAAGGGACCTATTTAGTTCAACCTCTTTATTTTTATAGATAAGGAAACTAAGGCCAAACAGGTTAAAGACCTTCTATATACAAGTTCTAAGTTTCAAAGGTTAGATTTAAAAATAAATCCTCCTACTATGGAGACAATGTTCTTTTTACTATGCCACAAATGTGTATATCCTTTTAGAAGCCTTACTAAAAGCAAAAACTCCTTATAGTTCTGGTAGCAACTTATAAGATTCTGAATATTCTGATTTTTAGGGATTCTGAAATTAAAGCACTATGGGTTCTAATACTATCACTGACTTACTCCTAAGAATCTCCTACCAAATTGCTACTACCTATTGTTTTGCATAGAATCTAGTAATCGATATGTTTACAAGCAGATTAAGAATATTAATAAGCAACAAGGTAAGGAGAAAGTGAGTTACTTCTGATATGAGGGAGAAAATGGCTAAGCATTGAGGGGAACACTGTGAACCTGAAGGGAGAATTAAGAAAGGCAAAAGTGGGGGAGTTCCTACTTCCTAGATGATCAGATTTAAAGCTTGAAACTTAAGGTTTCATTCAGGAACCTTAAAGATGTGACCCTCCTTTTAAAGATGAGAAAACTAAGGACCAGAGATAAGAAGTTGCTTGCCCATGCTCACCTGGATATAGACTTGAAGCCAGGTGGTTTTTTTAATTCAAAATTCAATATTCTTTTCACTACAAAAACTATGACTCTGAGAGGTGATAGGAGAGGTGGGGTAGCATGGATTGGAAAATGAAAGGAACAGAGGCAAAAAGGCTAGGCACATGGATACTGATCAAGAAGTATTTGTTAATTGATTAATTAGGGATTATACCTCTTAGACATTTCTGTCCTCAGAAAAGCACAGAGTATATTCATTTTGGAAACCCAGATATTCTATTGAAACTAGCCATTATAAGGAAGAGAAAGGCAATATACATACATACGTATTTTTTTCTATGCACTGAGCTAAGTGGCTTTATCAATATTTTCTCATTTGATCCTCAAAATAACCCTGTGAGGTAGATGTTATTATCTACATTTTACAGTTGAGATAGTATAATTATGAAAGCCTAGAATCTGAACAACTTCCAAGGAAAACATTGTGAGAAATAGTCTGTTCTAACAATCATGAAAGGTCATAAACTAAATTTGAGATTGGCTACACATTGATATCTACATTTCTCTAAGCTATATTTACAGATACTAAAGAAGAGATGGTACGAAACTATGTATTTTGAAAAGATTAAGAAGCCCCTGCTAGTAAAAGGCTCTAGGGGTAATAAATAAAAGTCAGAAACTTATAATTGTAGAATTGGAAAGGACCTCAGAGAAAATTGAGTTCAACCCAAAGTGTGAATTCAAACTCCACATCCCTAGTAAGAAGTCATTGAGCAT
>CM053623.1:380216106-380239789 GCA_028646595.1 Phalanger gymnotis | reverse complement strand
GTCTTTTAAATGTATAATTCTGTGTCTCCTCACCATTATGGTCACATTTTCTTGGTGTTCTCCAACTTGTCAACGCCACCTCAAAGAAATAGTCCCCAGAATCAGATGTAGTAATCCAGATGTGTCCTAATAGGGCAGAATATTAGTTTCAGGTAATTTCCTGCACCATGAGTTTGACATATCTGTTAACACAAAGGCTGATTAGCTTTTTTAAAAAATATACTATGCCACCATGTGCTAATTCACACTGAGCTTGCAGTCCAGCAAATACCATAGGTTGCTTTTGCATAAATGCTTTTTAACTATATGTACCCTACCTTGGTCTTGTGCAATTGATATATGAGAGAAATTATTATTTGTCTTTTGTATTAATAACATTATTGAATCAGGACCAAGGTTTTTCCCTTTTTCTACATTCTCCTCCAGAAATCAACCACTGAGAGAAATCTTTCTCAAAGAATTAGCCAGCCAGGATGGCTAAGATCTTATCAAAGACAGTAAAAGAAATTCTAAGTTTAGGTGAATAAGTAGATTCTTGCTCATTGTGTTTACTCAGAAAGGTCTGGGAAAAATGTGAATTCTCTCTTTAGCCAGACTAGTGATGTGGAAATTGATAAGTTTTTTTGATCAAGATTTAAGAACTCAGTGTTCCATATCTGAAGACCCTCATTATAATATAGCCTGCCTCTCCTTGTAATATTAATTCTCTCATCAATTGTCAACCAATCAGAGTTGATTGCCATGCTCGCGAACACCTAATCTTCAAAGGGCATATAAACTATGAGTACACTGCCATGAGGGGTCCTTGGCATTCAAGAGTTCCACTGACCTCTTTTATTAATAAAATAAATTATTATTAATAAAATGACTAATTACCCAGAAATTATATCTTTCAAAATTTTTAAACATCATATATATATTTAGCCCAATTGTGGCATGTTATTTATAATTTTCCAATTATTGTGACCAGACAGTGGTCAAATTGTTGCTGGTAAGTCTCTCTACACATACCTTTTAGCTTGACAGACAAAATTTTTTTGAATCTGAGCTCTGTTGGCATAGTCTTTTAGAATTCCTATCTACATAGCATGGTATAGTATCAAAGCATGATTTTTGAAGAGATTATCAATTATAAATTGAAAGTATGATGTGGCAACTAAACAAAATTAGTGGAACTTTAGACCACATTAAGAGACATACAATGTCAAAGACATGTAGAGGTAATATCACTACTATACTCTTCCCTGGTTTAGCCACATCTGGAAAATTTTGTTCATTTTGGTGTGCCACAATTTAGGAATGATATTAATATGTTGGGATGTTCAGAGGAAGGAGAGCAGGATGGTAAAAGTCCTTGAGATTATGCCATATGAGTATAAATGGAACATTCAGAATGGAAAGAGACTTTAATATAGATGAGATGTCTCTCTTTAAGTACTTGAATGGCTGCCAATTGAAAAAGAAATAGACTTGGGTTTTTGGATACATAGGGTAGAACTAGGAGAAATGGGTGGAAGTTGCGAACAGAAAGATTTTAGATTTATTAAAAGAAAAACATCAAATAGTGAAGTGGATTGTTTTAAGAGTCAACAATAGTAACACCTAAGCCAGAGAGAGAGAAAACAGATAAGGAATACTAAAGATTAATATTCCTAATGAACCAGTATTCATGCACAAAAATTTAATAAAATATTATCAAATAAGATACCACATATTATAAAGATTATGTAGTATGTGAAAAATCAGATTTATACCAGGAATGTACTGTTATTAAAGAAACAACAAAGACTACAAATATAATTTACTATATTGATCTTAATGAACATTATAAAATACTGATTTTACCAGTAGATTCAAAAATGTTTTTGATGATATTCAACCCATGTTTCCAGTAAAAACACAAGAAAGCATAGTAATAAATTGACTTTTTCCAAAAGATAGTAAATAATACTTATATAAAACCAAGGTAAAAAAATAACTAAAGGAGACTTTTCAAATAAGATCAGGAGTAAACCTCAGATGTCCATTATCACCACTACTATTTAACATTGTACTAGAAATATTAATAATAGCAATGACAGGAAAGATAAAGCAAAAGAATAAGCATAGGCAAAGAAAATATAAAATGATTTCTTTTGCAAAAGATGATTTAGCTTGAAAATGCAAAAAAATTGGCTAACATTAATTGATACAATAAATTTAAAAGTTATAGGATATAAAATAATTCAACACAAATTGCCAGCATCCTTATATATAAGAACAAAAATAATATCAACAAAAACAATAATAAGTATTGACATAATATTTAAGGTTTATAAAGAACTTACAGGTCAAATTATTTGATTCTCACAACCTCCCTGGAAGCTAGGTGCTATAATTATAGAAATTTTGCAGGTGAAGAAACTGGGGCTAATACAGGTTAAGTGACTTGCACAGAATCACATAACTAGTAAGTTCCTGAGGTGAGTTCAATGACCTATCCACTGTGCCTACCTAGATATTGTGAAATAGGTTCATAGATTTAGAGTAGGTAGGAAACTTGAAGGCCCTCTGGTCCAGTGTTTACATTTTTGTTAAAGATAAAACCAATAGAGTTAGCTAGCCATTTTTCTTTTAGCTTATTCTTTTTTATGTTCAAACAGCAAGAATGATAAAAACAAACAAAAGAATCAGTTATGTCTCCATTAGATCAGTTTCCAGTCTTGGGATATCATTTCTGTGTTAATTTTTGGAGTAGCATTTGTTCTTGGATTAATTATCCAAAGTGGGAAACAGTCTCTTGGTTTTAAAAATCACAGAAGACTCACATCCAGAATGCACCCCAGGTGAAGATAACATGCCTTATGCCTCCCCCTTTCATACTTATATACATGAACATATATACACATATGCATATGCACAAACATATATGAAAGTTACATATCTGTATTTACTTATCAACATCTATCTATCTATCTTCCTATCTATCTATCTATCTATCTATCTATCTATCTATCTATCTATCTATCTGTCTGTCTGTCTGTCTATTGTCTCATCAGAGAATTAACTAAATCATTAAGATATGATTCTTCATCCTGGAGCCATTAATGAATGATCTGGTCCTTGGTAAAATTTGATTTTAATTTATCCTTATATTGATAAGGATTCTCTAAGGAGATTATCCAGAATCTTATCTTATCTACTATATAATCCAAATGTTCAGTTTTTATTTAATTTTTCATACATATATAATCTATTACATATATATATATACATACTATATGGATATACATAATATACATATACAATCTTTCATATATCCATACACCTATACATATAAACACATACACATATACATTGTCAACACTGGAGTTTGGTGGTAAAAAAGACAAACAGTATTAGGCTGTTGCACATTTATTTCTCTCAAGCAACAGAGCACGCATATAGAGATGTAGTCCAGAACTGTGCTCATTTTGGAGTTAGGCTGCATTGTTTATATATCCTTGCAACAGGGGCTGATGTCACTCCATCATCATTTACCCCTCAATAGAGGAAATATCTCTTTTATCAGACCACCCCTAACCATACCAGTCTACTCCCAGCCTTGGGCTATCTAGACAGAAGAATCTGTCTCCACCAAACACTGAGCAGAACACAATAGGGTTTCTGTACCTTAGATTAAATTATTTGCAAGCTTAGGTTGGAGTTTGATCAGGATAAGGAGAGTCAATGCAATGTCATTATCAGATATTCTTCCAAAGAAAAACTGAACTTAAAGTCAGGACTTTGAACAAAAGGGGCTAGAGGAAGCTCTGAATCTCCAAGATATTGGTTATTAATAATCATTTTTCACAACATATATACATACACATATATATTATATACATATATAATTTAATTTTGTAGTAAACTTCCCAATCTAATTGTTAGCACTTCATAGCCCTTTTATACAGCTATCATACTATAATTACATTTTATTTGTGTGTGCTTTACCTCTGTCTGCACGATTTGAAGCTCCTTATGTTTTCTTGTACTTTCCTGAGTGTTTGCACAATACTTTGTCAAAGTAAAGACTTAATATCTGCCTTTTGAATGAATGGCATTTTTAATCACACATAACCACTTTAAAAACAGTACCATCTTTGCTATGTATACAGAACAAACTATCGAAGTAACCTAGTGTGGTGTTAATGTGATCAAAGATCTTCCTTGTCCATTAATCCCATGAGTGGGTCTCAGGTGGAGTTAGTTAAGGGAAGCTTGATCAGGAAAGGCTTGTTTGTAGGAAGGCCCACACCCTTTTGCTAATTAGGTTGTGAAACCCTCAGGCTCTTAAAAAGGGTATGTATACTCAGAGGATAGCCATTATGCTCTCTCTCAGAACTGAAGGAGGAGAGGATACAGGCAAGCAGACAGCTAGGATTTGTGAAGTGAGTGTTTATGGGAAGGCCCCAGCAGAGGGGAAGTTTATGGGATGGCTTGGCTCCCTGCTGTGATATTGTGTCTTAAGTTCCTTGCTGTTATGATAAACTAGGTTTACTGGTTTTGGAATATAATTGCTGCTATGTTGAACTGGAGCTACTGGTTTTGGGATTTGATACTCTGGTGTAAGAATAATTTTTTTTTTTTTTTGCTTTGCCTGCCTTCTATATGGAGAGTCTCTTATATTCTGCAATACAGAACTATAAAGGCATATTCACTATCACCATCGATATTTGACACTTGCCTTGCTGATACACCTAGGAAACACATCATTATTTTCCAAAGCTTCTCTATTATTATATTTAAATCTATGCCAATTTTCTAGGGGAAGGAAGGAAGGAAGGAAGGAAGGAAGGAAGGAAGGAAGGAAGGAAGGAAGGAAGGAAGGAAGGAAGGAAGGAAGAAAGGAAGGAAGGAAGGAAAGAAGCATTTTATAGCACATATTGTCTACCTAGCGTTAGGAACTTTACAAATATCAAACTTGATTCTCATAAGAAACCTGGGATGTAGGAGCTATTATTATCCTAATTTTACAGTTGTGGAAATTAAAGCAGGCAGAAAGGTTACATGACTTGCCCAGGATCACACAGCTAGCAAGTTTCTGCAGTCACAGTTGAACTCAGGTTTTTTCGACTCCAGGTCCAATAGCACCCACTTTGCTACTTGGCTGCTACTAGAGGAATTGTTGCTTCATTTATACATACTATCATTCACTTGATAATTCTTTGCTTCATTTGTTTCTTTGCATCATAGCTACCACCTAAATCCCTTACCCTATATACTGAGATCATTAAAATTTCAACCTTTCTTTCCCATTCTGGAATGATATAAAATTTATATCAATATACCAATATCAATAAATTCTCTTAGAGGAATAAATACAACTTGTTCAACATTATTATATTCTTTTAGATAATCTAACTTTCACATGTCCTAGTCATATCTATGATAGAAATTCATGGAAATCTCTCTTAGATAACTTTTTTTAAAAAGGAAGTATTGTAATTAAGATAAATTTGTTGCAATCTCCTTTTATGGAAATACTTTGGTTTTAATGTACTGCTGTTTCCTATAAAAGGCTTTACCTAATAAGATTGCTTTAAATGGAAACACAAAGAAGTATTTATCCTAAGTTCAAAATTGCTTTAATATGTGATGTTACACTATTGCCATGACACAGTAAAGAAAAGTTGATATGTATGCACAAAGATTAAAAACAAAATAAAGACAGATGTAACTTTCAAATATTTCTTAGGGCTTGAACTAGGAACTGAGGGTGGGAGTAGAGGATTATTTACCAAAGTAATAGAAAGTTGCTTTGATTTCTCAAAAGCAAATCCTATACAGCAAACAAGAGCAACATTAATGTTTGTAAGGGGAAGTAGTTTGAACAGCATTTGTTTTTCTTGCTATTTATGCAAAATTAACCAATCCTGAGGCTTTTCTATAGTTTCCTGTCAATCTTTCTGCTCAGGAGAAAAGGTCAACCCTGTGCTGCCATTCTCTCCTGAACTGATACTCACCCTCTCATTCAATACTGTGTGCTTTACTAATTTCATGATGTCTGTACTTCTGTTAATTAAAATGTCCTCATTCCCAGTCACTGACTTTAACTGAATAATTTAAAGGTGGTTTTATTAGGGTCACAGACATCTTATATAAACTTGGAGAAGCTATCTTGAGGTGTGGGAGACTATGTGTTTTATAGAATCAAAATAATGTTGCCCATTTCTTTCAGAAATAATTTCAATTGGTAGATTGTATTCTATTTTGCAAGAAGGAATATACTGTCCTGCAAACACCCATGTTAGTTTTACCTAAGAGTTTCTTCTTTATATAGTATTGACGCGCACCATCTGAAGCAGACAGATAAAACAATCCCCAAAATTTTAAGGAAGAATATAAATATTTTGGGCAATTGGGATTTAGATGATTTTTTTTTATGTCTGACACAATATAACAATCTATTTGCTTAAATCATTTAAGCTATAACTGCTCATTCTTATTAACCTAAGATAAATTTTTGCAATTAGCTCACAATATACATTGCGAAAAAGTATTCAACAATCTCCCAGGTTTGGGGCCTGAAATCTTCCTTCTGGTGTGAGATCATTTATTGCAGTTTTGAGACAAGACTGATTTTTTTTCTTTCATTTACATTTCTGGAAGGTGAAAGCAGACGTGATTTCAAATGTAGATAGGAGAAGACATAAAAATGTAGAAAAAGAAAGGACAGTTAAAATATTTGTTTATTTGGTTTAAAATGATTATTTAAACTGCAAAGAAATTGAGAGAAGTAATAGTTGTCTAGGAGAGGCAAATTCTATTTTCAAATTATTTGAGATAGGGAAAATGTAAAGAGGATAGGTAGTTTTACTTATTTATGTATTTGTTTATCTATCATCCATATATCTATCCATTTATGTCTGTCTATCTATCTATCTAATACTGGGAAGAGAAAAGCAAGGTGGCTGTAAAGTGAACAAACTGAGTGGTAAGTAATAAAAATTTTCTTTATTTTATTTTAAAATAGCACAAAAGGAATCAAGGAGAGTTTTTAGAGAAAAGTCTAGAAGTCAGAATTTGGGGAGAAGTTTAGATGGAAATGATGCTAGAGGAAACTGTGACAATGGGAAAAGCATAATAATAATAATGAGAAGAAGATTCATTTGGGTTTGACAGTGTTCAAGTGTAGATAGGTAAGGATGTTGCCTAGCCAAATAACATGACTAAGCAGTAATTAATGAACTAATTAATTAATTAAGTTGGCAGCCAGCTACCAGCTCCAAACAGACAACCATGGTTGAGGTCAAAGGAAGTGATAATTCCTCTGTCCCCCAAATCTAAAAAGGTGAGGTAGGATTAGTATTAAAGAACGAACTTAAAGTACTATCACTAGGTTGAAAACTAATCTAGTGAATCTACAAGTTTCTATTGGTTCGGTCTTATTTCTATAGGCCAATATTTGCCTTAAAGGAGATGTGAACTTAGTGACTGGGAAAATTCTAATTTTTAAAGGTTGAAAATTCAGACCCAGAAATTAACAAACCTACCAGAGAGGTATTGGACAGTATGGAAATAGAATATAAAGTTGACAGATAGCCCTAAAGCCCTTGTGAATATTTTTATGGCTATTCTATTAATATACAATACTAGGTAAATATTTACATAATTTGTAGTGAGCCACAGAAATAATATGCTATTATTTATGCTTCATTTGTTTATCTTATATAGTGAAGTAGCCCCTCAAAACATCATATATTTTAATGTTTCTTGCCTAACAGATTAGGTACTAAGTGGAATATACATTATACCAAGTATTGCCACCATTTTTCCTTCTGCTCTCTTGTCCCCAAATCCATGTGATTTTTACTCTCCCTACTAGAAGAGTTGTTTCATTTCATAAAAATAAAGAAGTGTTTGTTTTTTTGCTTCCCCTACCCCCCATCCTCCCACCCTCTCTGCAAACATTCAAAGTGCAAGAAAAGTCTACTAAAATTGTAAGCTTAGAGTTTATGGCAGTATTGTGGGCAGAGAAACAAATGACCCCTCTTAGTTTTTAGGCCCCAGTAGACACTCACTGCACAGTCACACTGGGGCCTATTAGCAGAAAAACACAAAGTCTCTATCAGGAATATCTACTAGGTGTCTCTTGGCTGAGATGCTGAAGGGCAATAAAGGTATTTATTTACTGCTGTTGAAGCATCATTTCTGGTGTCATTATAGATGCCATTTCAGTTTATACATTTTTTCACCATGAATCTCCTTTGGCCCTGCCCCCAGCAAGGTTTCTCAGAGATCTTCTTACTAGTGTAGAAAACCTATTATGTAATTCATATGTTCCAAGGTCAAGATGCCTTGGATACAGTAACAATAAGACCAAAATCTGATTTATGGCAATAATTTACAGACTTTACTCTTTCCACACACAAATATCTTATATTTAAAAAAATCATATGCCCCTTACTTTTTATGAACCAATCTACCAAAGTTTCCTTAGCTTCTGTTTTATTTGAATGAAATGAAAAAATGGTTTCAATTTTATAACACAATTAATATGACAATAATGGAGCATATGTGGATATCAATTGAAACATTCCTGATGTGAGACACATTGTATAGAAAATAATGTTCACAATAATATTACAAAATTATTGGTGGACATTTTTTTTCAAGCAAACTTTCTCAAAATGATGTGAAGTGTCATTGATTATATTCTTACAGTTCTTTTTCAGACACAAATTAAACTTAAATGTGCATTTCCTGTTGTTATTTACTCTCCAGGCATTGGTTTGTATTCAAACAATTATAGCTTTTGTGTTATGGCAAAACACTATGTAAACATTAATTAAATTCTGAAGATATCAAAATGTGGGTGAATCCCATATTATTGTGTGGAAAGAAATATTCTGGGGGCCCAGGTAAAATGACTGCTTTGAATCAACTATGGATTTAACTTTATTAATTCTATTTACTGCTTTTTGAAGCTTTTCACACCTAATAATTTGAAAGGAGATAGATTTTAAAATATTTTGCTCAGAGAAGATGGTTGTGCCATATTATTAGAGTATTTACAAGGTTCTTAAATTTATGCTCTTAAATTTGGGTGAAGTAACTGGAGATGAAAACAATTCCAAAAGACTGATGATGAAAAATGCTAAAGGTTCCCAAAGTGGGTGATAGCCCCCTGCTAGAACGATCCAGGAGGGTGGTGCTACTGCAGTCCAGTGTCTCAAATAAAAAAAACAAACCACAACCAACCAACCAAAAAAAGTTAAAGGGTTAAGGAAAGTAGATTTCCAGGGAGACACGGAGTAATTTTTATTTTTGAAAAGGGGGCAGTAGGCCAAAAAAGTTTGGGCACCTCTGCAGGGAAAACTGAAGAAAGGAGTATAGATTGTAGCATGCTTTTTTTAAACTTTCTTTCTTTTACCTTTCTATTAAAAATGTGTATATGTGTTTTCTTTTCCAACATGGCTAATATGGAAATATGTTTTTCACGACTTTAGATGTGTAGTTGATACATAGTACTTGCCTTATTAAGGGTGAGGATGGGGTAGAAGGGAGGGAGAAACTTTGGAACTCAAAATATAAAAATAAATAAGTAAAAAATTGTCTAAAAAAGGAATACTAGAATTTTTAACATATGATTTAGAAATATTTAATGAAATAAAACATATTAAAAGAAAAAAAAGAAGCATTAAGTGGAAGTAGAGTTGTAACAATCACTGTGAACTCTATTATGACCAAAAACCATCTGGAATAGTCTTTTTAGTTGGGGGAGGGGGGACATTTTAGGAAACAAATTGAAAAGACAGTTTTTTTTTTAAATTAATAAATTTAAGAAGGCCCATTCCCCCCCCCCAAAATTGACTAAAGGACAGTGGAGGGTGAGAGGAGGAGGAGGAGGAGGTGGGGAGGTCCTATGAGTCATACTCTTCTTCCTCAACAGCTTCCTCAAGGGCCAGCAGGCCGAGGCAGGTTAGAAGTGAAGGGGGGGAAGGAGGAGGGACTCTAGAACTGGACCGTGGGTCAGCTGTTTTGGTGTGGAGGCTGTGGTATGTCCTCCTTCTCATCTGCCTGTGTCTTCGGAATCATCTTCCTGTGCCTAGTTGGTCCTAGGCTGCATCTTACCTTTCCCCTTTCCTCCTGCACCCACGTTTTTCCAGCAACTCCTGGACTTCCGGCCCCTTAGGCCTCCTTTCTCTTCATCCAAGTGATTGACTTCTCTATCGACCTGCATGTTGGGCCCTGGGACCACCAGAACCTTCCAGAAATGGAACTGCTGCTCAGGTGCAAGGTGGTTGTGTCTTGTCATTTCGGACTTACAGGCTTCCCTTAGCTGCTATTCTAAAGACAGTGCTAACGCCCAGGACATCATGACAGGTAGAACTGCGGCCACCTCGCCAGTCTCCTTGTCTTTCTGCAGGATCTTGATTTTGACCCATGGAAAGTGCGCATGCTGTATGTCTTCTTGCTTGGCATCTCGGGGCCTCCTACTGCCAACCAGGATAGTAAAGGGTCTCAAGATCATGCCATGTGAAATTTATCTGAATGAACTAGGGATGTTTGGCCTAGAGAGAAGACCTGATTAGGACCTGATGGGGAGGTGTGGGGAGTAATCCTTGTCCTTAAGTATTTGGGTGACCACTATGTGGAAAAGTGATTAAACTTGTTTCTTTTGTTTTATTTTGTATTTGGCCTTTCATTGTATCCTCAGAACTTAATCAGTGCTTATCGATTTGGAAAAATAAAGCAACTGGGGATGTTTTGCTTAGAGAGGAGAAGACTAGAGGGACATACTTGAATTTACAAACTTGAAATATGACCAGATGGAAGAGAAGGATTAGATTTGTTTTGCAGGGCCCCAAAGCCTAAAACTGGCAGCAATGCCTTTACAAGAAAAGAAGGAAAATTTAAGTTTGATGCAGGGGGAAAAAAATCCTCATAATTCATTCCAAAGTGGAATGAATAGCCTAAAAAGTTAGTGGTTCATGCTCTGGTTCTCTCCTTCTTCCCCCAATAAACTCCAGTTATTTCCTGTTCCCCCAGGAGCAAATACTAAATGCCCTGTTTTGGCATTCAAGGGCCTTCATAACCTAGCTCCTTCCTATCTGTCTAGCCTTCTTACGCTTTACCCCTGGACTCATACTTTTTCATCCAGTGACACTGCCCTCTTGACTGTTGCACAAACAAGGCTCTCTATCTCTAAGCTGCTCCAGGAATTTTCTCTAACTCCCCTCTGCTTGGAATGCTCTCCCTCCTCTGCTCCAACTACTGACCTCCCAACTTCCTTTAAGTCCCACCTAAAATCCCAGCTTCCACAGGAAGTCATCCCTAATCCTCTTAATTCCAGAGTTTGCATTCTTTTAATTATTTCCCATCTATCCTATATATAAAATATACACAATATAATAAATAATCATACATAATATATGCAAAACTTGTTTTCTATATGTTTGCTGATTATCTTCCCCTTTAGATTACAAGCTCTTGGAGGGCTGGAACTGTCTTCTGCCTCTTTTTGTATTCCCAGGGCTTAGCACAGTTCCTGGCACATAGTGGAGACTTAGTAAATGTTTATTGAATAATGAATGATGCCCTCTCTACTAAAAGTTTTTAAGTGAGGCCTCAATATTCACTTGTTAGGTTTGTTTATAGTTAGGCTTCTTTTTCATTACTAGGTTAAAATAAATGTCTGCTGAGCCTTCTAACTGAAAACCTATGATTTTATGACTATATCCATCTTGTCTTCTGTCTTCTATTATATTTATGAACTCTTAGCACATACATAAGAGACTTTCTTTTTTAATGTACAAGTCATTACACCCACAAACTGTAAATTCCTTAAGCATAATGATCAATTTTCATGTCCCCAGTGAATTTGTTGTGCAGTCATTTTCAGTTATTTCTGACTTTTTGTGTGACCATTTGGAATTTTCTTGGCAAAGATATTAAAATGATTTGCCGTTTCCTTCTCTAGTTCATTTGACAGACGAGAAAATGAGGCAAACAGGGTTAAGTGACTTGCCCAGGGACACAGAGCTAGTAAATGACTGGGGACAGATTTGAACTCAGGAAGATGAATCTTCCTGACTCGGTCTGGCTATGCCAACTAGCTGCCCTCTATCCCCAGGGTGTAGCACTTAATAAATAATAAATGCTTATTGATTGATTGTGCATCTCAGTAACTATATTCTTCATAGGATCATAGATAAGGTGGCAAAAGGGACCTTAGAAGACCTTTAGGCAAACTTCCTCACTTTACAGAAGAGGAAACTGAGCCCCAGAAACGTAGTGAGTTACTCACCTAAGGTTAAAAAGTAATAAATGCCAGAGGCAGAATTCAAACTCTGGCCTTCTAGCCTCCAATCCATTGTTCTTTCTCCTCTGTATAAACTTATTAGTCAGTATATATTCGGGCTTCGGGAATGTTTTATAATTGATTTCTCTTTTGAAACTGCAAACATTCGAGTACCTTCTACAACAATTAATTGAAGTAGACAAGAAGTGAAATGAATTGTGTTCTCAGAGTGTTAGTAAGTTCATCATGATTAGTTTACTCTGGGACATCATTTTGCTTAGATAACTGAATTTATTCAGTGCCATTAAAAGTGATCATTTACATCCCCTGCTAAGAATAGAGTCTCTCTGCTTATAACTGCAGAAAACAAAGGCTTAGCAGTGAACCTTCATCCTTCTGACAAAATACTATGCAGCAATTTCCTGTGTAGGAACAAAGAAATCATTAGAAGTTTGGAAGCCCCTAAACTTTATCTTCTCAAATCTTCTGTTACCATTAGAATGTACTCTTTAAATTACAACTTTAAGAAATGGTGCTTTTGTAGTTTTAAACTGACTATCTTTTCCATAAGTGAAAAATGGAAGTACTTGGGTCTGAGAGCTTTTTATCCTGAACTAATGTAAGATTAATGGTTGTCCATTTTGGTATCCCCCATGTGTATATATTGTTTCAAAGAACCCCCTGAATTATCTTTTTGAAAACATACCTTTGGCAGCCATTATTTTAAAGCAAAGAGAACAGAAGTGGTGTTGGGAGCCCACTGTATTTATTTTAGATGCAAATTAGAGCTAAACAATTTAAATTTTTTTTCGACTTAAAATTGTTTATGTAATCCTTTAGATGGAAACTGAAGAATTGGTGCATTTCTTTGAGGAAAATAAAATACAAATGTCTGAACTGGTATTGAGTTTCAATCTGTGATTTCACTGATACAGAGAATTCCTAAATAAGGAATTGAACTCCTCCAACATTTCTGATCAGCATCTGTCCTTTCTTTGAATTTATAATCTATGAGATTATAACTCCAGAGCATTTAGGGGTTAAGTGACTTGCTGAGGGCCACACAGTCAGAAGTAGGATAAGGCCAACCATTCATTTACTATGTGATGACTGCTTATAAAACATAAATAAAACATATAAAACATAAAATAGGAAAACATAAATAGGAACAAGCTTCATTCAACACCTAGAGTTAAACATGTTCAGGCCAAATGGTGCTATTCATTAGACATAGAACTTTATAGTTGTACAAGAAAAAAAATAATCATGGCAAATAATCATCCTTTTTTCCTTTAAAAATAATAAAACATAATTTCACTTTATTTGTGACTAACCTGTTGTTAATTCAGCCACTGGAGCAGAAATTCCCTGTAGCACCTCTTGTTTTTTTCTCCTCAAAAAATTATTGTCCCTCCCCATTGTATCTTGTGTCAAACCTAAGAAAATTTAACCTTCAGACTAGCCAACATTTATACTTCTAGCTCCTTACCACCTTTAATTCTTATTATGACTTTAATATAAACCTTTGTAGAATAGCAAAGTTGAATTGGACCTCAGAAGTCATCTAGATAGAGATATGAATGTATGTTTCTCTATCTGGATCTACGTACATGTTTGGTACAGTGCAACCTTGGGCAGAAAAAAAATAAATCTAGTTTATGCTATCCCCAAGAAGTGGCTGGTCACCCAGTGTCTGCTTGAAGGGGAATCGTCACAACTAAAGTAACCCCTTCTACTTTTGTACATTTCTAATTGTTGCATGACACAGGACTGGATTTAAATCCAGACCTTAAGTTCAAATCCTGGGACTGCCATGTACATTTTAAAAGTCTATTAACTGGCCCACAGGTTCCTCTTAGGTAGAAAGAGTAGACTGTATTAAATGACCTCTCAAGTTGCTTCCTGATCTAAATGTGTACTTGTTGATGCTCATGTTCAACTCCAAATTTACCTCCTTACAATGGTCTTAGTTCTGTCCTTGGGGGTGGGGGCAAGCAGAAAAAAGATTCTTATCTATGACAAATTTGGAAATATTTGGAGATAGTTTTCATGTCCCTGAGAAACTATGTGTTTTTGTTGGTTTTTTGTTCAGTTGTTTTATTCATGTTTGACTCTTCATAATCCCATTTGGGATTCTGTTGGCAAAAATACTGGAATGGTTTTCCATTTCCTTCTCCAGCTCATTTGGCAGATGAGGAACTGAGGCAAATAGGGTTAAGAGATTTGCCCAGGGTCACACAGCTAGTAAGTGTCTGAGGCCATATTTGAATTCAAGAAGATAAATCTTCCTGACTCCAAGCCCAGTCAATGTTCTATCCATTGTGCCACCTAGCTGCCCTCAAGAGATTATATGAAGCTGTACAATTAAAACAATATCTCAGTCCCTAAGCCAAGAGGTCATTACCTGCACTGGTAATTGAATTTTCTCTACTAGGAATTTCCTGTATGTGTAAGTTCTTCTCCTGCTCCATCCACCACCCACACACACACCCACACACACACACACACACACACCTAAATCTTTTCACTGCTAAACATTTCAAGCTCCTTCAGCCAATCTCTCTTTCTCTCTGTCTGTCCATCTCTCTCTCTCTCTCTCTCTCTCTCTCTCTCTCTCTCTCTCTCTCTCTTAGTCTCTCACTCTCTCTCATTGCTGAGTTTTCTGAAAGTTATATCTTTTTCCGCTGAACCTAATCTAGTTTGCCAGAGTCATTTTTAAATTGTGATACAGAGCACTGGATACAATATTCCAGTTATGGCTTGGTCAGGGTATCATAAAAAGAAGTATTGTGTTCTCTCTTTTTTGACACAATAAATCCATTAATGCAGGTTAAAAATATTTTAAAAAATCATTTTGGCCACTATATCTCATCTCAGTTCATTTTAAGCTTGCAACACACTAAAAGCCATATGTATTCTTCTCTTCAGCCAGGTTATCCCCCAAACAAAAAAAAAAATTATTGCCCATACCTGTGCCTTAGTATATTCTGTCTAGATTCCTCTCAATCCATGTACTTCATAATCTTTAAAACCTAGCTTGGATCTTTTAACTGTCAAAGTGTTGGGTGCTATAGAACAATGTCAGTAATTTGGTAGGTTTGGGGCAAGGACTACATAATTGTAGAAAATAAAATGAAAAATGGGAACAGAATTATCAATGAGTGTCAACTGCGCCAGGTTCATCCTTTTTTAAATCATACATTTACAATTGAGGTATAATCTCAATACAACTAATGCTTTAGCAACTGGTCTGTTGGGCAAAATTCATTATCAGCCATAGTAGTACAGTCAGACAATTAAGACTTCTCTTCTTATAACCACGAAGGTCCTCTCATAACAATAGCCGTATGAGTCTCTTCAAGGCCAGAGAGCTAAACTCCAAACTCTAAGTAGGACATGTACTCACAAATACATATGAGGAAATGCAGGGTACCAGACTACTTTTATTTTTTTAAAACTTCCTACTGACTGCTTTTAGTATCCCAATTTCAAGAGAATGGCTGGTGACAATTTTTTTCAATATAGCTAACCTATGCCCTTGTTAGGTTAGATATGGGCACCCATACTGGGTCACTATACTGAGCAACTACTCTGCAATGTTTCTATAAAGAACATTAATAAGGACTTTGGCCCATTGAGAAACAAGTCTAGTAAGCTAACCCAGCCTTGATTTCTGCAGACAAAGGAAGAGTTAAAGATATCCTTGGAATAAATACATAAGTAGTATAAGAGAACAAGAGCTACTACCACCATATTTATTCCACCAGCCTAAGAAAGATAAAAGTGTTGTTAATATCTATGTAAGAAAAGATAGTAAGGTACCTGGTTTTGCTCCCACGGAAGGTATCCATATAGCTGAGTTTACCTACCAAGACAATGGCCAGCTGGGGATCAGGGAAGCTAAAGAAGCTAAACGGGCTGAATCAGTCCAAGCTTATCGTGTCAGTTCAAGGTTAGGTCCTGGTCAAGTGTCCAGGTCTACTAATCTGCATAATTTATATATGTTAAAGAAGGAAGGTAGGATAATCCTAACTCAGACAAGGAAGATAAAACTAGTTAACTTCACTTTTGCTTCTGTATCCTTATTATCCTACCTATATAAACTGTGTAACTTAAGAAAACTATGTAAAAAAGTAAAGAATGTAAACTAACCATAACTCAAACAGGAGCTGGTAACCCTCACTCCTGCTTCTGTATCTGCGTGAGGTTTTAGTGAGCACTGCACCTGTTCTCTCGAGGAGTATAATTAATTCCATCCTCTGCCCACTTTGGTCCTGAGTTCTTTGGGTGAGAATGGTCAAATCACATGGATGTTCCTAAGGTTATGCTACCAGGAAAGCAATGAGCTGCAGAACCATGTCTCAGGCTGGGCTAACTTCCTGACCCTGCACAGCCTTCTTAAGGGGCCATCACTTGGATCTTCTTAGGGTCTAACCCCCAGGAAGCCCTGTGATCCCCACAGATAAAGTGGGGCTACCACCTGGTCTTCTTTGGGAGTCCTTTGGTCTGTACAGCCTTCCTTAGGGGTTATCACCTGGTTCTTCCCCAGGGTCTGACCATGCCTAGGGAGGTCCTGTGATCCCCATAGACTAAGGGACCATCACTTGGTTCTTTCTCAGAGCTTTGGCCCTGCCCAGGAAGTCTGGTGATCCCCAAAACCATGTTTCTCACATCTGCTTATGCATTTTTTTTCTCTAATACTGTAAAATGAGAATAGGGTAATAGTAATGGAAGGTCCTAGGACACTAAAGCCTTATTCTATGTACAATGATTATCTCAATTTGTTTGCTAAGGGGTTAGTGTTTATAGGTACATGATAGTCCTACAATGTTTCTGTTTTCCCAAATATGAACTATAAGGCAGGAACCAAATCATCTTCCTTTGAATTCCCCTGGCTCGTTGGGAAGACTTAGTAATTATTGGTTGCCAAAGCATTGAGGCCACACATCTTTTCTGAGGCAAATTCGATTGTTGAATGCTACATAATATTTATTAAAAATCTTTCGCACTTAAAATATATTTTGCTCAATTCGATTGTAGAAATGACCCTGGGGAATAAAAAAATGTACTCATGTACATGTAATACATGTAAAATATATTCATGATTGCATATGCCAACTTTTGGTTTAAAAAGTATTATCATCTTATTTTTCTTTCTGTTAAACTATATTTGTAACTTTCAACATTCTCTTCAACCCACTTTGTCCTGTGATATATAAATGCAGCAAACTCATGCTTCAATGTGTATGAGATTTCATTGTTGTTTCTAAGACAAAGCATTTAAAGAAGTTTTTTTTAGTCCATATAAAGATAGGAGACATCTTGTTGAAGGAGAAATAAATTGCAATATATTATAAAAGGAAATTGCATAGCACAATAATCTCATTTGATAATAAAATTGTACCATTTTATTATTAAAAAACAAAACATTTGGTGTCCTTGATAGACACCTGTTGTTTTCTATAAGTGATTGCTTCAGTAGTGTTATCTTATATAAAATCATCTTCTTTGACAATTGACAAAGCATTCGGTTACTTCTTCTTTGCTTACCTTGAACAGGAGATTTTGTTTGCTTGTTTGTTTTGTTTTTCTGATACTGTTAAGTAAAAACATGGCAATGATCCCATAAAACTCCAACTGTCCTGTGTCCCATTTGGAACTTTCTTCTAGTACTTCCTTCTCTTCTTTGAAAGGTATTATTTATCTATTCCGAATTGCTATAGAATTTTGTTGATTGGCTGTATATTCTAGTTATAAACAAAACAAAACAAATCTGTATCTAAGATGCTGAAGGTGTTATCAGTAAGCAGTCTTCCTTACCATGCTAATACATTTTTTTTCTTTTTAATTTGGCTACTCAAATTACTTGGCATCCAGTCCATAGATCCAGCTGGTAGATGAGATTTTCCATGGGTCCTCCATAAAGTCAAGCTGAGAAATCTTCCAATTTGATACCAGAATTGAGATGGCTGGAGCCCTTCTAGGGATACAGCAGATGAGGTAACTCTGACAATGAGATCAAGGAACTCTGAAACACACTGTTAATGGAACAATTTATTACTACAGTCAGATTATTTTCCTATGGTTCAAACCATCCCCTTTGTCTTCAAGGGGATGGTGAATCATTTTCCATTGAAATTTGCATGTAAGAAGCTGAATGGAAACCTGGATAAATCCTTGATAAATAGAAAAGTGTTGATGTTTTGTTTCTTTATGACTACCATAACTGAGAACTTTTTTTTTCTGTCTGGATGCCTCTAAGATTTCAAACTGCTGACCAAGCCCCAGGTCACTTCCCAGTTGCTGTTACTTCTGTAAATTTTCTTAGGGACAATTAGAAAGCAAAGGCTTAGTATGTGAACCATGAATTGCAATGGGAAGAACTATTAATTTTTCCAGTTAGTAATCAGAGTGGAAGTAAGGGCTTGCCTTGAAGCTCATGACTCTAATCTTCTTTCCTTTTGACAAAATAAGGAGAGGTCCTGTTCCTCTAAATAATTTGTGGGCCTGGGTTGATTGTGAAATTGTATGTGGTCAGCTAGTGTCAGATGAGGGAAGGAATAAATCAGGGACCACAGAGGGGAACTCTTTCTTGTTCCCATAATTCTGATAGTAGACCTTTAGATAGTTCTTCTCACGGCTGTGTACTTTCTTAAAAAATGCAGCCCCTGTGGATAGTGGCTCTGATTCAGAGTTAGCCTGAATCATGGGAAACCAGAAGAAACATACAGCTCTTTAGCCCAAAGAGTTAAGATCTTCTTCCAACCTTTATGAAGGTGGTCCATAGTTCTCCACTTAGCCTGGCAATAGACAAGAACCTTTGCTATTTTCCTTACATCGTGGCTTTGCAGTCAAAGGCTTCAGGGATGGGAGATAGAGTAAGTCAAATTCCCAGGACTCCCTTGGCAAAAAATGATTAAAATATTTAAAGCATCCAGGAAGATTTCCTGCAAGATTTTCCTTTAAGCACTTTATTTTTCTTTGAAGATACCTGGGTTGACGGCACTGCCTTTTTGTTCACTGTTTGTCTCTTTGTTCTATGTAATCTGGAAGCTTGTAGTGCCCCATGAAAAGGGAATTTGGACCCTGGAAAAAGATTTTCTGCCCTGGGGCTCTACGGAAAGAGAGAATATAATTTTATTTGTTTTGTTTTTGAGATGATAAAACATCTTGTATCATCGCACACATGTTGTGTGTGAAAAAAATGCATATGTATGTATATAAATTTGCTGGTTATTACTTGTAAATATGCACACATGTACATAATGCATGTGTAGAAACACAAAATGTATATACATACATTAACATGCATGTCTACATATCTATGCTAAAATAATGAAATGCTCCCTTAAGACAGAAATTCTTGAAGTATTAAGTTAAAAAAAAATGAAAAAGAGAAACCAAGCATAACATTAAGCAAAAGCCTAAATAAACTGTAGTTGCAAAGAAAAATTGTTTAATCCTTTAAAAATACTCAGGTATATAAAATGAATCAAGTAGACTAAAGTTAAGATTTTTAAAAAGTCACCCAAGTTAAATAAGGATAAGCACACACATTGCTAGATCTTAAGTGAGCCCTACAGGCCTCGTAATTTCAAGGCAAGCACCATAATTAGATGCTAACCCAAATGTTTCTAAATAATTCTAGAAAAGATATGCCTCATCACTAAATAACAAATTATGGAATATGTTTATAATGCTATGTAAGGAGATAAAAAGTTATTAGACTTTTCTTAAAACCTAGGAGTTTTTATAATTTCCAAATGAATTCTGAGTTAAAAAAAGAAAAAAAACTCTGCAATTGCTAATAAAATATGATGCTGTATTATATTAGAATACATTGGTTTATTCCATGTAATAAAATGCACTATATTTGTCAAATACTGTTCCCTGGAGTTAATCAGCACTTTCCCAATACCTTAGGAGCACATACTTCATATGGCCAACCACATTTTACCCTCCAAATTATTGAATAATTCTTCCCTGGAATCCCAGAATTCCCAGAATATAACTCCTCATTATGTTACTTCAAAACATTCGTCATCATTCTTTGCACCCACAAGCATCCTTTCATTGACATAGCTATAAAAGAAGTTAGTCGTAGATGAATGGATAAATGAGAAACATTTACTTGGTACTTGCTGAATACAAGGCTCTGTGCTATGTACTAGAGAAACAAATACAGAGACAATTTCTGCCCTCAGGGCACTTAAAATCTCCTAAGGGGAGGCAACACATATAGGAGAATGCAGGCCAGGGAAGGGAGTTTTGGTCTAGGGAGTCATAGGGGTAATGTGCTGATCCATACGGCAGTCGTTTGGCACTAATTGTCTATAAGCAACAGTATTGTTGACTTAATCACTGTGCCTACATAACAAATGAGAGAAAGCTTGGCAGTGGTGTGGGGGCTGGGGGCATGATATAGACATATAACAGGAGGCAAATGGCACTATGCATTTGGAAGTTTGCTAGACATAATATGAAAGTGAAATATGGTCTAGGGCCAGCTTTACCCTAATTCAGTCACCAATTAACAAGTTATGCTCCAGGGCCAGAAATCTAAAGATTACAAACAAGAATATAACTTCTCCAGGGAATAGGGCCATGAATTCTGGAGGAACAGTGTGGAGGTACCTGGTCTTAGTAGGGAGGAGTAGGCAGCAGCAGGTAGGTGATAAAATCAACTATTGCATGGCTGGACTGAATATGAAGTTAAATCCTAGTCATGTGGGAAAATTGATATGTTCAGCAGCTCCCAACATTGCCTCATTGAATCAACTAGATGATTTTATCTTTTGTCAACTGACTGATTTAACGATTTTGCTTTCTTACCAATTCCTCCGGATTTCAGGCATGCTAAAAATAGCCAGACCAATTTTACTTCTGCTCAGGGTGTGACCCATTTAGTTTACAATCAGAACTTACTGGAAAATGCAGTTCCTGTTACCAAGCCTCATTTAATAGCAGGAAAGATCTAGAAGCCATAATCATTTCCCCCCACCCCTTACTAACGACACGGATAGGATGAAGCTCAATCCTAAGGACTGAGTCCACAAAAATAGCTCCAACCTCAGGGACGCTTCTGAAGCCAACAAGAAAAAGAGATAATTCCTCATAGTGACCTCAAGGAAAATGCTATTTTAAAAAGATTCAGAGTTGCTTCCAACAACTGATCCCCCTTTGTTTTCATGCACTGGGGACATCTGAATCCCATTGGGTGTGGGAGGGGAGGAATGAGATGAGATTTTCGTCCACTGATCAATTCATATTTGAAAATTATCAGCCATAGCAGACCGGTGATCATTTATTGTTCTTGTTCGGTCAACTCTGATTCTTTATGACCCCATTTGGGGTTTTCTTAGCAAAGATATTGGAATGGTTTGCCGTTTCTTTGACCAGCTCATTTTACAGATGAGGAAACTGAGGCAAACGAGGTTAAGTGACTTGCACAGGGTCACACAGCTACTAAGTATCTGAGGCTGCATTTGAACTCAGGTCTTCCTGACTCCAGGCCTGGTACTCTTATCTACTGAGCCACCTAGCTGCCTATATTCATATTCTGGGTACAAATAAATCCATAACAGCTAAATTAAAGGAGAACACAAAGGTTCTCATTATAGAGGCAGAGGAAGGGTTTGGTATCCAAAGACAAGATGAAAGCTCAGTCCACTGGATATTTGCCTATCTTTGCCTTGTAGCATTTCATAAGAAATGAAAATAGGATGTTCCTCTCCGTGCCCCAAAGTGCCTCAGAAATCTTTTCATCCTGAAACATCACTTCAGCCCTGGAATTCGTACTTCAGAAGTGCCTTGCAGCCCCTCTCTCTGCTTTGAGGACTCCTTAAATAAGAAGCTTCATTTAAGAAGGGCACCAAGGTGAGCCCTGTCTTCATGTCTTACCAGGCTACATGCATTCAGGCCTTCTCTATTGTGCTGCAGGGCTATATATCTTCTTCTCTGCCTCATCTTCCCCTTTCAGCTTCTTTTTATGTGTAGTCTTCCCCACTGGAAGGCAGGTTACTTGAGGGCAAATTACTATCTTTCTTTTTGTTTAAATTTGAATTTCCAACACTTTGCAGTGTTGGTCCCATAGTAAAGGCATAAATGAATTTTGACTGACTGATTGACTAGTTTAGGACCAAGAAATTAAAAACAAGAAAAAGCTTGTAGATTACTCAAGAATTTCATGCCTCTATACCATGAGGACTTTCTTCAAGAAGAAAATGAAAAAGAAAAGAAAAAAATAGACATGATATTTGTAGAATGAGAAGGAGGGAGTCACAAAGAGATCTCAACTTTGCTACTTGCCTGCTGTCACATTGAATTAATAGGACAGTGCAGCTCCAATGAGAAGGGAATTCTTATTCAGGTGTCCCCAAATGATGTATACTTCTAATGAGAGAAGTTTACTGATAAAGTGATACTAGAAATCATAGGAGGGGGAGCTTTTAAAGTAGACTGTGAAAAAGAGGCACCCCCTGTAAAGCCAAAAGCTTGCCCCAGTGACAACCCCAAGATCATTTCCCTTTTGGGGAAACTATTTTAGTGCTTTATGTATTTCTGTATATGTTTATGGGCTTCTGAAAATCGTTTATATCTTCTTCATATTCTGTGGAATGAAATAAAATCTGTCTCATTCTAAAAAGAAAAAAAAAAGGAAAAAGTGAATCAAACAATCACAGATTTTGAAAGTAACCTCAGCGAACATCCATTTGAACGCATAACCAGGCCTTCTCTAGCTAGCAGATTGGATGTAATTGAATGAGATCTATATCACAAACTAGTTGAGATAGTACCTCCCCCCTCTCCAACTCCCATGGATATAAGCCAAAGAGCCGGTAATCCTAGAAGGAAGAATCTGCATCTGAGCTGACAATCATCTGGGAGAAGCAGAGAGCAGCAGTAGCTCAATGAGGAAGCTGTAACAGAGAGAGCTTGGCTATGCATGTGCTGCTCCATGTGTGTTTTCTGGCAATATGACTTTTCTACATCTGTTTCATGGCCATACTGGCTCCCTAGATGTTTGCAACTTCACATATGTTCCCCAGGTATGCATGTTCCCTAAGTAATCCCCCTCCATCACTAGTTGTATGTAACTACTCTTACTTGTAAGACTATGTCCACTTGTGTGTGAAGGGAATATTTTGTCTTCTTTGTTTTATTTTACTATTAATTAATCGTCTTTTGCTTTGAGCTAATATGCCTTTCACTTGGCCTAGAAAAAGAACCAGATTTGTGGGGACTTAGGAGGTATGGTTTTGAGAACCTGTTAACCCCCAAATTGCCTTAAGACTGTTGTAGTTTTCTAAAGTCCCACACATGTGAGCTTTTTATACATTAAGAGTAACCATAACTACATTAAAGTTTGTACACCTTCTTAAAATTGAGTACTTTTTACAATCTTCTGTCCCTTTTTTT
>CM053623.1:380192165-380215606 GCA_028646595.1 Phalanger gymnotis | reverse complement strand
CATCACTCTCATTTCTCTTCTCAGTTTTTCCTCTACTTCTCTTACTTGCTTTTCCAATTTTTTTTGAGCTCTTCCATGGCCTCAGAACAATTTGTATTTTTCTTGGAGGCTTTTGATGTAGTCTCTTTGACTTTGTTGACTTCTTCTGACTGTATGTTTTGATCTTCTTTGTCACCAAAAATGATCTTAGAGTCTGAGTCTGAGTCTGAGTTTGCATCCTTTTTTGCTGCCTGGCCATCTTCCCAGCCAACTACTTGACCTTTGAGCTTTTTGTCAGGGTATGACTACTTGTAGAGTACAGAGTGCTTTGTCCCAAGCTTTAGGGGCTGTGTTGCTGTTTTTGGAGCCACTTCTACTCCCCTGTCACTGCAAACTCTGCCACAGCAGTGCTCCTCCTTCCCCAAGAACTGTCAACCAATATTGTGACCTAGATCTAAGCAGGGCAAAGCAAGCCCTGCACTCCCTCTCTGGTCTGCCACTTGATTCTTCCCACTGTGTGAGCGAGGGACTCCCGAAGCAGCTGACGCTGGAGCTCCACCACTGTACCACCTCCACCTCCCCTCAGGTTTACTCACTAACCTGCTCTGTGGTCTTTGTGGGTTGAGAAGTCTGATAATTGCCACAGTTCAATGGTTCATTGCCCTAAAGCTTGCTCTGGGCCAACTCCCGGTCTGGTCTGTCCTGGTGTGGCCCATGCTGGGCTGCGCTCCGCTCACCACATCATGCGATAGACGCTTCTCAGTGACCATCCAAGCTGTCCTGGGCTGGAGACCTGCTTCCCTCTGCTATTTCATGGGTTCTGCAGCTCTAGAATTTGTTCAGAGACATTTTTACAGGTGTTTGGAGGGATTTGGGGGAGAGCTTAACCAAGTCCCTGCTTTCCAGTTGCCATCTTGGCTCTGCCCCTCCCCCCACCGTTGTCATTTCTTATAGTTCAATAATATTCCATTATAATCATATACCACAACTTGTTCAGCTATTCCTCAATTGATGGGAATCTCCTCAATTCTCAATTCTTTGACACAACAAAAAGAGTTGCTATTATATGTATATATATATGTATTCATGCGTGTATATGTGTGTGTGTGTGTGTTTGCACAAATATATCCTTTTCTTTTTTCCTTGAACTCTTTGGGATACAGACCTACTAGTGATATTGCTGGATCAAAGGGTATACGGTTTTATAGCCCTTTGGGCATAGTTCCAGATTGTTCTCCAGAATTATTGGACCCAGTTACTACTCCACCAACAATTCATTAATATATCTTCTCATTCCCTCTATTATTTGTCATTTCTCATACGTTTGATTTGTTACCTTTGAGTTGTTTTAATTTGCCTTTCTCTAATCCATAGTGATTTAAAGTATCTTTTTCATATGACTATAGATGGCTTTGATTTCTTCTTTGAAAACTGCCCATTCAAATCTGTAACAGTTAAAATAAAGGTAAACTGAGGCATAAAGTTCTGAGCGCAATCAATTTACCAGCAAAGTGTGAATTTGCCAATAAATGGAATGTCAGCTTCTACAGCAAAGCTAAAACCCTGAGTTAGGTAGAGAATTCTCTTTTATAGCTTTGGGGAGTACAGAAGAAAATACATGACTTTGTAAGCAGGAAAAAAGTCATGGGTGGTTAAAAGAGCTCAACATCATGAATGGCAAAATCATTATGATTGGTTACAGAGCTGAGGTGTGAAAGACAGTAAGATTGGTTGGAAATTGGGGATGAGGGGCTAGCAAGCACCTTTTCCTTCCCTCCTGTGAGTAAGAAATGTTTATTGTTTAGTCCACCTATAGGGTAGATAGTAGACCAGACTTCTTTGGATACCAAATCGGATATCCTTGAAGGATAGCCTGGTGGCGTAAACATACTAGACCAGACTCCTTGGTGTCCAACCTGCCCCTTTCAAGGACAAAAGATTTCCTTGGGTCAAGAATAGAACAGTGATTAGGATTTCTAAACTTATTATAGGCTGGGTGAATTTCTGAACTAAGTTCAGAGACAAAGAATCATGACTTAAATGGTTATTACAATTAATTGTAAATAGGATCAACTAAAAAAAGACACAGAATCCATTTGATCATTTCATATCCTTTGATCATTTATCAGTTGGGGAATGGCTCTTAATTTTATAAGTTTGACTCAGTTGTCTATATGTTTGAGAAATGAAGACTTTATCAGAGAAACTCACTGTGAAAAATTTTGGTAATACTTCATTGTCTATGGTACATTTTAACAACATGTAGTTTCCCTAATTATCTTTTAATTAGATCTATTTTTTTTATTTTTGCTTTGTGTGCGATCATGGTTATTACCACTGGCTTTTTTTTTTTTACTTCAGCTGAAGCATAAGAATCTTAACAAGCGTAATAATAATAATAAGCATAACAAGCTTATAACTTAATAAACCATAATAAACCAAGCATAATAAGCTCTTAGATTAACTTAGATTAGCTCTGTCTGTGTCTCCTTGTCTCTTGTACACAACATATCATCAGATTCTGGTTTCTAATCCAGTCAGCTATCTATTTCCATTTTATAGCTTAGCTCGTCCCATTTAATTCACAGTTATGATTGCTGTGTATTTCACTCCATGTTATTTCCTTCTGTTTATCCTTCTGTTTCTCTCTTTTTATTCTCTTCCTTCAAAAGTCCATTTTGCTTCTGACCACTACCTCCCTTAACCCATCCTCCCTTTTTTCATTCCCCTCCCATGTTTTTTATCCTCTTCTATTTTCTATTGGGTAAGATAAGTTTCTGTACCCAACTAAGAGTGTTGGATATTCTCCCTCTTTGAATCAATTCTGATGAGAGTGAAGTTCAAACATTCTCTCCTTCATTATAAAAGCTTTTCCTTGCTTGCCTCTTTTATGTGAGCTACCTCTCGTTTCCCACTTCTCCCAGTGCATCCCTCTTTCTGCTCCATACATTTTTTTTTGGAGATCATCCTGACATAATTGACTCACACCCATGCCTTCTGTGTAGACTCCTTTTAACTGTTCTAATAATGATAAAATTCTTAGGAATTACATATATCATCTTCCCATATTAGAATGTAAACAATTTAACTTTATTGGGTCCCTTATGATTACTCTTTTAAGTTTACCTTTTTCTGATTCTCTTGAGTCTTCTGTTTGAATGTCAAATTTTCTATTCAGCTCCAGTCTTTTCAATAGGAATCTTTGTAAATTTCATTAAATATCCATTTCCCTCCCAAAGGATTATACTTAGTTTTGCTGGATGTGTTATTCTCAGTTTCAATCCTAGGTTCCTTGCCTTCTAGAATATCATATTCCAAACCTTTTGCTCTTTTAACATGGAAGTTGCTAAATCTTGTGTGATCCTGACTGTGGCTCCACAATTTTTGAATTTTATCTTTCTGACTGCTTACAATATTTTCTCTTTAATCTTGGAGATCTGGAATTTAAGCAATATTTTTGGGAGTTTTCATTTTTAGATCTTTTACAAGAGGCAATAGGCAGATTCTTTGAATTTCTATTTTACCCCTGGATCTAAGACATCAGGGCAGTTTTCCTTTATGATTTCTTGAAATATGATATCTAGGTTCTCACTTTGATAATGACTTTTAGGCAGTCCAATAAGTCTTCAATTATCTCTCCTCTTTTCCAGGTTATTTTATTTTTTCCCCAATGAGATATTTCACATTTTCTTCCTTTTATTTTTCTTATTTCATCTTTTGACTTTGTTTTATTGTTTATTAAAGTCTCATGGAATTTTTATCTTCCATTTACCCAGTTATAAATTTTAAAGAATTATTTCCTTCAGTGAATTTTTGTGCTTCTTTTACTATTAGGCCAATTCTGTTTTTTAGGCATTATTTTCATGGGTATTTATTGTGTCTCTTTTACCAGACTATTAACTTTATTTTCATCATTTTCTTGCATCAGTCTCATTTGTTTTCCCATTTTTTCCCTCTACCACTAATATCTATTTCCTTAACTCTTCCAGGAATTCTTGCTGGGATTGTGTCCAATTAGCATATTTCTTTGAATTTTTGCTTCTGGCTGTTTTAATGGCTTCTAAGATTATGTCTTGGTCTTCCCTGCCACCGTAGTAGGTTTTTATGATCATGTTCTTTATTTGTGTGTGTGTGTATGTGTGTGTGTGTGTGTGTGAGTGTTTGTGTGTTTGCTCATTTTCCTTGCCTATTTCTTTACTTTGAACTTTATGTTAAAGTTGGGTTATGCTCACTTAGATTTGGAGAGGTATTGTTCTAAGCTTCAGGCTTTTTCATGCTGCTGTTTTCAGAATTAGTTTTTGAGATGTGCAAGTTTTTGGTGCTTCCAATATGCTGCTATCCTAAAAGAGATATGGTCAGTACTTTCTTGGTCTGTACTCTGGTCTTTACTCAGGAAGGGCTCCTGCTCCCCTGTACCTTTAAGTTTTAGTGCTCCTCTTGACCCTGGAACTGTGACCAGGGCCTTTATACCTTTTATGACTGACCACAAGTGCTCCTCTCCACCTGGAACTGCTTATGGGCAACAGAGTTGCCAATCAGCACCATAATACTCAAGCCACCTGTAATCGCTTTTTGAGCAATTGACCAACTGACTAATCCCTTTACTGTCTCTGGGCTGAAAGCTCCTGAACACGCTGTTGCTGCTGCTGCCAATGTTGCAGCTACATCCAACACCAGCTGCTTCTGCTGCTCCCACACTCTGAGCCTGAGCCCACTTCAGTGTTGCAGACCTCTCTTGCACACCTCCTAAGGTGTCTTAGGCTGGAAAAATGTCTCCCTCTGCCCTTTCTTTGACTCTCCACTCCAAAAGTTGATGAATAATTCAGATTTAGAGAGGTTAAATAACTTGTTAAATAACATGTAATAAGTAAAAGAGCCAGGATGTGAACCAAGGACCTGAGTCAAAAATCCTACATGCTTTCCACATCACAGTGCTTCCGATGGGAAACCTGAGTTCAGTTGTTGGCTTGCCACCAGTGAGCCACATGACCTGCAGTTAATTCATTTAGCCATCTTGAAGCTCAGTTTTCACTTTTGTAAAAGAATATTGGATTAGATAAGTTTCAAAGTCCTTCCCAGCTCAGACATCCAATGATTCTGTAATGAAGTAATAAAACTGTAGTCACAATGTTAGAATGAAATTAATAGCAAATTTTAAGTTAATGTACATTTCAGAAAAAGATATATTCTTTTGTAAAAAAAAATCCACTACATCAGTAATATCAAACTCAGAGAGAGACAAGGTCATTATATATATATATATATATATATATATATATATATATATATATAAAGATCCCTGTGCATAGCATATGGACTTAGAAAAGCACTTTAACTTTGTTTTAATATATTTTTGTTTTGCTAGATATTTCCCAATTACATTTTTTGTACTTTGTTGTGTCATGGGTACCATGTGGCACACAGGACCCACATATGAAACCTCTGTTTTACATCACCGCTGAGGGCTCCTTGTCTTCTGTTGTTCAAAGACATGCCTAGATTCTTGAGAGAGACAAACCCAAGTCACAGTATATGACTTTTGAGGCTATTACTCTGAGCTTTATTGAAAGTGATAGAAAATGTCCTGGAGGGAGCAATAGATGCTAGAAGTAAGATTGAATTTTAATCTCTAGCTACTAATGACAAATTGTGGTGCTGAGCTATGCAACATAGAAAGAATTTTGGGATCCAGTGGGATCTTAAAGAATGTCCTAGTTACAGAGGAAATTTTTAGCATGGATTACTGTTGGAGCTAAGTCTAATCATTTCCTTTTTATTCATGATCAGCTCAATGCTTAGAAAGTAAACAATATAATGCAAAGATCTCAGGTGATAAGAGATAGCTAAAAAGCAGGAAAATAGATGTCAAAAAGTTATTTTCTTCTCTTCAGAACTGTTCTTACTTTCATAAAATATACATCTTTTCTATGAATGACATGATTTTATTTCTTTATCGAGGAATAATTTACAGTTCTCTTAAAAGTCAGGATGTCAAGAGACTGAAACAATAAACCCCTTTTAGTTATTTATGTGAATAAACACTACTGAAAGACACTACAGAAAAAAGACCATGTGATGCACATCTCACCTGTTTTTTTAAGCAAGAAAATGTGACAGTTTGTTCTTTGGTTCAAACTTTAAATGAGGAAGTTTTCTTTATAATTTGATTTTTCAGGTCTCAACAGAATGGTTGTATTGACAATTTGAATGCTTTTTCATCAGTGAGAATGCATAGAGTCAATAAATTACCACCAGTGCCCAGAGTAGTATTAAGGAAAAAAATCCCCAAGTAATAAACCCTCAGTGAGGAAAGTATTACTGAAATGAAATTAAAAATTCAGAACATATTGATTCATGCTTTTGTTGTGTGAAGTGCTTTGCAGAGCACAATATCAGAATTTGAATCCATATGCTTCATATTGCTGATGCCAAATACAGCTTTTAAGTAATTGATGAACATATGCTTTCAGCAAATGAGCTTTAAAGCCAGCAACTGAAACAGATTTCATTAAATTTTAAAGACAATCCCTGTATTGTGATTTCAAATAGATCAGATGCACATTCTTTTAATACAACATCTAACCCAGATTCCTTTACAATGGGGCCATAATTTCTAGTTATGATGATACTATGATGACCATGATGATATCCTCCTGTCAATACAGGATTATATGTAAATGTTCACTTTCATCTTTTTGCATTTCCAAGAAATGTCATGATTTATGCTGATAGGCAACAACTTGCATACAGCCAAGAGCTCAGTCAACATTTCATTTAAGGTATCTAGACATTTACAACAGTAGAATAAAAAAAAAATTCAGAGAACACACACAGCAAGGTTTTCAAAAACTTCATGGCCACAGCTGGACTTGAAGGCCTCTGGGAAACTCATCCTAGGTCTATTTCTTTATCTAGTCTAGTATACTTTTTTATCAGCTCATCTGGTGACTTAGGTAGAAATCTAGATAGAAGGAAATGGATTTCCCCACACTGTCAATGTGAGTAAAGCAGATCATTTCAGTAGATGAAGTCAGGGTGGACATTAAAACCATTCATTAGTCCACTGTTTTTCCCTGGTAGAAAGTAGGCTCCTAGAACTTTGGGATTACATAGGCGTTGTCTCCATAGTCTAGGTAGGTCATCTAGAATCCAAAAAAAGGTAAAAAATAGACACACACACACACACACACACACACACACACAAATACACATGAACTGACACTGATCCTAAACTCATCCAGCACCCCTCCCCCACCTCCCACACTACCACTACTGCTGGTGAGACTGCACTAGCAGACTCAGGGATGTCTTACAATGAAACCCACTCTCACACCTCAGTTCCTCCTTTCTCTTTCCAATGCTGCAGAAACACCTGCTCTAGGTTACAGAAGTTTGCCAGGGCAGTGACAGACATAGAGCAGTCACAGTCCTATAGCACAAGCTTTGAAAAGCTCTGCACTACTAGTGTTGGGTAAGATAACTCCATGTCACCAGTGTGGGAATGAGACAGGACACCAAGATAGGACATAATGTGTATTTGTGTGGTCAGGGTTAGGGCTATGCAACACTCTGCTAGGCCAGAAAGAAAGAACATAGCATATAGCTAGGTTGGGCCAGTTGTAACTCCCCAAAACCCATTTTGGGTAGAGACCCAGTCTCATCAACTATGAATTATCTGGAGTGGGAGGAGGCTGAGATGCTTTGAGATCTAGTCCCCAAGGAACTCACCTTCAAAAGAAACAGAATCAGAAAGCGAATATAGGAAAATCAAGATAAAAAGAAAAGGACTGAAATTACCAAAGATCTCAGGAAGAAAAAAATTCAAAGACCTTGAAGATAAGCAAATAAGTCAGCAGGGAAGACAATAAAAACAGAAGGAAATATAATCCCAGTATGAAGTAATGAGTTCAAGCATCTATGAGTATATACTGTAAAACAAAGGAAAAGGATAGGATAATTGACAAGAAAGAGGACTCTTAAATTTGAGAACATGGAACTATATAACATGCTATGTCTAGTTTATTCAAAAAAGAAGTAAGAATTATGAGAGCCCAGTTTCTAGCCTGCACAATAAAAATGATGAGTAGAATAGATAAGCTGGAATATGTTATGGCTAGTCTCAAAAAAGAAACAAAAGAGACAATAATGGATTGAGAAAGCAAATAATTAGAAGTGAAGGGCGATCTAGAAGAAGAAAAGAGAAAAACAATAACATTTAAAGAAAATATGTTCACTGAACCAGGAGAACATTGTACACAGTAATAGCAACATTGTACAAGGATCAACTTTGAAGGACTTATCTACTGTCAGCAATACAATGATCTAAGACAATTTAAAGGACTCAAGATGAAAAATGCTATTCACATTCAGAGGAAGACTTGATGGAGTCTCAGTAGAGATCGAAACATACTATTTTCACTTTTATTCATGCTTTTTTTCCCTTTTGGTCTGCTTCTTCTTTTACAACATGAATAATATGGAAATATGTTTTACATGATGGCACATATGTAACCTATATCAAATTGCTTACCATCTTTGGGAGGGGGGAAGTGAGGGAAGGAAGGAGAAAATTCAGAACACAAAGTTTTAAAAAAAGAATGTTAAAATTTGTCTTTACCTGTAATTGGAACAAATAAAATATTATTAAAATATTTTCACTGTTCAAACAAATTTTCACTATACAAGCATTTTCACTATACAAGCAAAACATACTGATCTTGAAGACAGGATGAGTAGAGACAACCTAAGAATCATAGATTTCCCAGAAGAATATGGCAGGACAAAAAGCTTTGACATTACTAAAGAAGTAATAGAAGACAACTCTCCAGAACTTTTGAAGATGGAAGATGAAATACCATTTGAAAGATTTCACAGCTCACTTTTAGAAAAAAAAAAAAGCAAGGCAGCAAACTCCGAGCAAATAGTGGTTATATCAAACAATAAAATTCAACAATTAGTTCTGCACGTGATCAAGAGAAAGACCTTCACATACAGAGGAAAGGAAATTTGAATAATGCAAAACTATTCTGTACCCACCATAGAACTTAAGGAATGGAATAAAGTGCTCTGAGGAGAAATAGAGCTTAGGATATAGCCCAGGATAACCTATCCTGAAAATCTGAGTATATGAAAAAGATGGCTGTTTGGTAATAGAGATTTGAAACATTTTTAGAAAGAAAACAAGAACTGAAGAGATTATTTGCTTATTGAGTACTCCAAGCAACCGAAATGCAGAAGGAATAAATAAAAGCAGTAGCCAAGGACAGCAACAGCAACAGTGTTAGCAGAGAGACTAGTAAGAAACTTTTTTCTCAATGTATACAACAAGATAAAGGTGAAGACCGAGGTCTTGTGGAGGTAACAGAGAAGAGGCAGGCATGGGATATTTTGAACAGAACCTGTAGACAACCTGCTTAAAAGTGTTCGAATGACTTTTTTGTTTGTTTCTTCTGTGAGACTACATCGTGACATCTGTGGATGTATAAAGAGGGTAGAAGGGGATAGAGAGGAATGTGTGATGTGACAGGGTAAAATCAAGGGTTGGCAGTGAGGGAAAGGTGACTCCTGTAGTTTCAGAAAGAGAAGAGCCTACAGGGAAGTGGATAAGGAGGAGGAGAAAAGGATTTAAAAGGAAGGGGGGAAAAGTAGACATTGCTTTGTGGGTGAGCATATAGTATAACATGTAAACATATAATTTCATAATTTTTGTAATTATAACATATGTATAACATATGTAAGTGTATACACACAGAATAACTACAACAATGTAAGTGGAAAGAACAATGACTCACTGAAAAATTAAAAGTATATGTAACAAAATAATAAAGGTCAAGGAGAATTCAAATGAAGAAATGTGAGAGAATGTCCCCATGTATCCCTTCATGATGGTGGGAAGTTTACAAGTATTACACATTGCGCATTTTTTTGGACTTTTCAATATATCAATGATTGTTTTGTCATTAAAAGTCCTATTTGTTATATAGAAGGGGCAAGGGGTAATAATTGTGATAACTGTTCTGGTGTGAGAAACAGAAGATATCAATAAAAGCTTATTTTTTAAAAAGAGAAAGTAATCTCCTTGAAGACAGGAGCTATTTTTCATTTTATCTTTGGAGCCCAAGTATGTACTGTGGTTTCTTGAATGTTGTTGGTGCTTGAAAAATGCCTGTTGGATTGGACTGGATTTGAGAGTAGTATGGAGTAAAGAAAAGAACTCTGTATTTGTAGTCCAGAGAGATTGGATGGGGTTAAGGCAGTACTCTTAAGCCAAGATACTCATTTCCCCTAACCTGTTTCTCCATCTGCAAATTGGAGGGGAAGGCGGTTGTATTTATACTACTTGTTTCATGATGATATTATGAGAAAAGAATTGGCACTATGAAAAAAGTGAGTGGGTTTATTAATTAGTTGTCATTAAATTATTGTAATTGAACATATAGCCAATTGTTATTAGTCTGTCATTCTTGAGGACCAGTGATTTCATTGGGGTGACATTTTAACTTGCATATGAATTGGATGAGTGAGGCAGAGCTGTGAAAAGTTTTTAGCCTTCATCTCTCCTCCAGGGTCATCAGAGTTTGGTGGCAAGACAAAGGTTAAGAAGACTGGAAATAGCCCATGAAGCAGTGGATGACCCTGGCCTTTCTAAATTAACATCTTTTCCTGGTCTCAGTTTGCCTGAGGCCATATCTATTTAATAACTGAGGGTTAAGTAAGACTTGAGAAAAAAGGTGGCCCAATTTACCATCCCAAAGATATCAATCAGTGAGGGGAAGACCCTCAAGTTTCTGGCCAGAACACTCATTCTAAGAGTCACCAAAATCTAAACAGTGAGTCATAGAGGTTTTCTCTAGGCCAATTATTGGCCAGTCAGTGAAAACCAGAATGATTTGTATTTTAAGGCATAGTCAGGTAGCTCCACTTAAGCCTGTTTTTCAGAGCTCTATTTCAAGAAATCAGAAATGAAAACTATGCAGGAATACATACACACACACACACACATTTATATATCTAGTTGTATGTGGAGTGAAACAATATGATTGAATAAATGCTTGGGAAAGTTTTTTTTTTTCATAATTCTACACTGTTTCAGATAGTCAACATTTCTAAGACACCATGTATTACGTATTCTGTAAGAGGAAGCAGAAGGATATGAAATATAGGGGAAATGATCCATCTTTAAAAAGCTCACATTCTAGTTGTGGAACTATGTCATATTTTTTTCTTCATTCTTGTTTGGGTTCTGGTTGCCCTCTTTTCTTCATTTTTCATTCAGTCTCCCCCAAGGCAGTGGCTATTAACCTTTTCTGTGTTATAAACCCTGAGTGAATTCGTATGGAGCCTTTGCCAGAATTTTTTTTACATCCGTAATATAAAGTATATAGAATTACAAAGGAAACAATTTATACTGAAATGCAGTTATCAAAATAGTAAACATACACTCAAGTTCACAAATGCCAAATTATGATCTCTTCATCTAAAGGAATAGTATTGCCTCGAGAATCAGGCTTAGAGGACTCGAATCAAAGAAATTGAGCTACCTCAGTGAAGCTCAACATCTCACCAAAAAAGCAAAAACAAAAGCAAAAGCAAACAAACAAAAAGCCCACAGGGTCTTTTGAGAGCAGGATTGGCTTCCACCAGAGTGAGGCTGCCCAGAAAGCTCTGAAGTACTACATTACAATTAAGCTGGATTCAATATATATAATACATAATATAACATGGTAGGTAACATTATAACATAATATAACAATATATACATATAATATATATAATTTCATAATTTTTATAATTATAACATATTTATAATATATGTATATGTATACACACAGAATAACTACAACAATGTAAGTGGAAAGAACAATGACTCACTGAAAAATCAAAAGTGTATGTAACAAAATAATGAAGGTCAAGGAGAACTCAAATGAAGAAATGTGAGAGAATGTCCCCATGTATCCCTTTGTGATGGTGGGATGTTTACAAGTATTACACATTGCACATCTTTTTGGACTTTTCAATATATCAATGATTGTTTTGGCATTAAAAGTCCTACCTACCATGTACAAGTCAAATATGGTGCCCATCTTGGACATTCTTTCCAGGTGGTGGTAGATTAAATTTTTTCTCAAAGGATCAAGTATACAGATATTAGGTTGAATAGTCAAAATGTTTATTCATCTTTAAGATCCTTCCTTGGAGGTTTTCTGTCCCTACTACAGAGCAACACAGGACATGACTCTGGAAGATATGGAGGCACCTGAGAATACAGAAAAACCTCTTCAACTCTTGTTCCACAGAGTGTCAACAGAGAGAACCATGAAAAACTGACAGAATAGTTTGCCTCAATCTGCATTCAGACTCTATAATTCTTTCTCTGGATGTGGACAGCTTTTTCCATCATGAGGCTTTTGGAGCTGTCTTTGAACCTTGTATTGCTAAGAAGAGTCAAGTCTATCAAAGTCAGTCATCACAGTTGCTGTGTGTCTGTAATCATGTATAATGTTCTCCTGGATCTGCTCCCCTCACTCAGCATCAGATCACATAAGTCTTTCTAGGTTATTATGAAGTCTGTCTGCTCCTCATTTCTTATAGCACAATTGTAGTCCATTACATTCATATACCACAACTTGTTTAGCCATTCTCCAATTGATGGGCATCCTCTTGATTTCCAGTTCTTTGCCACCACAAGAAGAGCCACTATAAATATTTTTGTACATGTGGGTCCTTTTCCTACTTCTGTGATCTCTTTGGGATATAGCTCTAAAAGGCTTATTGTTGGGTCAAAGGGTATGCACATGTTTATAGCCCTTTGGGCATAGTTCCAAATTGCCTTTTTTTAAAATCAGTCAATTCTGCATTACTCCACCTTGTAACAACACTGTTACTAGCAGCTGCTGTGGGGGTGTAACACCAGTAATACCAGCACACAGAAGGGCTGCTAGCACCGGTTCTTTGATCTACTTTTCTAAGGAAAGCAACTTTAAGGGGTTAACAATCTTCCTTTAATTAAACATGTATATAGAATTCACGTAGTTCTGGGGAAAAAATCAGCACCATGAATTTCAGAGAAAACGCAAATAGAAATTACAAGCAGAAATTATAAACAGAGAAAATAAACACAAATCAACAGACAAGGCTTCTAACTGTCTGACTGTTTTACCAGAGAAAGAAGCACCAACATCTGAGTTTTCAAAGCCCGGTGTTTAATTAACAGCTACTAGAGTCTTGTCTTGCCAAATCACACGAACACTCTTGCCATGAGCAGGCCTCCAAAGTAAAATACTAACCTCTAAGTATATATATATATATATATATATACACACACACACTTCTTCAAGGTCAGAATGCATTGCAACCATGTGACTCAAACTCATATGACTTAGGCTTTCTTATGACTTAAGAAGATCATCAAAGATTCTTGATTCAATAAAAGACTGTTGATTCAAACAAGGCAAGGCTCAATCAAAGGCATTTCATTGCCTTAGTGCTGAGAAGCACTCCAAAAGAAAAAACAGCAAATAGTCCCACTTTGCTTGCCATTACACCCCTTTCTGCTCCTACTGCCTGTAGGGCAAGTTTGATTTCTATACTTAACAGAATATATTATTTCTTCCTTGAACCAAATCCAATGAGAGTAAAGGTCAAACACTGCTCTTCTCCCTCCCTTCTTTCCCTTTAGTATAATATGTTTTTGTGCCTCTTCATGTGATGTAATTTACCCTTTTCTGCCTCCTCCTTACCTCTTCATCATCCCTTGATTAAGATTTTTATCATCATATCACAAAAGGGATATGTACATCCCTTTTAGATGTCATACTAACTATATCTTTCTCAAAATTAGCAAATATCATCATCCAATAAAGAGATGTAAACAGTTTGCCCTTGTTGAATAACAAGTTTTTTTCTTCTTCCCCCACACCATTTACCATTCTATGCCTCTCTTGAGTCTTGTATTTGAAGATCAAATTTTCCATTGAGCTCTGACCTTTTAATCAGAAGGCCTGGAATTCCCTTATTTCATTGACTGCCCATCTCCTTATCTGAAAGATTATGCTCAGTTTTGCTCGATAGTTGATCCTTGGTTGTAGTCCAAGCTCCTTTGCCTTTTGAAATATCATATTTTAATCCCTCCGATCTTTTAATGTAGATGCTGCCAGGTCCTGTGTGATCTTGACTGTGGTTCCATGATATTTGAATTGTTTCTTTCTGTCTGCTTGTAGTATTTTCTCCTTGACCTGATAATTCTGGAATTTGGCTATAATAGTCTGGATTTTCAATTTGGAATCTCTTTCAGGGGTGATGGGTGGATTCTTTCGATGACTATTTTACCCTCTGGTTCTAGAACCTCAGGGCAATTTTCCTTGATGATTTCTTAGAAGATAGTGTCCAGGTTTTTTTTTTTTTTCATCATAGCTTTCCAGAAGACCAATAATTCTTAGATTATCTTTCCAGGATCTATTTTCCAGGTCAGTTGTTTTTCCAATCAGATATTTCATGTTTTCTTCTATTTTTTTTCATTCTTTAGATTTTGTTTGACTGATTCTTGATGCCTAATAGAGTCATTAGGTTCTACTTGCCCAGTTCTAATTTTTAACAAATGATCTTCTTCAGATAGCTTCTGCATTTCTCTTTCTATTTGGCCAATTTTACTTTTCAAGGATTCATTTTCTCATGTCAGATTCTGTAGTTTTTCTTTTACCTCTCTAATTTGGTTTTTTAAATCCTCTTTGAGCTCTTCCAGGAAGGTTTTTGGGCTTGAGACTGGATCATATTCCTTTTTGAGGTTTCAGATGTGGGTATGGTGTCAATGCTGTCCTCTTCGGAATTCGTATTTTGATCTTCTCTGTCCCCATAATATGATTCGATGGTCTTTTTTATTTTTCTAGTTTGCTTCTTAATGGTGGTTGCCTTTTTCCTGGCTTTTTAAGTGGATCTTGGCTTCTGGGGCCCAAGGGGCTCTGTCCCAAACTTCTTGTGTTGGGACTAGGGGCCTGGTTACTGACTTTGTGTGCTGTGGCCTCTGGTTTTGTCAGCTACAAGCTATATAGTGCTGCAGCTCACCTGGTGCTGAGCTGGAGCTGGCTGGTGTGTGCCAAAGATCGAAGTCTTTCTGAGTTTCCCCAGGGTTACACTGAAATTCACAGCATGAGGTTTCGGGGAGGGGTGGTCTGGCTGATAGAAGTCTACTCTTCTCCTAGGGTTGTACAATATAGTATTAGTGGTCTCAGCCATATATCTGCATTGGTGTCTGCCAGTTCCCTTGGCTGTGCAAAGTCACACCTGAGGTCCTGGTGTTGGTGCTTGATGGCTCCACCTGCCTGATGCTCAAGAACTCTTGCTGGTCTGCTAAGGTAGGTCTCGCTGGGATGCATCCCTTCCTGCACTGGTATCCTTCCATCACTGCAAAAGGAGGTCTCCCCAGCTTCCTGAGCTAAAATACTACTGAACCCCCACTTCTGGCTCCTCTATTCCAGTGTTTCTCCTAGGCTAGTATTCTCTGGGTTATTCAAGGGAGGGATTAGAGCTTGTAATGGCAAGCAAAGTGGGACTTTTTGTTGTCTTTTGTTTTGGAGTCCTTCTCAGCCCTAAGACAATGCAGTGCCTTTAATTGAGTCTTGCCCTTGTTTGTAGGAAGGCCCACACTCTTTTGCTAGTTAGGTCATGAGAGGTGTGAAACCCTTGAGAGGTGTGAAACTCTCAGACCCTGAAGAAGTATATATATACTCTGAGGTTAGCATTTTGTTTGGGGCTCACTCATTGGAAGAGTGCTTGTGTGGCGACTCTGGGTAGCTGTTTAGGAGCCCCCCAGCTTTGAAAAACCCAGATGTTGGTGCTTCTCTCTCTGGTAACTATGTTTGTAATATCTTAGACAGCTAGAAGCCTGTTTGCTCATTTTTGTTATTTTGTTCTGTTTGTGTAATTTATGCTTGTAATTTCTGTTAGTGTTTTCTCTGAAGTTTAGGGTGCAGACGTTTCCCCCTGAACTAAGTGAATGGTATATGTGTGTTTAATTAAAGTAAGATTGTAAACCCCTTAAAGTTGATTTCCTTAGAAAAGCAGATCAAAGAACCTGTGCTAGCAGCCCTCCTGTGTGCTGGTGTCATTGGCCTTACACAGCCACAGTAGTTGCAAGTAGCATTGTTGTTACAGAGCTCTTAGAGTTTACTCCATCATCATGGCTCCCAAATGTTCAAAAAGGTGAGTTTCAAACCTTTAGACTCTGGGATGATAGCTCCAGGAGTAGCTGCTGCTGCTGCTGCTGCCACTGCAGGCTCTGCACTTCTGTCTCACCTAGCTTTGCCAGATTCCATCCTGGGCCAAGAGGCCAGGGGATCGCCACTGCAGCTGGAGGGCTGGGCCTTCTCCCATTCTGGTATGGTGCTCCAGTATGGTCAGGGGTGTAGTTCCACATGTCCAGTGGTCTCCAAGCCTGGTGCAACAGATCGCTCTCTTTCTGGACTCTCCTGGCTTGGAAATCTGCCACACTCTGTCTCCTAGTGGATTCTAACTCTCTCAAATCTGTTCAGATTCACTTTTCAAGAGGTATCTGAAGGAATTTGTGAGAAAGCAAGAGCATGTCCCTGCTTTCATTCCCCCATCTTGGCTCTGATGTACACAGGATATTAAGAGCAGAATCATTTTGAAATCAAGTGGAGCCTCTTAAATTAAATCTAAAACTCCACAATAATGCAAAATTCTAAAATAAAGTATTAATTTAAATTGTTATTTCATCAAATAATTGATAGGTTCAATTCTGTTATGCTTTAATAATTCGTTAATGAGAACTTGATAAAGGCATGGAGGAGGTGCTGTCCTAACTTACAAAATTTAGTTCTTACAAGTGACCAAGCATGATATCTTGAAATGTAAAATAATTTGAGACATTTTAAATGTTTTTAATAATAATAAAATTGTCACTGACAATTTAATAGATATTGCAGCTTAAATGTTTTCAAATTCAAAACTGTAGAACCCTTCTCTTTGGATTTTATCCTGTAAAGATAAATCTATTCTCTAATCAGCCCTGAACAAAATTAAAGGGTGAGGATGTTTTGTTTAATTTTAATCTACTGTCAAGTGTCTCCTATCCATCATAGAGAGCTGTAGATCCAAATTTAATTAAAGACTAGAAGCCTGGGTATCATTATCACCTCCAGTAGCTCTAAAGTGTACTTCAGGTCAATCTGGAATCCCATTGTAGGGAGAACAAACAGAGCTTCTATACTTTAAACAACCTAAGCTCACTCTGTGCTATTTCTTTACTTATAATTTATTTTTACTCATTTATTACTAAATTACTTTTTTTCTTAGAACCAATAATTCCGAAAGCTCTGCAAATGTATAGCTTGACTCAATAAAAATTGTGCAGATTGAGTTTTATGCTCAGAGGCATACTTTGATATAATTTTATCTTCAGATTTTTTTTTATTTATTTACTGAGGCAATGTTTTCAACTAAGTGTGGCTTCAGGGTTGTTTTTTTCCCCTTCTCCATTTAATCAATGGTTTTAGGCTTGGAGTATTAATCACTTTTAAAGGCAAGGAAATCAAGTTGAAATAAATGAGTGAAAGATTGCAAGCTGCATATTAAATCTGTAAATAGCTGTAAGACTATGGAGACTTTGGAATGCCTTAGAGCCATATTAAAATTTTGAGACTTACTTTTATACATGGATTTTTAGGTAGCAGAAGAGTCATCTACATGCACTTTCAAAAGTTAAATAATAATAAGGATTTCGGACCATTAGGAAAAAAAGGCAAACTTATGTGAGTGACAAAAGGTCCCTATCCATGGACTTGCTTCTATCAAACATAATTTTACCAATTCCTGAAGTCTATAACGACTTCCCTATCCCCTAACTCTTATAGCATTCCCTTACCAGAACATAAGCAAAAGGAGTGTGAGGATCTTGCCTTATCTAAATTTTATATGTCTCCCAGTATTTTCACTGCCTTGTCCATAATGCAGAGATAAATGATGAACAAGCAACTATTAAGTTCTTAGTATATGCAAAGCATGGTGCTAAGTGCTGGGGATAGGAGTTCGTATTCTACCTGGACAGATGATACATATAGGAAGTTTCAGCCACAAGTCAGGAAAAGTCCCATGGTCCTTAGGGTAAAGCAGCAAAGCAGCTTTAATAAAATTTAATATAATTTCCACTGATAAAATATGTATTTGTGATTTTGAACATTTGACTTTGGTGACCTCAGTTTCCTCGTATGTAAATTGAAGAGATTGGAAGACCTGACCTCTAAGTTGTTCACAGCTCAAAATCTATGAATATGGTCCTGTATTCTGAGACTTTCCAGAATAAACCCTGACTAGGGCAATATGAGTCAAGAAAATACAGCAATAAGTCCCTGATCACTGATTTGTTCCTTGTGTCAGTCCTTAAGATTGGATTTGCTCTATATGAGAGGGGCCGTTAGCCATGGGCTTTGTCAGCAAGTTGTGGTGATGTACCCATCATTTTTGTTCTAGAAAATATGTTTAGAAGTCTGTCTCAAGAAGATTATTTAGTCAATACTAGGAAGTAGACACTATAAAGGGGAGATTTCTGAAGGCAGGAATACAAGATAGAGTGCTATTAGAATAGTCCAGGTGAGGGGTTATGTGGGTCTGGACTAGTGAGAATAGCAAAGAGGCTCTGAATGTGAGAGTTTGCCACGGTGGTCAGTGACAGAAATTGACAACTGAATGGAGATGGAGTCAGGGGAGGGAGAATTAAGAGAAAGAGAAGTTATAGAAAGTTATAGAAGTTATAGAGTTATAGAAGTTATAGAAAGTTATAGAGAAGTTATAGAAGAAAGAAGACCGCACAGGTCTTGAGCTCTAGCTAGATGGGTGATGATGCCATAAAAAAGAGATAGTGATATTAGCAGAAGAAAGCTATTCAGTTCAGTTTTAAGTCCATTACTGGCAGCTGAAGATACCGTTTTGGCATTTAGAAATGTGGCGCTGGAGTTTCACAGGAGAAATGGGCATGGGGGGGGTGGAGGGGCAGGGTGGGGAGGAACTGGAGATACACATTAGAAGAGGTTCGGTGCCCTCTAATCAAACATTTTCTACATTTTCCTACATTCTATAATCCCATTTGTCATTCTTCCTAACAAGAAGCCCAGGGCTCATCTCACTGGTAATGTGGACTTCACATGAAATGAGTCCTCAGATTTAAAGTTACTTCCATGCCCCCTATCACTGTCTAATCCAGGACCTCTGGAGGGGAAGATAAACAGGGTATGTCTGACCAGTTGTTTTCTCTGTAATCCATTAACAGCATATCATCCTCTTAGATTAGGTGATATAAAGGTTGTTTATCAATCATTACATGGGAATACCCAATGGTAGATGGAGATAAGTTTAAAAAGTACAAAGTGACAAGGGTCAAAATTCATAGTTTACATACAAGATTCTTAGGATTTAATTCTGATTTTCCGCCAGCTTCAGGATATCTGACTATTCTTTCTAGTTCTGGCCTATCTGGCATTTTTCTCCTAAATCTGGGCCTTGATATAAATTTAGTCTTTGTTTCATACCTGTATAATTGTGTGGCAAAAGCTGCCAATATCAACCCTCTGGCATCTGTTTCACTAGTCCTCAATATGACTTAGTAGAGTCTAGGTCTAGGAAGGAACTTACTTCCTACTGTCCACCTTTCCTCCTACTGCCCAGCCTGGGCAACTCAAGATTTTTCACTTTGACCCATAGGCCAGGACCTATGAAAGACTTTCCTTCTAACATACATTTCAGATAGAAAGAACTCTTTCCTATCTAGGTCCCATAGCAATAACCCTTGATGACTTAAAGGCCTTTGTGCCTCTGTTATACTATCGAGCGGTTACTAGGCTTTTGTCCCTTTTAAAGTTATCACACTCTCTATTCTGGCTATACCCCTGCAGCGTAGTCTACCTGGTGAATGTCTAGCAAACTTCAAGCCTTGATTTAAAAAAAATGTCTTTTTTTTCCTTTGTGATGATTGTGGTACCATAGACCTGATAAGCTGGGCCCAACAACCATTTGCGGCCTTATGTTATTGCATTATGTTACTTTGTATAGCCTTTCATCAAACTAGTTTGATTTCTAGTTTAGAACCTTTGCTACCATATGGTCATACCCTTAGTGCCCCTCTTTTAACTGAGCTAAGCTGACACACATGCTCATGGAACAATAGAAAGTGGTTCCATTTCAACCTGCTATACTAATATTTTTCTACTCCAAATCCTAAGCCACTGGTCTTGCTTGGGTCGCATCCCCTGGAAATGATTTTGCAGGCTGTGTCTTTAACTAACAGTCTTTAACTTCCATGCCTTACCCTCTTCTGATCTGGCAGGGTCATTTTAGTACAGGGGCCAATTTTATAGAAGTGATAATGGAAGCATGGGTAGTAGATGAGATCTCTTTGTACCTTTTTTAAAAGAGTCAACATTATAGACCTTTAGTCATTATATGGGTTTCAAAGATGATGGTAACTTATGTTATCACAATTGAGTGTTACAACTGCCTGAAGCTCAATAAATTGCCGAATATTAATAAGTTATTTTGAAAAGCAGAAACAGAAGAAAATCAATTCCTAATGCTTAAGATAGATATGGAATAATTGAAGCAAAAATCTTTCTTTAGAGTAGATAATAGAATAAATTATCTTTACAAGTATGGGAAAACACAGTCAAATATTTTGTTTTGAGATACGCCTTTTAGAGGATATTTAAACATTTTAACAAATACTAAATAAGGGAAATTGCATTACATATTAAATTACTTGTTTTTTTTTCCTTTCACCAGGTAGTAGTATTTTACATTAATCTAATTAAAACTGTCTTCTAGTTTAGTAAAATTCTAATCAAAATGACTCATTGAAAGCAAATCTTTTTTGTCTTCTTCATATTTTCATATGGCCTCTCCTAATCATACTTTCTGAGGTTACACTCTCCATAATATTCTCTTTGGTAACGCATAACAGGAACAGTCGATCAAATATTCACCAGAATAGAAACACTGTGAGCTAACTATTTCTCAGCACCTACATCAGACTATGAAACCAAGTATGTACTAAGTGGTACTAACTGTGGAAGTAGCTTTAAGAAATTAGTTAATCATTCATGTTTTAGTGAGCATGCCAAGTGAATAGAAAATAACCCACCGATGTGATTTTAGGTGTCGAAGGCTCCATTTCCCCAGATATCCTCTTTCATAGTGTATGAAGTTCCCAACATACCTGAATCATCTAGACTAAGGCATCGTATACTGTCCAAATACAAATGTCATCTCTAATGGGTAACAGAGCCAGTATCATCAGCAATAAATATGGCTGATACTGATATAGCCAACAGAGAATCTTAGTTGGAAGGGAGCTTGAATATGTGATTTGCTATGACTTACAATTCATAAATTTTTTGTTAGATCATTTTGTCTAGCTTCCCCCTGGCATAAGACTTCCTCCTTTAAAAATACTTAAATATGCTCATCCAGCTTCTGCTTGAATAGCTCTGTGTAATAGTGCTCCATTTCTGGAAAGTTCCAGTTAAAAACCTTGTTCCTATAAACAATGAATAAGTATTGAATATATGCATTGAGATAGGTGCTGAGGATACGTGGACTCAAGCGAAACATTTTCTACTTTCCAAGAGCTTATAATGTAGCAAGTAGGCTACAGGATATTCCCAGCTGTATCTCATGGACGAGGTACATGAGGAATATCACCAAGACCCTAATGAAAACTTACATTACAACTGAAGGACATTCCAAGACGCAGCTAGAGAAAATAACCACTAGGATTTGTGTAGCACTTTAAGCTCTGCCAAGCACTTTACATATGTTAATCACATTTGGTCCTTAAAACAACTCTGGGAAGTAGCTACTATTATTATACCCATTTTACAAATGAGGAAACTGAGGATATGAGGGATTTATTAGCTTGCCCAGGATCATCTAGCTGGTGAAGTAGGATTTGAACTTAGAGTTTGCTAACTTTGAGTCTATTCAGTGCTCTATTCACTATGCCGCTTAGCTGCCAAGGATCACGGAGGATAGGAAGGGAGGGATAGGTTATCATCTTTACAAATGGGGGAAATAACCATGTTGAACCATCCTTCGCTTAATGAAGATTATGTGTATTTATATATGTGTGTATACATATATATATATATACACAAATATATGTATATATGTGCACACATACATATATGTATATAGATAACATATAATCTAAAGCACAAATATGTACCACGTATATAATATATGTGTGTATACATGTACATATATATAAATATACATATGCTATACATGAATACACACACATACATATATACATATATATATATGTATATGTTGCTTTGGAACTTTTGAGGTGGGCAAAGCATTTTAAAAATATACTAGTTTTTCCCAACGATATAGCTTAATTAAATTCTAATTGAGTAGGTTTCTTCGTCAAAGAATTACAAATCAGTAGGGAAAATATAAACATGAAATAGCAATAGTCAAAATTAATTTTCATGTGCTCAAACCAAATTGTGAGTTTCTCTCTAGTTCTAAACTTGTTAGCATTTTGAGGCTGTGATATAATCCCTAGAATTTTTCTGTACCTGTATAGGAATGAAACAATAGCCTACAATTTGATAGAATTCTGGCCTGAGAACTGTAAATTCTCCTAAAAGCTCCTAGAGTGCAGTAACTTTGTCTTGTATAACTCTGCATCCTCGAGAGCCTCAAAACCACAGAGGGTTTTGAACTGTCTAGATGCAAAAATAAGTTGAATAAATGAATGAAGATGAAAGCGGTTTTATCTGATAAATTCATGGGAAATATTCTCTCCTCTACAATGCATTCAGGGAGTTGGTGGGGTTAGGGAAATGTGAGGGGATCTATTTTGTTTTATATGGAGGGATTTTCTTTTTTTTCCTATTTAAATATTTTGATAAACAATGACTTCTCAAAAGCAGATCGAAGATAGTTATGACTGGAAAAAAAGTGGATACTATTATACTTGGGGACAGCAAAACAATCAATGAAAATTTCTCATATTTTGGGTGTATTTTCTATGGAGAATTTATGAAAATACTTGGACAAGATTTGAACATGAGAGGAAAGTGTGGAGGGGTTTTAATCTGTAGCCATCAAGGAACACTTTCACTGATGAGAACAGATTCATCTCAGTACCTAAAGAACGATGACTTCCTGCTGCCAAAAGCATAGATATTGGAAGGGTTTGCATCTTTGGCAGAAAATGAAAAACAAGTATATGATGAGTTAGAGCACCTGCTGAGGCTAGATAGGATTTTGCTTTCTGGAGTGATGGCTATTTTTCAGTAACCTTTATATAACTTTTGTGAGACTTTCTATATGCTATTGTGTATTGAATACTATGTGAGCTATTTCTCCACCGGCCACCTCAGTGCATCATTCTAGTCCTTTCAGGCTTTAGTCATTGTCATTTTGAGGCTTTTTTCCTTCTACTACTTTTT
>CM053623.1:380176182-380191665 GCA_028646595.1 Phalanger gymnotis | reverse complement strand
GATTTGTTCTCTAAAACTTAGACTCAGCCAAAAGGCTTCACCCAAGGACCTAGAAGGCGACATGTGGCCTTGAGGCCCACCCCTGTATAGTTCTTTATATAACAAGCCTATTAACTAATGCTTTTATTTTAATTTCTACTTGAATTCTTTTCATTATTAGAAAGGCAAAATGAGTAATGGATAAAAGAGATGATTTTAAAATCATGAAGATTTGAAACTCTAGGTTCAAATCTTGCCTCTGACACATACTACCTGTATTAGCCTAAGCAAGTCAATGCTACAAATAATTCTCTAAGACTATAAGTGCAGAATGCAGAGACAGCAGTGTAGAGATGGGGCTAGTTTCCATCTACATTGGTAAAGAAAGTTCATACTGAACTGGGAAGGAACCTTAGAAGCCATCTAGTGCAAATCCATCATTTTCCTTTTCATTAAGACTCTGAGGCAGGGAGGTGACACACTACCTTTCCCAAACAGGGATCAAACCTATAACCTTGGTGTTATCACACCATACCCCATCCAACTGAGATATATGGGAGCCCCCTACAAAATTAATTTATAGGTTCAGTCAAAATGACCACAACCACAACCACGAAGGTTGTGCCTGCCACCTTCTGTACCAGACCTTTCACGGTTCCCCCCACTCGTGAGTGCTCTCCCCTCAATCTTGAACCTGAGTCTAGTTATGATCATGAGCTTATGAGGTCAGTTATTAAATTGTGGAGATGCTGAAATGTTTGCTATGCTTTCCCTGTATAAAAGCTCACTGTATTCTTAGGACAAGGCTCCTTCCCTTTACTGTTCAGTAGCTGTGATAAGAGAATTTTCTCCAGAATGTTTGCGACTATAGGAATTGGAAAGAGATATGACACAGCAGTTGCTGAAATCAACATTCTCACTTTTCTTGTTAGAGATTATGATAATAGTGACATTTGGAAATCAGATGGCATATTTTTTTAGTGTTCCATATGTTACAAATGAGTGATACTAGTTCCATCTCCCTTTCTTCTTTGAAGATCTCCGCAGAGTTAGGAAAGATCTCAGAGGCGATCTAGTCCTGCAGCACCATTTTACAGATGAGGAAGCTGACAGGGAAGGAAGTTAAGACATTTGCATAATGTCGGCCACTAAGGGAAGGTCAGGACTTAGGGTTAAACTTGGGTAATCTGATGACAAATCCAAAGCTCTTTCCATTACAGTAAACAAGAGACAAAGGAGATACTACAGTGCCTGGCAAATAATAGGCACTTAATAGATGTTTGTACCCTCCTTCCTTCCTTCCTTCCTAGTAGCACCTTACATGAACTGAATTTTTAATTTCACTGCCATATGCTAGCTTATTTTTAATGCTGAAAGCTTGTGAAGAGAATTGAGACGTGACCATATTCTTTACAGATTGCTTCTCTCTATGTAGGATGAAAATGAAAACATTTACATTTCTCAGAGGTGTTGTGTCAGAGACCAAATAACCACCTCAAGCCCCTAGCGATGTCTTATGTTTAGTATGGAATGAGAGAATTGAGGGGATTAGAACAGCAAATGGTTCTGATTCCATCTTGTGACTCAATTCTGGAGCTAGCTCAGTTCCCTTTTTATTCAGTTATGGCTCTGGTCCAACTTCTGTCTTGCGAGAAGACTTTATTCAGTTGTGGGAATTGGGAGAAGACCTTTTGTATTGTTTGGACCTAGGCTTGTGAGACTTGGAAACTGGATACCTCTACCTGCTATTTAGAGACCCTTAATTAGGGACCTAGTAGAAACCTGGTCAGATCCAAAGATTGATGCAAGGAGTTTTCTCACAATTGTACGTCTCAAGCAACCCATATGTCTTATCTAAAAACTGGCCCAATTGTGATTAATAAGTTATTGTTTCCATATTCCTTTGATTGTCCACAGAGACTTGGGGAATGTGAGACACCTCTTTATCTGATTTCAGGGAATTGCACCTGTTCATTCTCTCCCTCCCAACTTGGAAAGTCCATAATCTTTCCTCCAATTAGAAATCTGATTACCTAATGTTATATTGTTTCCTTTTAATTAATTGGCCTTATTTAATGAATTGTTTTTAATATATAAAAGTCTGTCACCCCCCCTGTATTCGGGGTCCAGGCCCAATATTGAGAAGGTCTGCCCCTGCTTTTTTAGGGAATTGGCATGTATTGTTTAATAAATCAGTATGCTCAGAAGGTTGAACCTTTGTTTCCTTAGTCATTTCATCTTTTATCCACCCCAGGAATCAGTTTGAATTCACATGCCATCGGCTTTGCCACCTGAAAATATTACATCTATTGTGAGTATTGTAACACGTGAATCATTGAAACTCTCTGGCTCTTAAGCAGTAAAGGACAGGGATAGCTTGTCATTGAAAATCCATGACAATCACTCTCCAGTTTATCTTTCTTTTATCTTATCAGTCCCCCTCATGGACTCTACATTTTAGCCAAAGTGACTCCCTTCTTAACTTTCCATGGATTTGACATTGTTTGTCCCATCAGACCATCATATCTCATCCTGGAATGCTCTTCTTTCTCAACTCTTTTGGGAGTGTCTATTTCATTGCAAAGCTCACCTCATTGTCTGCCACCTCCTATACCAGGCCTTTCACGGTTCCCCCCAATTGTGAGTACTCTCTCCTCAATCTTGAAATTGGTTTGTGTTTACTTTCTACCTACTTTGATGTCAGTGAGACAGTGAGGAACAGTAGAAAAATCACTGGCTCCAGAATCAGAGGAAATAGGTTCAAATTCCTGTCTCTGATGTTTACTTCTTGTGTCACTAAACAAATTACTTAACCCCCTCGTGCCTCAGTTTCCTCACCTATAAAATAAAGGGATTGGACTAGATTTCTTTTCTTCCAGTTTTATGTCTAAACTCATACATACATTCCCTAAAAACTGTAAAGTCCTTGAGAACAGGAACTCCTTCACTTTTGTCTCAATTCACACTGCCTCATACAATGCCTCAAATGTAGTAGTTGTTGTTCAGAGGTCTGACTCTTCATGACTTCATCTGTGGTTTCTTGGCAAGAATACTGGAGTGGTTTTCCGTTTCCTTCTGCAGCTCATTTTACAGATGAGGAAACTAAGACAAATAGGATTAAATGACTTGCCCAGGGTCACACAGCTAGTAAGTGTCTGAGGCCGGATTTGAACTCAGGAGGATGAATCTTCCTGATACCAGGCCTGGCACTTTATGTGTTTTGAAACTTCGATGTCCAAAGTGAGATTGCAATATATAATTTTTATAGATTAACATTGAAAATCACAGCAGATTGTCTTTTTATCAAAGCAATCACCAAGGAACTGTCTGTGTGTGGTAAATGCCAGTTGGTCTCCCTGTTTGAAGCGAAGGTAAAAGTGCCTGAGAAATGGTTCTTTAAGCTCTGCCTTACTAGGGAAGATAAAAATTTCCAGAACTGGATGAAAAAAAGAACAGAAGATAGAATTGAGTAAATAAATGATTCCTAGGATCAAGAGTTGAATTAATACAAGAGTTTACGACCATGATCCCAGAATGACTACAGGAAACTGATGGAATTGGAGTAAAAGGAATATTTTCTTGTCTTCCTACAACTGAAAAGATAATACTAGAAAGCTAATACTATTGAGGAAAAAGGAGGATAAGGCATAACAATGAAGCTAATTTAGTCTTAAATACTTAGTGGCATATGGCACTGGGCAAGTCACTTGAACTCTGTCTCAGTTTCCTCCTCTCTAAAAGGAAGATCAGAGTTGTGTCAGGATTGCTTTCAGGATAAAATAAGACAATATTTGTAAAATTCTTTGAAAACCTTTAAGTAGCATATAAATGTTACTTGTTATTTTATTATATACCTCAAATCTAAAAAATAGACATTTAAGGGGAAGGAGAAAAATGATATGTTTTTTTAATTTTTTTTTTAATTTTGGAGGGGGGAAGGCAGGGCAGTTGGAGTTAACTGACTTGCCCAAGGACACACAGCTAGTAAGTGTGTCAAGGGTCTGAGTCCAGATTTTAACTCAGGTCTTCCTGACTCCAGGGCCAGTGTTCTCCTCACTGTGCCACCTTGCTGCCCCAAGGATATGTTTTTTTTTTTAAATTAATACTTCTAGAGAAACTAACAAGGAAATTTTAGATATTGTTTCACAAAGTTTACAGATAGCAGTTATAGGTTTATACACTCTATGGATTATAAACAACTTGAAATTTTAAAGCAAGGATGCAAAAATGAAATCATTGGCACTACTGGGACTTGGTGGCATAGGATTTATAAATTGAAAATGGCAATGTAAAGGTACATTTTGTTCAAAGGAAAATAAGTGATAGATGGAGTAATTAAATGGAATTTTATGGTAAGATGCTTGTATTGGAATCCATGAATCAGATGAGAAACTGATGGTAAGCCCCTGAATCAAGATAAAAGCACAAAGAAGCTGAATTGACATCATAATTTAGAGTAGATAGCCTGACCAGAGAGATAAAATGTATAATGAATTTCAAATACAGTTCACAAAACTGAAACAGAGTAAATTATATTAATGTTGGGAGACTCCATCTTCTGAATGTCTCATTCTGTTAAAAGCAGAGAATCTATAAAATCTACTTTCTCTACCAATACTTTTACTTTATGGAAAGGAGAAAAAGTAATATGAATGCTTTATTATTAGTTGTAATAATAAGAATAACTGATATTTATGTGGAATATCAAAGTTTGTAAGAGATTTTAATTGTTTAGAAAAATTGAGCCCCATACAAGATCGGTTAGATATATTTGGCAAGTAATATCACCATTTTACTTATGAGGAAAGGGAGAAATGACTTGTTTCTGAATACCCAGGTAATAATTACTGGAGGAAACACTTAAACTAACTACTGTCTGAGATACAGATATGCCATAAATTTTGGGATAAAGTTATTACATCATAACTGATTGATGTTTTTAATAGGATTATAATAGATTTAATGCTGCAAAAGTATATCAAAGGTCATCTAATGACTTTTCTAATCAATCTATCTAATCAATCTATAACTAAACTAAAATAATCTTCATTTTACATATAAGGAAACTGAGATTCAATAGGGATAGACTCTATAATATAGTCCATACTGTCAAAAAAAAGCTTATCATTCATCCAGATGAGTTCTTCAATCAGAAGTCACCTTTGCTCAGGTGGCATTTTTCTAACAATTGCTTTGTGCCTACTTCCCATCTGACCACAGAAGATTTTAGCTACTTGCTCAGAGTTATAAAGTTGGTAAGGGACATAGGTAAGATTCAAACCAAGATTATCTAATCCCAGGCATACCACTCTTTTTAAACTACAATGCCACCTTCTTTCATGAATGGGGAAATTAATATTAAACACAGTCAGATGTGTTTACCAGACAATTAGGCGAAAATATTTCTATAAGTTCAGGAAAAAAATATTCATATGCTTTTGTGGTCTGTTGAAGAAAGGACTATAAAACATAATTTTGATAATGTAGTCACAAAAAATTTTGTTAAGAATGAAAGTGGGAGGTTGGCATGGAGGTTCATGCCTGTAATCTCTACTACTGGGGATGTTGAGGCTGGTAGATCATGTGAGCTCAGGAGTTCTGAGCTACAGTGGGGTTTAAGCTAAGAGGGCATTCATATTATGTCTGGTACCAATAGGATGAGGTCTTGGGATTGGGGAGCCTTCAGGCTGTCTAAAAATGGGTCAAACTGGCTTAGGTCAGAAACAGAACAGGTCAAAACTCCCATTCGCATCAGAAGTAAAATTGGTTATAATTCTTCTTTACAATTGGACTACTATGTAAATAACATCAGTGTGAAGGTGTATGTAGAACCTATATCAGATTACATGTCATCTTGGGGGGAGAGGGAGGAGAGGGAGGGAGAGAAAATTTGGAACTCAAAAACTTGTGGAACTGAGTGTTGTAAACTGAAAATTAAAAATAAATTAAAAATAAAGGAAGTGAAATTGAGCCCAAGAATGGCTGCAGCACTTCCATTCTCAGTGAAATAGGGAGACAAAGACAAGGAAAGAAGGAAGGAAAGACAGAAGGAAAGGAAAGGAGGAAGGAAGCCAGGAAGGAAAGGAGGAAGGAAGTAAAGGAAAGGAAGGAAGGAAGGAAGGAAAGGAGGAAGAAAGGAAGGAAAATAAAGGAGAGAGGGAAGGAAGGAGAGAGGGAGAATGTATAGATTGATGAATAGACACATAATCAAGGGAGAGATCAAAAGAGTAGGCTTTTAAGAATAGCATCAAAACAAGTAATGTTCCAAAATAGGCAAAGATTTGTGAAAAGTAATGCAAGAGACAAGAAGAGTAAGGACAGTTTAGGTTTGCTGCTTGTGGAAGTTGAAAGAAATTTAATAGGTGATAGAATGTAGACATACTAAATTCTCATTTTGCTTCCAAGTTAGGACTTGCACTGTCTGATTACACTTGGTATCATTGCATATATATGTAAACAAATGCTGGATGATGGCTTATCGGAGATGTTGTGGAGCACATTTATACAGCAGGTAGAGAGTTGAACAAGATCAACACAGAATCACAGAATCTCAGGCCTAGAGGGAACCCTAGAGACCCTCTGTTCCAACCCATTCCAAAAAAAAATCTTCTCTAAAACATACATGACAAGTAGTCATAAAGCTTTTGTTTGATGACCCCCAATAAAAGAGAATCCTTTATCTATCGAGGATGCCTCTTCTGCTTTTGGACAGCTGGAATTCTTAGGAAGTTTTTCCTTTAATCCACCCAAAATTTGTTTTTTAGTAACTTCCACCTAGCAATCTTTGTTTTGTCCTTTAGGATCAAACAGAACAAATATGATCTCTTTTCCATAAGACAGATACCTGACACCAGTACTTTCAAATACCCAAAAAAACTTTCCCTGTTTCTAAGGTTCTTTTCAACTCTAGAAAGCCATGATTATAGGATAATCCAGGTGTCAAAGTTATTTTGGGTGCTAGAACACAACTGTAGTGTACATTAATCAAATTTTGGGGCAATTCACATGGTCATAGGATTATAGCCTCTATTTTCCTTTTTGCCAAATAAGAATAAACTAAGGGACTTGAAAGAAATTAAGGCTTAAATATTATTTTTCTGTATATCTTAAAGAAATCATTACATTTGAAGTTTTAAAATAATTTCTGCTTCTTTGCAGTTGGGTTATACAACAGAGAGAGTTTTGGTCCTGGAATTGGGAAGGTCTAAATTAAAATCTGGCCTCAGATACTTACTAGCTGTGTCACTCAGAAGAAATCATTTAACCTATGCCTGCCTCAGTTACTTAATTTACAAAATGGACATAATAGTGGTACCTATATAACAGAGTTGTTGAGAAGCTCAAATGAGATAATCTTTGTAAAGTTCTTGGTGTACTTTCTGGTACATAGCAGGCTCTTAACAAATGTGAAATCCTTTTCTTTTCTCCATTCCCACTCTCTCCCTCTTCCCCTTCTGCCTTGGTAATACAGGGTGTCCCCTAAAGCCTGGACACAGGAAAATTGATGGCAATGTGGAGTTATTGCATTGAGTTCACATAAATCTTGCAAAGCACATCAACCTTTGTATCACAAATTATGGAAATCATATCGAAGATGTTACTTGTTAACATTCCAATTAAGTAAAATGTTGTTGAAAGTTTCATTCATTTCATTTCTGGAAAATATGCATTTTTGCCTATGTGTCTAGAATTTAGGAACATGCTATACAGTATCCAGCAAAAAAATTTTCCCAGTTAAAGAACCATAATCAGTATTCAGTGGTTGGCATCTACACGGGCCTTGAAGGACAAGGACAATTAGTCCAATATCATATATAAGGAAACTGAGGCCCCCACAATTAAAATGAGTTTTTCAAAGTCACACATATTAAATGACATAAATAAGATCTGAACCAAAGCCTCTGATGCTAAACAAGTGATCTTTTTCATTGTATGGCATTGTGATCATTTATACCTCTGAGTAACATGAATGTAAAAGAGCAGAAACAGAATATCAATTTGATTTTATTGTTATAGTGGCTTAATTATCAATCATTCAATAAATTAATTTATTTTTTTAGTTCATATTATCACCTTTGCAAAAAGGTAAAAGCAAATACCAGTGTTTGTACTTAACTACCAGTTAGATATATTGTTTTTCACTAAGTTTGGGAAGGATGAAATTTAAAAGTTTTAGTATATTTATCAGATAAATTCAAGTTGAGTTTTGGCATCTGTAAGCTAGTGATGGCCTTAAAGAATCAGTTCCACATTAAACTTTTTAAAAATGCTCGTGAATTTGGGGAAGTGGTGAGAATAAGGAAGTTTTCTGCTATAGATAGTTAAAATGTTTCTTAATTTAGGCATGTAAGTGAAAAATTAATTCAATTAAGCAATAGGAAAGGACATCACCAGTAGATTTTGTCTTGGAAGGCTTCATGGAAGAGGTATTATTTAAGATGAGCTTGAAAGGATGTTCACGAATTCAACAGGCAAAGAGGGAAAAAAAAGACATTCCAAGAAGAGGTAACAATATATGCAAAATACTTGGAGGTTGAAAAATCAGTGGCAAGTTTAAGCAACAGGATATAGTCCACGTTAAATGAATACTATTCATTTGTTTAATAGTATCGCATATGTCACTGATAGCTTAGTAGGATTTGGCTCTGTGTGTGTGTGTGTGTGTGTGTGTGTGTGTGTGTGTGCGCGCGCGCGCATGCATTCTGTATACACTGGGAGAGAGAATTAGAACTAGACCTGTGAGTTCATTAATTTAGAAAACACCAGATAAGGAAACTCCTTCTACCAAATATTTGTGATATGAATACACAAAAGAATGGATAAAAAATGGATTTACATTTGAATGAGAGTACTATTTATTGACATCACTTTGAATCATTGGTCATAGCAATTTGTATGGCTAACCCTCAACTGAATAAATTTTGATCACCTGCCCACCAACCTGCCTATCTCTGTCCTCTTTCCTCTCTCTACTGTCTCCCTCTATTCCTCCATAATTGAATTTCCCTTTATTAGTGAATTTTATTTATTTCATTAAGATATAACTTTGTTGTCCTTATCTCAGAATAATGCTATGTGAAATGAGACAGGCTGGAGGCAAAAGTAATATTCTACAGGACTCCTGTGATATCGTGATCTTTTCTGAGCAGTCTGACTGTGGTCCCAAACATTATACAGGAAAAAAGGAAAAAAAACAAACAGATTTTTAAAAATTCTTGTGTTTTAAGCCTTAAACAATTAAAGATACAATATAGAAATGATGACTACTTAAAAAATGTTTAGGATCCCTGTTGATTCGGTTTCTGGAAAGAGACAAACAATACATTTTAAAACAAGAACAAAAACCACAACCCTCCCTAATTTCTCATCTCTTTCTGTATCACTTCCACAGAACACCTGGTCTATAAATTTAGTGACAGAACTTTCCCTAGGGTGCCATTTTTTGTACAGAAAAAAAGTAAAAAAAATCATTTGCCTCAATGGAGCTTATACAGCTTAATTTTACACTTTCTCCATCTGTTTGTCTGGCTCAACTATGGATACTAGTATGTTTAAAGAAAGTTATACTGTTTGTCCAACAGAAATCTACAGTCAGCAACCTCATTTCTATTTCTGTCTAGTAGAAGTGGGCCAGAAAGTTTTTCCTAACATAAAAAGAAACTAAGCTTTTCTCTATCTTTTCATCTGACTACCAACCAAAACACATGTAAGAACTTTATCCAAGAATCCCAGTAGATTAATAGAAGGAAGAAAAAAGATGTTTCTTTAGAAAAGGTACTTAAATCAATTAGGGTAGAAACTAATAACCAGCAATAAAAGTGTTACTTTAAGCTCTGTTGAAGTAACTACCCATGGTCTGAAAATAATCTGTCCATTTAATCCACACTTTTAATACCTAAACCAAGGAAGAAAAAAAAGTTCTTCTCCAGCATATATTTTATTCAGAGCCTTAGGAAACTACCTAACTGAAGGAGGTTGGTACAGTACAAAGAGTGTTAGATCCAGTCTGGGGACATCAATTTAAATACTTACTCTGCCTCTTTGTTTCTCTGTGTATGTATGTCATTTAATGTCTATGGGCTTCAGTTAACTTATTTGCAACATGAGGGGTTTGGACTACTACATACATCATCTCTGGAGTCCCTCCCTGTTTTAAAACTATGATTATGCAGCAAATATATCTAACATTTTAGTTCGATCTTCTAAAACTACACAAAGCTAAAGACACAAAGACGAATAGTAGCATTTGTATCGTGGATCATATAATTTAAAGCTGGAAGTTATCTTGGTTATTTTGTAGTCCAACATAGCTTGCTCTTATAGATGAAGAAGTTGAGATAGCTAGGTGATTTGTCCAGTGTCATAGAGCTATTTGGAAGTAGAATTCAGATTTGCATTTGTGTTTCTTGAATCCCAGTGCAATAGTTTTTTCCCCTCATTAGGCATAAGTAGTAGATGTCCAGTAACCTTCTTTATACCAGGGAATATATAATAGGAAAGACAATGTGACTTTATGCCTTCTTCCTACTCTGCAATTCACCTTGATTTTACAAAAATGACACTCACATGCTAGACTAATTTAGCTATGTTCAGTCATTCTTGGAAAGCCGAGCTCAATTAGAATTCTGGTTCTTGTTCTATGGCTAATTAGCCATCTCACTTTGAGAAGATCACTGAACCTCTCTGAACCTGCTTGGTCCACTTACAAATCAAGGTTTTTAATACCTGTACTGTTAACTTCCCTAGGTTGTTGTGAAGATAAGCTTAGATTACATATACATATATATATATATATATATTTATATTTTGAAGTCCCATATACAACATCCAACAGTCTTTTTCTTCACTATTCACTCACTCCTAAGACTTTCATAATACACCATCATACATTAGCACTATCATTAAAATAGATCTCTCCAAAGATGCTAATAACCTCCTTATTGTATTATTTTGTAATTGTATCCTGTCTCCATCCTTCTTGATTTCTCTCCAGCACTTAGCACAGTGCCTGGCACATGGAAAGTACTTAATAATTATTGAGTGATTCAGCCTTTGATAATTTTTAGCTGCCCCTCCTCCTCAATACCATTTCATCTGTTGACTTTTGTGACATTACACTCTTATGCTTCTATTTCTCTGACTACATCTCTGTTTCTTCTTCTAGACCCTCTACTTCCCTCTAACCATTATGTATGTGTCCTTCAAGGTTTGATCTTTGACTCTCTCCTCTTTTATTTACTATTTCTCAGCATTGGCAGAGACCTATCTAATCTATCTTCCATACTCTTTCCCTCAGTAATTTCCCCAAGCCTTTCTCTGATCATGTCACTCCCTTATGCTAAAGGTTTCAGAGGTTCCCATTGCCTATGAAATAAAATAAAATACGCATTTCTGATCCTGTCAAGGTCCTCTCTTAGGAGGTAGAAACAGAATTAATATTGACATTGGATAGACACCACTTGGACAGAAAAAAAAGAAATAAATTAGGGGTTTGGGAAATGGATCACCAATATAGAGACATGTAATAGTAACAATGGACAACTTAAATTATCCAACAATGGATAATTCAAATTACTATTATTATTATTAATTATTATTATAAATAAAAATACAAGCAATTTATTTGGGGGGGTCAGTAACAGTTGAGAAATAAGAAAACAGGTTTAATGTAAAAATATATACAGAGATAGACAAATGGACATGGAAAATTTTTTCATTAACCTGAATATTTTGCCAAGCAATATAGATGGGCCCATTCTTAATTGAACAGGCTGGATTACTTTAGGCAACTGTAAGTTCTTTTAATGTTCCCCCAACTTCTCAGTGAATTATAGGCTCCTCTTCTTAAAAGCAAAATCCCACCACTGTTATAGGGTGCTATGGGTTATGGAGTTAAAAATGCACACCACGTAGAGCAGGTAATGGAGAGGCACATAGTGAGTCTGAAGAGGCTGCCATACACATAAATGTATTAAGAAGGGAACAGTGAGTAGAAGATGTCATTAATGAAATGTATGATTGAAGAAGATGGAATGGTCATGTGGCAAGGAGGGACAAAAAATGGATAGCCTGTGGGCTCAAATGGTATCTTTTTTTCCATAAGAAAAGAAATGAGCAAGGTCCTAGATATGGTGGGTGGACTCTCAGTGGCAATGCTACAGAAGGACAAGGGCAATAGTCTCAAAAATGAGCAGGAGTGGATGTATGAGCTGAATGCTTGGCAGGAAATCTTATAACAGTGAAGTTACAGATCCATTTTAGTATTTCAGCCTTGTGCAGAATATGAGATTATATCTTTCTGCAGCTCATATTACTGTGGTTATGTAAAGCATAGATGCCTCCTTCAAAATGCCTTGAATTTCATCACTTAGCACAGTATCTGGTACATATTGGGTGCTGGAATAAGTGCTAATCGAGTGACCGATTGGTTAATTTGTCGTTTATCATGCCAACGTGGTTTGATTCTTCAAGTAGAGATAAGTAAGACTTACCTGATGAATAGATTAGTTGGATAACTTGATGATTAGTTAACACATGAGTTAAGTAACTTGACCAGGCTCAACCAGCAGAGCTAGAATTCATTCTCCAGAACATCATTCTAATGCTCTTTCTTTCCTATCATGCTGTTGCTTTATATCCCAGAAGGTTCCTGTCTCAGAGGAAGGAGAGCATGTTCATATTGCTTTGTGATCCTAGCATTCAAAGGCAGAAGCTCTATATGTCTCATTCTGTAGTGGTCTGCAAGTTATTGGAGGCATTATAGAATGACTCAGCACGGTAGAATACATTTATATTACTTCACTTTTTTTTTTGGTACAACTGTTATCATTAGTTACAGAGCACTGGCAAAAGTGTAATCTTTATGTTAATTGAAGGATACAGTTTGGAACTCAAAACTTTAAAAAGTGTTAAAAATTATTTTAACATGTAATTGGGGAAAAACGAAATATATATTTAAAAGGGATTCTAGATTTAGAGTTGAGAAAAAACTTTAGGACATATCTGAGCTACCTCACCACCTTTATTCCACAAATGAAGAAATTTAAACCCAGGGAGTTCCAGTGTCTCATCCGTGGACACACAGGTCATAAGGCGCAGAGCTCAAGGACTGTGGTCGAATCCTAGATCTTTCCATGAATAAGCTGTGTGACCTTATGCAAGTGAGTCACTTCTCCTCTGCAAGTTAGCTTTCTCAATTATAAAGCAATGGTGTTCAGTGAGATGAACTCTAAGATTCCTTCCAGGTTTAAAGATCCATGACAATACATGTGTTCATGCATGGCTTATTAGTCAGAATCACTTGCATTATGAGTTTGTTTTGTTTGTATTACACTAATTAGTTCCCAAGAATCTTTAGGAACAAGGTGGTATAGAAATATATTTATGTATCTGTCTTCAGACACAGTATGAAATTCTTGAACAGTATCCAGCATTTGAGAAGCTAATTCCTTCAACTCTCGAAGGTTTTTTCTTTTAAAAAAAATCAAAACAAATGACTACTCAGAACACCTTGTACCAATATCTACTCAAATCATGATAACTTAAATCTATAGGTAGGTCACCTGGATTATGAACTGTGGCTCAGACAACTTGTCTCCCTAGAGTCATTAGTAACCTGAAATTGTCATTGAACTTTAAAAAATGGAAAAAAGGAGAAAAGAAACCCTGGGCAGTTACAGCAGACATTTCTTTGAGGGAATAAAATCCAAGCCCTCAACACATTCAGATATTTAAAAAAAAACCTGATAATTCTTCTAACCTCCTCTATATCTCCACTAGCTTTTGAGGTACAACTCCTGTCATCAATAATATTTTCACTACCATAGCCTCCATCTAATAAGGTGGGTTACAGGGACCACAGAACTTGTAACTAATTATTGAAGAATAGAAAAGTCTATCCCCCCCTTCTCTTCTTTAGCTTAATAAGCAATGTTTTTTTTTTTTTAAAGTGAAGTGATCCTTTGATAATCTACCTAAAGCTCAGTTGTGGTCTACTTGGAATTTAACTTGCTGAAAAAGCAAAAATAGTTTATAAAACTCAGAGCTAGCAGAAGACCACAGAGAATTATTCTCTATGGGTTTGCAAGCAAGGTAGTCCACAAAAGGAAAAAAAAAGTTTTTTAGCCAATAAATTGCAAATGGAAAAGAATTTCTTTCCTTCTTTGCTACTATCTTTCTTTCACTTTCCCTCTTCCATCTCTTCCTTTCGTGCTTATTCTTTCATAACAAATAAATTGTAAAAAATTGATATGAATATATAGTCAGGGAATAATTTAATATAATGTGTGAAATTAATAAATTTTAAAAAGCACTTACTGACTGCTTACTATGTGTAAAACATTGTGCTGTAGAAAAGCAAGACAATCCCTTTTCTCAAGAAGCTCACATTCTTATATGGGAAGAGAACATATAAGAGAATTTTGCTATGAGTTAAATGTTCTTTAGGGTGTGAGTCAAATCAACAAGCATTTATTAAGTGCCTACCATGCACCAGGGTACAGCAGCAAAACAGATGGCAAATATCTTCAATGTAATTCCATTAATAAAACCGTATTGTGCTATAATGTCAGCCATTTGAAAGTACCAAGGACTTTTATAGAAAAAGGCATTCTTTTTGGGATCTTCTGAATATATGGTCACTGAGGAGACATGGTCGATAGCACTCACAAAAGACATTGGAAGGTGATAAGGCCATGAGGACTGCTTCCCTTGACTATGGCCCAGGATGTAGGGCATTGTAGAAGAAGAGAAAGTATGGAAAGCACTGCTGTTTGTGGGGTTCTTGGACTTACCTGGCCTTCTGTGAATATTAGCCAGTGGTTAGTGTTGGTAGTGGCAGGTATGGTAGATCCCTTCTGCAAAGGATTTTTTTTTTATGTTGGCCTTTAAGGACAGAGATGGAATCTGTGATGCACTGCTAGTGCTAGGGCATATGGCTCAGGGTCTGAGAGGAGATTTTGGTTGGGGTAGGTTGACTCACCTACTATGTAGCACCTTTCATATCTACTTCAAGGTGCCTTGTTGCTTAATCTAGACTGGTTTTCCTGCCCCAGAAGAGGCAGGCGGTCAGCAGTTGGAGTTGGCTGAAATGATTGACCCTTTCTCCAGTAGGGTTGCTCCCCTTAATTATGGCTATAAGAGTTACGCATTAGGCTTAATTTTCTTCTGCTTTAACATTGATGATAAAACTATCAAGAGAAATGAGGTTGAGAACAGAATTCAGTTTCCTAGTGAGAGAAAATTGGGCTTCCTACATCCAGATTTTGTTCAGTTTCAGATCTGTGACATTTTAATGTATTCATCCAATCCTCATAATGTATTGGTATTAATTTTTTGGTCTGCTGTTAAAATTATTAATATAAAATAGCTTTGGAGAATTTTGGATTTTGGGGTCATGATGAACACTTTGAGCACAAGGGTAATCACATGACAACATTATTGATTAGAATATCTAAGAATCATAAGACAAGTACCTAAAATAATTTAACTCTAATTTCAATTAAC
>CM053623.1:380156061-380175682 GCA_028646595.1 Phalanger gymnotis | reverse complement strand
ATGAAAATGCCCTAATATGAATGAATTAATGATATAATTTATGACATGCTTAGCATATGCCAAGCACTATACAAAAACTAGATAGCTCCTATACTCAAGAAGCTTGAGTTCTATTTGGGGAATACAATTCTGATAGAAGAGGGGTAAACAAGAAAGGGTGTTTTGATCTGGAAATTCCTAGAAATGATGAGTGGAGCTATAGTGGAATCAATTAGCATATCCTTTGCAGAAGCAGTAGTAGTTCTTAAAACGAGAAATGGAGAGCCAGGAGTGGAGGACAGGGGGAGGGTGATAGTGGCAGGGAAAATAGCAAGAAAATGCCTGGGGAAGAAGCATGGATGGGATGTGAAGTATGGTTTGGACTTTGGCCAGCTAAATATAGTAGGTGATACAAGTTTACACTCAATGACTCATAAATCAGGACGGCTCAGTTTAAAATGGGAGTTCCAAAATTGAGTGGATTAAGTTGCTGAGGGGGTTGTCTCAGGATGTCCAGTGAAACAAAGAGTGCAGTGAATAGCAGAGGAGATTTCAACAAGATAATTGTAGTGGATGGCTGAATGTGACATGAAGCATCCTATTGGAAATATTTAGGAATTTGGGGGCTCTGAAGTAATCCTAGAATATCTGTCACTGGCTCTAACAAAGAATGGGATTTGCCTGCTGCCCACAGATCCTTATATCTATGATTAAGTTTCTGTTCTCAGTGTTTTTCCAGACCCATCGTCTTTCTGTCAGAATATAAATCCAGACCAATAGCAAAGAGCATTTGTGTTAGAATTAGATTTACCAAATTGTTCTGCTTGCAAATACTATTGGCTTATTCTCATAGCATGGACCCCACACCTGACTTCCCTGGACTTGAGGTCTAGCTTTCCTACATCTGTGGCATTTAGATACAAAAGAATGATGTGAACTTTAAGGCAAGTTACTGTATAAAGAACATAACTAAGTGAGAAACAGTTTCTCAGTATGACAGGATATCTAAAATACTTTCTTTTTTTCTCCACGAGGTCTGAGGGAGTATGCTGGTAAATGTTTAACAACCAGCTCTCCAAGGGGGCAAAAATATGTATTTTAATGTTTAATCTATGTTAACATTTTCCCATCACTTTCTTAAGCCTAGAAAAAGAGTTAAACAATAAATCAAGCCTTGATTTGTATCATGTGCCAGTTTCCAAGGTGTAAATGCTTACACTGAAAATTTAACAATTTGCTTGCTTGAGTCAGCATAATCTGAGTCTAACAGACTCTTTGATCTGACTGATGCAACTAGATGGAGAAGACATGACATGGTACACAGCTTTCCTGAAATGGAATTTGAAGAACTATCTTCAGATTGTGGCTCTGTGACTTATTAGAGGGAAGGGAAGAGGAAGGAAATGAGCATTTATATAACACCTACTATGTGTCAGGCACTGTGCTACGTGCTTTAAAAAAATCATGTTTTTTGACCCTCACAACCATCTTCAGATGGAGGTGCTGTTATTGTTGCCATTTTATAGTTGAGGAAACTGAGGTGGACAGAGGATAAGTGTATAAGATAAGGATATAAAGGATAAGAGGATAAGCCCATTGTTACATAGCTAGGAAGTGTCTGAAGCTAGATTTGAATTCAAGTTTTTCTGATTCCAGGCCCAGAACTCTATCCACTCTCTTTCTCAAAGCCAGCTATCCAGATAAAAACTGAAAAAGTCAATAATCTATATGTGCATCTAGATGTACATATAGATGTAGATATAACATATTTGGTGAAAAAAAAAACTTTAGAGCTATAATCCTCACTTTCTTCAACCTCTCTAGAACCTCTCATACTGCCTTTGTAGACTGTGACACCCTCTTCTCAATACTCTCTTCTCTAGATTTTCAGGATACTACTTCCTGGTTATCCCTCTACTGATCTGACTGCTCCTCAGTCTCTTTTGCTGGATGCTTGTCCAGATCATGCCCTCTAGCCACAGGTGTTCCATCAGGTTCTATACTGGGGCTTCTTCTTTTCTCCTTCTATACTACTTTTCTTGCTGATCTTATCAGCTCCCATATTTTTAATTACCAACTCTATGCTGATGATTCTCAAATCTACCTATCCTTCCCCAACTTCTCTACTGCTGCCTTGCAGACGTCTTAAATTGGATGTGCAGTAGACATCTTAAACTGAACCTATCCAAAATTTCATTTTTGCACTCCTTTAACCTTCTCTTAAGGCAATCAGACTTTTCCCAGTTCTTCCCTTTTGGGAAGCTAAGACTATCAAGTCTCCCTTTTGTTTGAATGAGCAGGAAACCTTTTTGCTGTCTTTGTCTTGGAATATTTCTCAGCTATTTCTCATCATTAAGACAATCAGTAGTCATTGACTTGTGTATAATGCGACACTGGGAATGGGGAATTTTCACACACCCAGCCTGGGTGAGGTCAGAACTCTCAGGGCTCCGAACAGGATATAATTGAAGGGAACTTGGTTTTTGACTTTTGGGGCACATTCATGGAGGAGTGTTGAGACTCTGGGCAAGCTGTAATTGCCCTCCAGCTTTGTAACCTGGATATTGGTGCTTCTCTGGTAACTATGAATTGTGATTTGAATCAGACAACGTCTGTCTGTTGATGTTTGTAATTTGTTTGTATTTGCCCTGAAGTAAGGACTGTCTTTTGCAATATTTTGCACAGTGCCTAGCACATAGTAAGCACCTAATAAATGTTTATTGACTGACTGACTGACTTGAGAAGCAGTTTCAAAACCCCTCATTCTATAGATGAGAAAATTGAGGTCCATAGAGTTAATGTGATTTACCCAAACAGTGAAACTGGCAAAAGACCTTAGGGCTCCTGTTTCCACTTCCTGTTCTCTTTTCCACTCCATACTTTCTCTTAATTCACCTTGGACAACATGCAGCACAGACAAGTAAGCACTTAATATATTACTTGTGATAAAGATGTTCCTGTGTAAAATCAGTGATCCCAAATTAAATTCAAAGAGTTTCAACAAAGTAGATGCTACTTGCTTCCTTGTTCCCATTTTCTCTGTTTTCCTCCCTTCTTTCCCCCCTCTCTTTGACCGGTCTCTTCCTTCCTATTCCTTTTACTCTGAAGTTACAATGTTATATTTTTTCCTTTCATTTATTTTCACAGCAAGGCTGCCTCTGGCTGCTTGCCATCCTCTACTTTTGTGAGATAGACAAGGGATGTTTGTTCTGTGCGAGGTTGCAGCTTCTAGTTCTTTGAAAAGTCAAACAGTGAGGAGATTCAGCCAGCATTTTTTCCAGCTCATTTACACAGAGATGTTTCTCCTTGAATTTCCTCTTGAAAATGGGTCCCAGCAAGTGGAGCCTCTGGCAAACCACCTGACTTCAGGCTCCAAGATTGAACTGTGATGTCCCAGCATCCACTCAGATGTGTACCCATTTGACGTGCTGAGCAAGGCCTCCCTGGATCACTTTCTATTTCCCTGAATACACTGAACCAAGGGCACTGATCTCATCTCTCAGCCTGCTAGTCCCTCATGGCACGTCAGGCTCAAGCAGTGCATTGTAATGCCGCAACATGGTCACAGGCAAATAATTCCTTACAGAACTTATTTGGGGCTTTGCTATGAAAAAATAAAAACACAATAAATGTCAGTAAAATTGGCAAGGTATATAAATTAAAGGCCTGTGACCCAGAGGCAAGGCTAGTACAGTGTGAAGTGCACTGGATAGAGTAACTATCCCTGAAGCCAGACCTCTGAAACCTTGATCAAACAGGAGGAAATGACTCTGAGATGTCTTTGGGGAAACCCTGGACCAACAGTAAGGCTTTAAGTCATGGCATTTCATCTCAGAAAAAGATCAACAATTAGTCCAATGGTCTCATGAATCCCATGGTGGTTATTGTTTGGTTTTCTTTTGCTGTAACACTACTTCCAGGCCACAGAGAGCTCCCTTTCTCCCATGACTTTTTGTGAACCTGAGACTATCCCTTGTGGTGGTTCAGGAAACAAGAATTGTTTTCCAAATCACTCAGGGAAGAATTCTGGGTCAAATATCTTGGCTATCTCTCTTTGAATTCCCAAGTCTTGATTCAATTCAGTTCAGTTCAGTAAGTATATACTAGGTGCATAAGCATTACTTTATATCCACTTAGGTGGTGGATTCAATGACAAATTCAAAACAATCAATCCTTATTCTAAAAATAGGTACATTCTATTGGAGGATGGGGAAACAATACATATACAGATAAACAAATACAAAATATAGTTGATGTAATTGAGGGAAGCACTAGTAATTAAGACAGCCTAGGTCTAGTACAAGAAGAGTAGGTTTAGCAGAACTTTGAATATAACCAGAGCTTCCAAATGTCACAAGGGAGGAAGGAAAATATTCCAATAGCCTACGCAAAGACGTTGTATGAGGTAAATAAAATGTGAAGACTTCACAGGGAGCATATGTATAGATATATATCTATATCTATACTAAGAAATGTTTAAAAATCAAGAAATAGGGAAATAGGGAAGTGGGAAAATCCTGAGGCTGTGAGTCTGATGGCTCAGCCTCTGGGGAAGTTTACCCTGAAACTTTTTCTTCTTTCTTCTGGTTCTGGTTTAAAGATTTGCTCAGTAAGGTCACTGTGACCTGCTTTCCTTTACTGTAAAAATACTGTAGAAAAATGGAGAGGGTCTCCCCCTCCCCTTATCCTATTCTCCTTCTTTAGATTTATAGATGTCATCTCAGTTGTAATCATTAACTAAGGGAATGGGAGTTGGAGTTTCTGTGCCTCGATTTCCCAGTTCTTTGTCTAGCTTTCGTGCTCAGATTGTAAGCCTGCCTCCCAGCCAATGGTAAGAAGGGTCAGAGGTGGGCAGGAATTCTCCTGTGTTAGGTATAATTATTGGTGCTTTGCATCTTGTAAAGCGCCACCCTTGCTAGATCTGTTCTGGCAGAGGACACCCTATACTCGTGAATTGAATAAAATTTTTTCGGTTCCCACCCTGAGATGGCTCCTTATTATAAATTAACTTTTAATTGGTGAGGGTCTTTCATCATACACAACATGGGTACTGAAAATGAAATTTTGTAAATATGGACCTTGCCAAGTAGTCCAGTTTGATTGGAATGTATACTGCATTGGCAGCGTAATGGGAAAGAAGTCAGGAAGCATAGGGTAGAGATTTATTCGGTTGGCACTCCTAGATCCAGGAAGTTACAGCAGACTTGATATAAACATTGGATTTCAACTCTTACTTAGGACAACAGTGTCAAATATTTTTGGCTAGAAGGAATTGTAAAGGTCATCCACCACAATCCCTTTGTTTTATAGATAAGGAAATTAGCCCAAAGTACATGTATGTACAAGTCATATGGAAAGAAAGTGACAGAGTTGAGAATTGAACCTCATTGTTCTGATGCCAGATTCAATGCTCTTTACCCTGATCCACACTGTATACACATTGTGTGCTTACAGAAGGTTATCTCTGTGACCTACTACTCTAGGGTGGCATATTATAAAATATTGTCCATTTAGGCCCTTTTTATCTGATCCTGCCTAAAAACAGATTAATAAAAATAAAACTTCAGTTCCATATTATGTTGGCAGTCTTCCAGCAAGATATTTAGTGTGCCTCTGATTGAATGGAATGATGCTTTATTACTCCCTAGTTGCTTATTGGGGTGTACCATAATGGAAATAACAGACTGTTTTAAGGTCTCAGGCTGGAAATAATCAGGTAGTGAGAATGGACTGGAAAAATGACTTTCTGCAAATAAGAGCATCCCCCCACCCTCCTGCTTAGCTTCAGCTAGCCTAATAACTTGGAGGGTTATAGTTCAATTCAGAACCTGATAAACCATAAATTTAGCTGTATAAGAGAAAAGGAAAAACCATGGCAATGTACAAAATCATCTTTCTCTCTTCTCCATGCTTTATGCTCCCCCACCTGAAAGAAAATGCTAGAAGCCATAAAGAAAGTAATAATGAAGGACAAATCACTACCATCTAAAAGTAATAAATTAAGCTATGTCCCTTTACCCAGGACATGGAGAGGATGAGTGAAGTAGTAGAGAGGAAGCATGGATCTATTGATCAAGGACACAGTGCCATCGACCGTATCATGGACACAAAGGCAGGGCCACCCTGGTATGGAGTTTGGAGCCCTTGAATAATCACTCCCTCAACCCCCCTAGGTCCCTATCTATATAAACAATCTGATTAAAAGTACATTATAAACTATATGGAACCATATGAAGTATACTGGTTTATCAATGAGAATTTAGAATTATTACCTTATAGTAGTCACCTTTTCATAAGCTGTACTGTGATTTGAAACATTTAACTTTACAGTCAAAATGATTGTCTAAATTGCAATTAATATTGTAGTTCAGTTGTGTTATAATTTCCACGTGTGCAATGTATGGGGCCCCCAAATTTTTTGCACTATTTGTTTAAATACTGCCTCATCCTCTGCTATCTCAATGCTATTCTTCAGATATTCTAGGAAGACAGTTTAAAAACACAAGTCTCACCTCATTCATATGCTGCCTGAAGTTCTCCAGTGTACCACAAATATGTGTAGTGGCATTTATTGGAAGATGGAAAGAAGGGAATTAAACTGCTTAGATAAGCTCCAATCACTCATCCTGATGAAACTGATAGTGGAGTCCAGCAGCTGTGGAACTGAGTTTGTCAGAAACACAGACATGGAGACCAGGTGCCTCAGCCTCAAAGCATGAGCTTTTCCTATACAGTTCTACAGTGCTACCATGATTCAGGACAATTGGCTGGCTTAATATAGGTGAATTCAGATGTACCCATATCCCATATTATATATCCAGTGCAAATAAGATAATATTCTCTTAATTGTGCAGGCATACAAAATTATTTGTTTTATTTTGCATACTTCATTTTTATCTTTGTATTTTTGTGCTTTCAATGAGTGGATTTCTCCAGAGCATGGAGCCCTACTTGCTTGGGTTTAAGGGTGAAATTGCATAGAAGGATAGAAGAGTGAAGAGAATGTACTTGACCCCTGGCTTGCCCTTGCCAATGTCCTACTGTTTCGTTTTCATTTTTGTTTTCCCCCTAGTGTAACAACAAGGTTGCTTGCAGCTACTGTGACTATGTAAGGCCAATAATACCAGCACACAGGAGGGCTGCTAGCACAAGTTCTCTGATTTGCTTTTTTAAGGAAAGCAGTTTTAAGGGGTTTACCATCTCAGATTAATCGTCAGTCACTTAGTTCAGGAGAAAGAGGAAACAGAAACAGAAATTACAAGCAATAATTATATAAACAGAGGAAAATAACACATATCAACAGGCTTCTAGCTGTGTGTCCAAAAGATATTACATACATAGGTACCAGAGAGAGAAGCACCAACATCTTGATTTTTCAAAGCCAGTGGGCTCCAACAGCTACCCAGAGTCCCGTCTGGTCAAACCACTTGACACTCTTCCAGTGAGTGAGCCCTCAAACCAAAACCTCTCCTCCCAAAATTCTGAGAGTTCTAGCTTAATGCTACCCTCAGACTATATGTACCCTTTTTCAGGGCCCAAGGGCTTCACATCGCTCATGACCTACCATATTTCCCCATGTATAAGATGTACCCTTTTTTGAAAAATTTGAGGTCTAAAAAAAGGGTATGTCTTATATACAATGGTTGTAGATTTTTTTTACTTACATTTCCTGCTTTTTTGTGCTTGTTGTCTTTGTGCTCATTGTTTTGCATTTGTTACCATTTGTTACCTAATATATTAGGTTACGTTTTGCCATGTTCTCCCCAGAAGTGGCTCAGAAAAGATTTTCATACAGTGCTGAAATCAAGTTAAAAGTGATCCAGTTTGCAAAAGTGAATGGAAATTGTGTTGCTGAACATAAGTTTGGTCCTCCTCTAGCTGAGAAAACAATCTGAGACTGGCTATGGGAAGAAGAAACCCTACTGAAAACTCCATGGCAGAAGAAGGCCATGAAAGGCAAGTCAGCAAAATAGCCTGATTTAGAGAAGGAATTGAAGATATGGATTGAAGAGCAAAGGGAAATTGGAATTCCTATGTCCACAAAGATGGTTCATCATGAGGAAAGAAGAATTGCTGATGAAAAAGAAGTTACTGATTTCAAAGGAGGACACAATTGGTGCTTCAGGTTCATGAAATGGAATGGACTAAGCATGTGTACACACACCAGACTTGCCCAAAAGATGCCTGAAAACTATGAGCAGATGAATAAAACTCGAGTTCAATAACTTTATGTAATTCATTTATTTTTTCAAATTTTGGGGTGTGGGCCTTCCTACAAACAAAGGCGAGACTCAATCAAAGGCACTCGATTGCCTTAGTGCTGAGAAGCACTCCAAAAAAAAAAACAAAAACAGTAAAAAGTCCCATTTTGCCTGCCCTTATGCCGAAAGATATGGTAAGAGGTGGGTAAGGTAAGATAAGGAAGTTTGTGCCAGTGACAGAACATTGAATTAAAACAAAAATCACTGGCCATAACAGCTTCTATTTGTATCTGTGTCCATGTTTCCACATGACAAGAGGAAGCTGAGATGCAAATATGTAGTACTTGAATCCTTCATATAATGACTAACCCATATTTTGTCCCCTAAGTCAGACTTGGGACTCTGTTATACTACCTAAATTATTTTGCATTCTGGCAGGAGGAACAGCATTCTGGTTGGAAGGAGATATAGCAATAAATAACTAAACAACAACTTTTATGGAACTCTTGGTTTTCTAATATGTCTGTATACTTGTATGGGCATGGCCTGGGTTTGGGAGAATCTATAAAAGGCACTGGCACATGGTAGACAGTCTGTTATTTACTGTTTATTCTGATCAGTGATTCTATGTAAAATGAGTCCACCTCTTTATATTGAATGAAGGCTGGATGGCCTGTGGTGTGAAAGGCCAAGTTCATTATATCAACAATAGGTGACTGGCCAGGTGTCAGTGAAACAGAACAAAATCAAGGAGGAGACAGCTTCTGGTAGGTGTGGGCAGAGAACTCATTCTCATTGAGTAAATCCATGTTAAACACCTCCCTTCTAACTAATGAGTTATAGCTGCCACTTAGTAAGCCTGAAACAAGTGAGCTCTTTCAACCTAATGCTTCCCCATGACTCCCATCAGCAGGGTGGAAGGAGGGCAAAATCATCAGCTTAAAGAATCAAAAACTTAATTTTTTAAAAATAGGATCTGATCAGTGGCTAGCAATACCAATTAGCAGTTAAAGAGATCAAAACTTTAATTAATTAATTAATCAATGAATATCTTAGTTGTATATGCAGTAAATATAATAAATATGCATCTATAGTTTTTAAAGGAAAATCAATTTTGCTACTGTAAAACATACCAAAATAGAGTATAGTCAAATGTCAAAAGATCCCTCAATTTACCAGATTGTGTTGCTTGAAAATTTGGATAGTTGTCCTGTTAATAGTCCTGAGAGAGAAAGTAGAGAATCCTGGAAAACAATGACCACTTTTCATTACAATGCTGTTAGTCTAATGGCATTTGCTCACTGGAAAAGTCCAATTTTGGATGCAAATGAATTGAACTAAAATAACAAGCTCTTCAAACTGAAAATGATTTTTTTTCCAGAAAACTTCCAGCACAAATTAATTCAGAATGTAAGCTTACCTTTGGAGTGGAGGTGAGATGAAATTGAATATATAATCCCTAACTCAATTTCCACCTGGGTGTTTTGGACTCAAATACAGTTTGAAATTATACTTGATAAGTACACTGGAGTGGCTTTGGGTTTGGAGTCAAAGTTAACTGCAAATTCTTTCTGAAAATGAGAATTTTATTTCCAGAAGTAACTTGATTGTTAACAATCATTTATATGCACATAGAAAATAAAACTGATTGGGGAACTGTGAAAATTTGACCTTTGTGTAAAAGTGTGAATGGACATACAGCACAATTTTAGCATTTTAAATAACATATTAGGGTTAAAAATCCCATATAGTCCGATGCCTTTGTTCTTGGGCTAGAGTTCCTTTCTTTCTTTCTTCCTTTCTTTCTCTCTCTCTTTCTCTCTCCCCACCCCCAACTCTCTCTCTCCCCACCCCCAACTCTCTCTCTCCCCACTCCCAACTCTCTCTCTCTCCCCTGCCCCCCCTCTTTCTTTCTCTGTAGATTTAGAGGATAACTTGGTTAAGCTATAATTATACATGAATACTATGGGCAAGGGTATTCAAAGATTACACTTATCATGAAAAGACACCTTGATCTCATCGGTAATACATGTACAAATTCTCCAATATTGTTAAATCTCATCTGGTAGCTTCATTTTCAGTAAGATTTTATGATTTTCCCCCTAGGTTCTGCATGGCATTCTTTTTAATCTTTGAATTTAATCTTTGACCTTTCTAGTAATTCTGTTCAATGTTTTTGTAAGTCAAATCATCTACTCACCTCTGTTTTTTTAAAAACTTTGTAGGAAAGAGTCATATGCCTGTTTTTGTTGAAGTTTATGGTCAGGTTTAAAGGATGTGAAATTTTGCGTTCCTTCTTGTACTCCACTGGTTTTTGGAAGATGTTATTTCCCTTTTCCACTTTCTTCTAACTGCAGAATAACCCTTTGTTATTCAAATTCTATTTCCTTCACATTTGAAGGACCTTCTCGCAGCCACAGGAAAAATTGTAGTTTATCATTAAAATTGTTAAATTTAACCAATGCTTGTCCTGGAGTTCAAAATAAGAATTTTTTTTTTCCCGGTTGTAAATCTGTATATTTTCTTGATGTATGTTTTGCTGTGGCATAATCAGATGTTCTGTATACTTTTCTCATATTTTTTCTACATTATGATATTCAGGCTTTTTAAAAATTTATTAAGTTCTTTTGACAGATCTAGGATCACTAATTAATCTCTTCCAATTCTGCCTGCAAGGTCATTCTATTTATTTGTTTGTTTTTTTTAATAGAATGTGGCAAATATTGTTGTCTTTTTAATGCTCTGTCACATTTTCATCAACTTCATTATTTTGTGTTTCAAATGTTATTCTCTCAGTTAATTAGAGAGATTCTACTTGATGGAATACATTTTTCCATTCTGCTAATCGTATTTTGCAATTCTGTATTAACTATTCTATTTTTGTGTCAATGCTGGAAACATAGATATAAATCATATATATATATATATGTATATATACACACACACATACATACGCATAATGTATGTGCCTGCATATGTGTGTATTTTTCTCAGCTTTATTCTTGTCCTTGGTATGTGTGCACATATATGTATATATGTGTGTGTGTGTGTGTATACATATATGTAAATATATAGACATATGTAAGCATTTCAAACAAAAATGAAGCTGAACCTCTATTTCTATCCTTGTATCTATATACTTATATACATACATATGCATGTATACACATATATATATATATATATGCATACATATCTGCCATATATATCTGTACCTCCCTCTCTTCCTGCACCGCAGGCAATTTGAAGAAATTAGATTCCTGGGCTGTCTTAGCTTGGGGGTTATGAGATTCCCACATTTGAGTCCTTGCCCTGAGTAAACTTCTTGTGAAGTATTGGTCCCAATTTGTTGTCCAATCACCTTGTCCTCAGGTTGATGACAGGTAACCTGGCAGGCCTGCCTAATTTCTTCTTCCTCCCATCTCCTTTCCCTCAAGTGACTGGGAAAAATCTGTCTTTTCTCCATAGGAGGTACAGAGGAAGATTAGTAATGTTGAGGCAGAATGACTGCAGGCACAGGATTCTTTCCTGACCAATCTCTAGGTTGTGAGATTTGTTCCAGATGTGTTTTCATTTACCTTCCCATCAGAACCATAGCAGCTTCTTATCTTGTCACACATTTAAACTGATCATTCTTACTTCATCTTTCCTCATTTCCCTTCATGTGACTGGGAAATCTGTGTCATTGCTGTTTTATTTTGTTTTTGGAAGAGGAATCATTTCAAGGGAGGAGGGGCATTGCCCCTACTTTAGGCCCCCAAATATACAAGCATGTGACTTTATGTAAAATGCTGGGCCTGTGGTCAGAGTTGCTATAGAGTGAATTCTACCCAAGGTTTTTTTTTCCCTTAAAGATTCAGTTCTAATTACTCTACAGGGTGTTCCTAAAGTCTGGACACATAGACAAAAAAATGCACATTTTCAAAAATGAAATGAATGACATTTTCAACAACATTTTATTTAATTGGAATATTAACAAAATCTTCAGTATGATTTCCATCATTTGTGATACAAAGGTTGATGCGCTTTGCAAGATTCACATGAAAATGCAGTAACTCCACATTGCTGTCAATTTTAGCATTCACTCTTTATTCGTTTAATCAAGAGTGTTGCATCTGTGATTTTCATTGAGTATACCTTCTCCTTTAGCATACCTCAGAAAAAGAGGTCACTGAGCAACACAGAATCTTCAGTGAAGCAGTTAATGAGATGTTAGCGAGATTTTCTGTGTCCAGACTTTAGGGACACCTTGTATATCTGGTATATGATTCCTTTCTCCACAAACAGAATAATTGAAAGGGTTTGCAAAGCTTGAATAATGGGACATCTTGCTGGTTACCAGAACCCTAAAGGATTACCTAAATGTCATCAAAGCACCATAGTATCCCCCACAAATCTAAGGTATCTTTCCAATAGAATTGGTCAGAAGAACTAAAATGTAACCAATAAAAAGGTAATTTGTGATCTAATGGATGTTAACACCTATAGCAAGTAGAAGAAGTATGAGGTTTAGAAACTGGAGAGTGAAAGAGGTGTCATTGTACCTCCAATACCATCGTGACTTAATTGGTCAGATCCAAGTCCCAATTTCTAATGATCAAAGGTAGAATTACAAAACATCGAGCACCAGGAAGCACACCATCATGTCTATTGGTACAACAAAAACAAAAACTTTATTCGTAAATGTCTTTTCCTTCTGTTGATTTAAATTTCATTCAGTCTGAACTCAAATCATTCTCCAGATCTTCAGGCTCAACATTATGCAACTTCTACTTTGCAATTATTTGCTTAGGAGGAAGCAGTGTGTCTTTCCTTGAGCTACTTTCATCTCTGGACTCCATTTACTTCTCCACAAAATGGAGAGTTTGGGCAAGATAATTTCTAAGATGCTTTCTAAGTCCTTTGAGTTCTGTTGTCTTATTACTCAATTGCTCTATAGAATCACAGAATTTCAAAATTGGAAGTCAGATAGAAGGCTAACCTGTCAAATGTGTACCTGTACAGCCATTACATATACAACATTACTCCATAAGTGATCAATTTTTGCCAGAAGACCTCTAGGGAATGGGGACCCAGTACATCTTGTAAAAGCCTGTTCCATCTTTGAGAAACTCTAATTGTTAAGGAAATTTTCCCTTATGCAGAACAAAATTCGTTTCTCCTCAATTTCTAATCATTTTTCTTAAGTTTGTCTTCTGAGCCAAGCAGACCAACTTTTCCATCTGACAAGCTTTCAGATATTTGAAGTAAACTAACTACAGCGTTTGTCTTCTCCAAATCAGAATGTAGATCCAAGTTGTTGCAACTGATCATCATATGACATCATCTCAGTGCCTATTATTATCAACACTGTAGTCATGCTCCAGTTTCTTAATTGCCTTCTTGAAATGCGGTACCCAGGAATTAAAATTATATTTCACATGTAAATAGGAGGTTGCGTTTGTGTATGTGGATGTATTGAAGGGCTACTACCTCCATATTTCTAAACATTCTGTATTAACATTTTTAACTGCCTAATCTCACTATGTACCTCTATTGAGTTTGTTACTCTTCAAATTTCCCAGATCTTTTTCAGTGGAATGGTTATCTAGCAATCTATCCCTGGACAGATTGTTCCAATACACACACACACACACACACACACACACACACACACACACACACACAAATATAGATAGATGATAGACAGATTGACAGATAGACATTATCTCCTTTATTCCATTCTAAATTGCTTAAGGTTAGGACCCACATATTTTAATAAATTGTAAGTATTTATTGAACAATAAGTATTGATATGCATAGCAATGAAATAAGTTTTGAGAGAGGAAGTAACAATAGTAATAAGAGCTGTGATATTGCATTAGGCTATTTGTCATATCCTCTTCCCTCAAGGAGTTTGCAGCCTAGTTGAGGAAACAAAATACATATATAACTATGTGTGTGTGTATGTATGTATATGTATATATGTATGTGTGTATCTGTGTATACACAGAAATATATACACATACATATACAAAAATTATATATTATTATGTCTATGTATATATTTTATACTATATACTACATAAATTATATACATATATGTATATAATATATATCCCTACAACTTATTTATAATGTTAAAGAATCTCCATTTTGCCAAAATATATAGCACTAAATATAAAGTATGTATGTAAGAAATTAAGGAAGGAAAGAGAGAGAAATTGAGGTTTCCCATCAAGAAACTTCACTGTCACTAATGAGAGTCATACTTCCCAAGAAAAATAGGTGTACTTTAGAATCACCTGAAAAATGTCACTTTTCAATGGGTCTTCTTAATCAGGCTCATTATATTTCATTCTCAGAGGGGAAAATGCATGAAAATTATGAAGTCTACTATTTTTTATTAGGTAAAGAAATGAGTTCTCAGAATTTCACCATATGTCAAATTTTACCACAACCTGAAAAGTGTTCTATCCTATGTCCTGATCCCACTAATGGCCTATGACTGATGGCTCAAGAGAAATAAAATCCTTAGAATATACTTATCCCATTAAGCCACAATTGACTAATAATCCCCATCCTGTATTTTGCAGAGATTGATAATTATGCTATGGAGTTGGGGTAGTTTTAACATCTCCCCCCATTTCTTTTTCTAAACAAAAAATAAAATAACCACCCAGCAAATATATGAAACAGATATCTAAGACCTAGGGAAAATAAAGAGTAAACTATTGTCCAAGTTTACCCCCAGGAGTCAGCTAGAATCCCTAGGTTCATGGGATCACAAATCTAGAGTTTGAAAGGGACCTTAGCTACTCCCTTATTTTACATCTGAGGAAATCGAGGCTCTATGTGGTAGAGTCACATGGCCATGGTCACATAGGGAGTAAGGGGCAACACTATATTTTGAATTTGGGTCCTCAATTCTAAATCCAACATTTCTTTTTTTCCCACGAAACTTCATGAACTTCTTAAATATCCTCACCATCATCCCACACTTTGAGGGAAATCCCTCAAAGTATAAAATGCCATTTTCTTTATTTTAGCCCACACGATTACTAGTATTGTCACTAGCTGGAAAAATTACCTCATCCCCGTTACAAACCCAAGTTCAGTGTTTGAATATCTCTTCTCTTTCTGTAGTAAATCCAACGGATTGACTACATGCTGCATCAATTAATTTCACCAGTCATCTATTCCTGAATCTTGCCACTTTGTCAGGTTCTCTTATTAAATACCTTTAAAAAGGTTGATCCATTTCCACAATGCCTCCAAATTGTCTCTAGCTACTCATTTTAGGTGTCAGTACTATTTTAGGATTTCATAGCCTGAGTCCCTGCCTCTCATCTTTGAGATGCTTTGATGCACACATTCAGTATGTTAACTCCTCAGGATGAGTTTAAAAAGAGTCACAGCACACCAGGAAAAACATGGAAGGCTTCTGCTTTTCAGATTTCTCACCCTTCACTCCTGTGCTGAACTCTAATCTCGCCCTGCCATTATTTTCTGTGTTCTGATGATGTATATCAGTTTTATCCAATTCCCCAGCAAGCTCAAATGGGCATGTATACAAAGGTGGGTTTACCCCCACACTTGACTCGTAGAATAATCAAGTTTTAACACCTTTCCTCATGTCTACCTGAGAGGGAGAGATTAGGATCCATATGACCCAAAGTGGGGATCAACTTTAGAGATGACCTTCTACCCATTGCAAGATCAGCTAATGAACTGGTCTACTCTTTAATTTTGGTTGAGCCAGATGTCATGGAGAGAAAAGGATTGAAATTTATTGAAAAGCTTTTATCATTTATTAAAGTGTTTCAAAACAATCCAAAGAAACTTGCGTTTAAAAAAATTCTTTGTTCAGATCAGTATTTTCATTAGTCTGGGAAGATTGCAGGTGAGAAACCTGATCTCTCTTTGCAGGTGTGCAAATGATCTGCAACTTACAGCCTTAGAGAGTTATCTAAGGTATTTAGACTTCATGTGACTTGTCCAGGATGTACATGTCAAAGATCAGAATTGAATTCAACTCTTCCTAACTCTAAGGCTTTTCATCTCCTTATTAGTTGTAAATGCTGCCTACGTTATAGTATTTCTGGTTACTAGTTTGGCAATATTCTAATGTGTTTTAGTTATTATGTAGAAATGGACAACTCAAAGTCATGTGCATGAATCTACTGATGAATAGATAGGCATGCCAAATGTGTCAACACCTATCTAGGTTTTTCTATCAAGATCACTGAGAATTAAAGAATGCCCTGTATAACAAGGGATTGTAGCAGGAGATGTTTTTATCTTATGCTAATATTTTTTATGCCTGCTTGGAAATATTCACTGATTACAATGAATTTTTAACAACTTTCTTTCTATCATAGAGTGGCCACAAAGGGAGAAGAGCCTCTTCGGGCCTTTATGTCATATTCTTTTTTCAACTCACCTGTCAGGAAAACAGGTACTTCATAGTGAATATCTATAGGTGAGGCAAGGGGACCCTTCATTACTAGACCCTTGTGATTTTTATTTTTAATTAAACTTTGGAGGTTTGAAATAAAACTTCTTAGGAGCTACTCCTCCAAGGCTTGTCAGCCTGCTCACTTGTGCCCTTCCTGCAATTTCCTACAATGTCCTGGGATTATGTTGTAAGGAAAAACAAAATGAGAGCAGGTAATTAATCTGTTCAGAAAAAAAAGAAAGCAAAAAAGGAAGCACTTTGTTCACACAACTGTTTCTTTTTAATTTTCTTTTGTTATTTTTCATTTGAAATAAAACTATGCAATGTTCACCACCACTACCACCACCAAAAAAGGTGAATGTCAGAACTACTCTCCAGTGGGATTTGTTCAGCCTAAATAGAGCAATGTGTTCTACCACTGACAGACATATATATCTATGGATACATATATATGCTTATATATGTATATGTATATATATATATGTGTGTGTGTATGTATATAGGTATACACATGTGTTTGTGTGTGTGTGTGTACACAGAAAGATAGAGACAGACTGATAAAGAACAGTACTGATACTGTACCCATATATAGGTAGAAATTATTGGGTCATGGAGTTCCCAAATATAGGATAGTAGGAGGGAACACCAGTCAATTTTGATCCCTTTAGTTGTTACAGAAAACTAAGCCCCTTATAAATAATAAAGTAAAAATAAACCTTGTCTATTTGATACTTAGCATTCGAGCACTAGTATTTCTATATATACCTTGAAATACTGTCTTCACAACACATATTCCCTTCCCTTCCAACAGTTTTATGATGTATCTTAAAGAGCTTTTTTTTTTCCTAATTCTGGCTTGAGATAAATCTTGTTTTAGATCGATAACATCTACTGTAGATGTAGTCTAAAATGCAACCTTGGCTAGGAGGAATGGACTCGGACAAAACAAACTCTTCCGAGTTACATAAACCTATTGCCAAATAATCCAGATTTCACCTTCATAGTGTGACCACCTTATCTAAAGGCAAAGAAGGGAGCAGTGATGGGATAACTGGAAACTATTGCAAGGTGCAATAGAACTACCATTTCTTCTCCAAACCTCTAACAATATATGATAACCCTCCTACACACACACACAACTTATGTTAACAAATATCCATTGAAAAGATAATTCCCTATTCTTTACACAGGCAAAGAATTCTAGGGGAAAAGTTATCTATCTTTTGAAGATGATGCCTATGATAGGCATTCCCTTTAAAGGAAAGTTTGAAATCTAGGCATTTTCCATTACTTAAATTTGCTCTGATGCCTAAGAAATACACGGGGGTGTGCTGGAGCCAATTCCTATTGGCTTGTGAGAGAGGATTGTTAAATTTCTAAGTGTAAGCATTTATACCATAGAAATTGTCAAATGCTACAAATTAAGGCTTGATTTACTGTTCTATTGATTGTCTATACTTGAGAAAGTGTTGGACAAAATGTTAATAATCCAGATTAAATATTAAAATATGTCAGGCATTTTTTGTAGATCTGGTTGTTAAATATTTACCAGTAAACCCCTGCTTCTCACCCCCTGTTATCTCTCTCTCTCTCTCTCTCTCTCTCTCTCTCTCTCTCTCTCTCTCTCTCTTTCACTCTCTCTCATTTCTTCTGCCTATTTTTTCCCCTAGAAGAACTTAGCTGTAGGCTGTTTCTACACAGAGAAACTAGTTTGAAAAAAAAACCCAGTTAAAATCAGTCATATTAGAAATTATTGGGGAGGGGGGGGACTTGAAATTGAGTTAAGAATTGATTGACTAAATTCCAATATTTCCCCCAATCCAATTTGTGTGTGTAATCACAATCTCTCCCTGAACCCACATTATTCTTGGTCCTTGCTGATCATTTACACAAACGCTGTTAGAAATGTGTTATTCACGGTTGCAATATTAATAGGAATGGAGATCATGGATATGGGAAGAAAGTATGCTGATGCATTTTAGATGCAGAAAACCTACGCATGTAGAACTCTATTTATTATAAACTATCCAATCTAATTTCTAGTTCAGATGATATATTTAAGGGACCTACAACAGCAAATTTTATAGCAAAGTTCTTTTCTAAAATTTATAATTGCTGTGATAAATAATTAATTGTATCCTAATGAATTGGTGCATGTAGATTGTCATGCATAAGCATAGCTAGTCAGACTTTCTCTAAATTAATTGGAACACTGCACCATACTATATATTTATCAATTTATGAACTTTTCATATTGCTGTCACCCCTAGGTATTCACAAATGATAAAATTCAAAAAATACTATTCAGATAATTAGTGTTTACTTGCTTTCCCAGTGCATGAAATTCATATAGCCTGTAAACTGCATGGCATAGGATAATACACATTGTCTCTCCCAAACCATTGGGGAAAGAATTCAAGCTAAAGAAACCTGACACAGAAACCATTCTAATTATAGCCTATGGAGTTAGTATCTGGGAAATTGACCATAATCATATATTGTTATTTATTTAGCCAGATTTGCATTCAATTCGAAGAAGATGCTATATATAAAATGCCTTTGTAACTTCGAAGTGCTATCCAGATGGGAGCTGTTATCGTTATGATGACTGTCTTCATCATCATTATCATCCTCCTCCTATGTAACTCAGTTCCTGTTTATGAGCTATATATGAACACATTAGACATTATTAAACAGTATTATAAGTAATGAGACAATTTTGAATATAGAATCTACCCTAGAGGGATAAATCTAAGCCCTGGAGATGGCTCAGTTTTGGTTCAAAAGACCATGTTTAAAGTCATCCAGAGCAAATGTTAACAGTTTCTATTATCTCTTCTAAGCTAAATTGTCACAAACAAACAAACAAAAACCAACCTAACTGGGCACTAAATAATTATAGAACAATCAAGGAAGTGCAATCAGGTTAATTGTGAATGCAAACACTTCAGGGTCTTTTATTAGATCATCTGATATTGACTTTAAAAAAAAGCCCATTGTACTC
>CM053623.1:380142639-380155961 GCA_028646595.1 Phalanger gymnotis | reverse complement strand
GGTAACCACTAGAGTTAATTGAGTTGAGGAGGGACATGGTCAGAAATGTACTTAACTCAAATCTCTTTGGCAGGAGTATATAGGATGAACTAGGGTGGAGAGACACTAGAAAAAGTGAGAAGAATTAGGAGGCTGTTTTATATTTATGGATTACTGGGATGCTCTTTCTACAAATGCATATCTTTTTTTATGCTTTAACATAACTCTTCCATAAAGTACCAGTCCATTTTGGGGGGGTTCTTTCTGTATCTGAAAAATGACTGTGTACTTCTAAAATTGTCCACCTGTATTTAATTCTCCTGACATGATGATGAATGTGTGCATGGAGGAGGATAGTAATAGGGAGGGGTATAAATTTTCCCTGTTCTCCCTTCTGACAGAATCCAAGAATGCAGTATGATGACAAGTGGTGCATGAGAAATGCCTTTATATAATACTAAATGTTAAGTTTAGTCTTATGTAAAACACTCAACTAAACATGCGTCATCAATTAAATGGAACTTTTTTAAATAACAAAAGAGAGGAACAATTAACTGAAAGACAAGATACACTCTCCTATCTTAGGTAATAATCCCCTTATAAAAGTCCACATTTCTAAACTAAAGGCTATTCTAAAGGAATTTATTTTGTGGCTATTTGTTCCTGTAGCCTCTTAATTATAGCATTTATTTCCCTGATGGTCCCTGTCCCTTCAGGGATCTCCTTTGAGAGTTGTTTATCCAATCTGATCATTTAATTTTCCAAAATAACATGGGTGTAGGCATGTGTTTGAAATATTCATTAGTCTTATGGGTATTGCTGATTTCCCATGTGTATCTAGTTATATCTGATGGATTGTTACAAAATTTTCATTTGCTCATTCAAATATGTATTTATTAAATTCCTATTTTATGTTAGGCACACTAATGTTGATTCAGGAGATAAATGCTATATAACATAGTTTCAAAAGAGAATGAAGGAGTAATAATTTGATTCCCTCTCCACCCCTATCCCTTTCCCTTCACTAAACACAAAGATCACATTTCTCAATTCAGATTTTGTATTGTCACTTTTAAAAGTAAATGTCTCTGGGGGTACATTTATCTGGTCATGGGGAGCAGCAAGTAAAGGGAAAATCTAGTTTAACTTTCAAGAGACCACAAGGCAACAATGACATATTTTATTAGATACAGCTGTAGTCATTATGCAAAGTACAGACTATCACAGCTTGGATAGTAGGACTTGGCAATCATTCAGTGGTTGTATCAGTGACCATTATATAAGTAGAGTCTATCAGAAATGAGAGACAATAATTTATTCTGAGAAATCATTATTTTCCTAGTCTTCAACTGGATCTTCTGCCCATTTTCTCCTTTAAAAAAATAATTGGTTATTTGGTTATAATTGAATTTTTTTTCTAAAGAATTTCATGATGAAATATAAATCATAGTTATATACTAATAAAGAGGAGATATGATTCAGTTAGAAATGACTAACTTGACATTGACATTATGTGCAATTAGCAAAGAAGAAAAAGAAAAAAATGGATGTACCATAAATTTTACAAATTATGGAAATTTATGCAAATCAAAGAACTTAAAAACTGAATTCTGTAAATATAGCACACAAGTTATTATGAAACAATCAAGTGCTATATAGTCCTCAGTAAAAGTGGTGCATTAGATAATTAGAAATGTAAATGTTCGAAAGGTTTGGTCTTTAGTCATCTTTTTAACTACTAAAACTTTTTTTTTAATTGCTTTTTACTGAATTGGTAACAAATAGACTTGGATTATAATTTACTTTTCATCGTTTTTTCTCAAATGAATGCAGAATCATAAGGCCAGTTTATGAAATATTATTATTACATTTTAAATTCCCTAGAAATCTATACTTATTATATTCAGTTTGTAATTTAATAAAATATACGAATCAGAATTATCAGTTATTTTTCATCAAATTAAGATGAGGCTCCAGATAAGACCTAGTCAATATTGTACATTCAAATTCACAATTTTAAATGATTATATTGCTAGGAATTTGTCTTATTCACAAAGAAAGTGATGAGTGAGATAGATCTTTTATTACTGTGAATTGCCAGGATAGTCGTGTGAACTTGGGCAGGTCATTTCATGTCATTATTCCAATTCATTATATCCAAATGATTTTGTGTGTGCATATGTATGTGTATCTATGCATTTATGTGTGTGTATATATATATATATATATATATATATGTATATTATCCCATGGGTCCAGAACAAATATATGTGCTTACATATATGTATATATAATGTACATGTGTGTTTATTATCTCATATATGTGCATGTATATACACTGTGTAAGCACACACATATATATTATATACACACATATATGTTTATATTATATACACATATATATTTTAGACTCATGATTTAGTAATTATAAGAAATATAAGAAATTTCTAGTGTGGAAAAATCTTCCTTTAGTGAAGATCCATTGATCATCTCTAATTTAAACTTTTATTGAGTTGTTTGGGGTCACTGAGCAACTAATTGACCCAACGTGGCCATATGTCCGGTGTCCATAGGTATATATACATTTTAAAGTCGTTTCTTAAAAGCATAAGTAAATCTGAATGAACATTGATTAACTGCCTGTTATTTGTCAGACCTTTTTCCAGGCACCAGGGACAAAGACAAAAGTGAAAACCCATCCCTGCCCCCAAGGAGCTCATAGTCTTAGGGGGTGGGGGGAGCAACATATGATCGAGCGCACGTGTGCGGACACACACACACACACACACACACACACACACACACAAAACAATGCAATATTTTGGTGAGAGAGAAACTAGCAGCTAATAGGTAAAGAATGACTTCATATAGAAGGTAAATTTTTAAAGACTACGGGAATTCTAAGATGAAAAAGTGAGGTGGAAAGGCATTCTGGGCATGGGAGATATAACCTATTCAGAAGTATAGAGACTGATAGGTTTGCAGGGAACATTATGATGGTGAATCTAACATTATCAGATTATAAAAGTGCATTAAGTGGAATAATTCACATTAAGTCCTGAAAGATATTTTTATAGAGGTATATTGATCTAAGAAATCCAGTCACTAAACTTTGCCTGGTTCTTGTCCAAGTGATCATGTAGAAACTTCAAGAGAATCTGTTTCTGGTGGTCATATCACTGAGAAATTGGTATTGTGTGTTGGGGTGCATAGGTGTTCAAAGAGGACTAACACCTCTGATGATTGCTTGAGTGTTTTTCAAGGCTGCTTATCCACTTTGGTGTCCACCTGGCACTCAACTTTCACCTATGGCTCCAAGAGGCTGTAGCACGTGCAGTGGCTACATCCTTGGCAAACTGTCTAGGCACAGGCTAAACCAGATTGAGGGTAATCAACAGGCTTCAGACCTGTATGTGAGTCTGGGGGATGTGTATCCCAAGTATGTAAAGACTTACCCTAGTGGAATGGGCAGATGTGAACAATTTGTTCCAATGGCCATGAAGGTGACTGAAGCAGGTACTATGAAACACATAGCTTGGTCAGACAGCAAAGACACCATCCCAGGCCATCACCAGTCATCTTGACTTTTGTCTTGCCACTCGACTTTGTGCAACTCTGCCTCATTTACATCCAATTAGCATACAAATCAATACATTGCCTTGTGATGTCATTGGTCCTCTTTGAAAATGAAGGACGAATAACAACTGTGTGATGATGGAAGATCTTTTAATTGGCTGTGGATCCAGATGATTTGATGAATCAGAGATTGCTGAGCCAGAAATGAGTGTGTATACAAAAGGTGTGGTTCATCCCTATAGCATCTATCTTCTTTTTTGGTTTAGAATCAGGTAGGAATACTTTGAATTGGTTAGGGAGGTAGCAGCAATGGTCTTATTTCCCACCAAACTGTGATGGTAGAGATCCTAAGATGACCTTCATCTCTATTTATTCCTTCCTAATCTTAGGTAAATATAAGTTCTGAAATAAAAGTGACCAGATGACCTCGTCAACTTGAGATATTCTGAGGTGCCACCACAGATATCAATCAGTGCTGAAAATGAATAGTAACAGATGCAGTGGCCAGAGGAACGGTAATGGCACTAGAAAAGCAGCCTGGCCCTGAAACATATCTGTGCAGCTCAGCAGAGATGCTGAACTTTATACTGGGTCCAGGAGCCCAGTGGAGGCTATGACCAATGCCAAGCCCCTCAGCAAACTTTTTGAGTACTTTGCAATTCATAGGCAAAGAATGAGGAACTAACCTGCCCCTTTTGGTTATACACTCAGGTGTTGCTCAGCAGTCCCTGAGCTATCAGATCTTGCTCCTCAGACAACTAGAAGATTGTTTATCATCACATATTACAAGTCCCTCAGTCATGCGTGACTGGAAACTGGCTCATTCCTCGCCCCCCCCAATTTTATTTGTGTCTCTTAGACTGGAACCATGCAGGAAATATCTACATATTCTTCCAGCTTCAAGAGCTGGTTGCTGTTTGGTCATTCTAGCCCTATTGCTGTAGGTGAAGTCATGTTCTGATAAGCTTTAAATGTGAAATAAAGCAGAGCATATATTATCCTAGAGGTAATAAGAAATTATTGGCATTTACTGAGTGAGTAAGTGATATGATCAGAGCTATTCTTTAGGGAAGTTATTTTGATATCTCTATGTAGGAGAGATTGGATCAAAGAAACTTGAGGCAAGAAGACATGTTTAGATTGCACTATTGTAGGAAAGAGATGATGAGACCCTGAATTAGAGTGGTAGCTGTATGACTGGGGAGAAGGGGATAAATATAGCAAAGTAAAGATATTGATTGAAAGAGGAAGCTAGGTGGAGCAGTGGAGTGGAGGGAGTGGGTGAGCCTGGAGTCAAAAGACCAGAGTTCAAACTCAGGCATTTACTAGCTATATGACCCTCAATGTCCTCAACTGTGACATGGGGACAGTAGCAATACCTACTTTCTTAAGCTTGTTGCAAAGATTAAACGAGATAATGCAAAGTGCTTGACGTAGTATTTTGAATATAGAAGGTGCTATATAAATGCTAGTTTTTATTGTTTTATTTATTATTTATTTGTTTTTAACATTTAAAAAAAATTGAGTTCCAGATTCTCTTTCTCCCTCATGTACTTCTTCCATAGACTGAAAAGGCAAGCAATGTGATATCTATTTACATATATAATATAAAGGGGCAGTAGGCACTGTGGATACATTGCTGGCACTGGAGTCAGAAAGACTCATATTACTGAATTCAAATTTGGCCTAAGATACTTACTAGCTGTGTGACCCTGGGCAAGTCTCTTAATCTTGTTTGCCTCAGTTTCTTCATCTGTAAAATAAGCTGGAGAAGGAAATTGCAAACCATTTCAGCATTTTTGTCAAGAAAACTCCAAATGGGGTCACAAAGAATCAGACATGACTGAAATGACTCAACAAATCATACATGTGAAATCATGAAAAACGTATTTCCATGTTAGCCATATTGTGCAAAAAAGCAAGAAAAATAAAGCGAGAACACTATATTTCAATTTGCACTTTGAATCCATTAGTTCTTTTTCTAGACGTGGGTAGCATTTTTACCACCAGTCCTTTGCAATTGAATTGATTAAAGTAGGTAAGTCTTTCACCCTTGATCATTATTACAATATTGCTCTTACTGTATATAAGGATCTCCTGGTTCTGCTTACTTCACTTTGAATCAGTTCATATAGATCATCTTATGTTTTTCTGAAACCATTCTCCTTGTCATAGCACAAAAGTACTTTTTCACAATTATATACCACAAAATGTTCAGCCATTTCCCAATTAATGGACATCCCTTCATTTCCACTTCTTTGCAACCGCAAAAAACTGCTATAAATATTTTTGTACATATAGGTATTTTTCCTTTTTCTTTGATTTCTTTTGGGTACAGACCTAGTAATGGTATTGCTGGATCAAAGGATATGCATGTGTTGTTGTTAGATGTGAGAAATGTAGAGGTACAGGTGAAAAGATTTGGCAACTGACTTGAATATATAGGATAAATGAGAGTTGGGAGTAGAAAAGGACATCAAGATTGTGAATCTAATTTAATGGTTTAGACTAGCCAACTAGTAGGCCATCAAAGCTAAACTTTTTTTTTATTTCAGTGGCTCATTCTTTCCACATAAGTTCTCGAGAATACAGCTTTTAAAAAGCAGTTACCCACAATTTTTCCAATGCCTTTTATTTACCTTTTAAAGTGAGTTGGGTTAAAGAGTATTCTTGGTTTTAAAACATCCCTTCAACATGTTTTCCTTAGTCACTTACATGAGAAGTTTTCTTGCAATGTTTATTTTGAAGAGAGCAAAATGTTTAGAGAATTTGAGTGAGTTTTCCACAGTCACATACATCCATTAAGGGATAGAGTTGGGACTCAGACTTGTGTCTTCTGACTCAAAATTCAACACTCTTTACATTATAAAACAGAAGGTGTCTAATCTCTGTGAAAAATTTCAATCACTAACCTACATTTTGAAGATCTTAAACTGTCTTCTGACATTATACCTTTTATTGTTGTAATAACAAAGTTTTGTCATTTTATTAATGATATAACAGAACTTTAGCACAATGTGGTTAGTTACACATAATAAAAAATGAAAAAAAAAACATCCTAAACACACACAAAAAGATATCCTAAAAATAAAATGAAAAAAATTATTTTTCAAGAGACTAACTGTAATGTTAATTAAGGTAGGTAGAAATGCTGAAGTAATCAAATGCCTTTGACTAAGCCTTACTAGGTGCTAAATCCCAGGGCCAAACCTTTAATTACTAGGTTCTAAGCCAATATGGGCGTGAAGCCCCCAGGGCCCTAAGGGAAGTTGCTAAGACCAGAGCCAACAGTGTGTGTCTAAAGAGTGTATAAAAAAGAGAGAACAGAGTTGTTTACTTGGGGCTCTGGGCCACTGGAGGAGTGGCATATGACTCTGGGCCAGTTGTTGTTAAGAGCTACCTGGGTCATGAGCCCAGATGTTGATGGTTTTTTTGGTAACTATGAATCTGTTCTGTTTATATCATGTATGTTTGTAACTTGTTTGTATTTGCTCTGAAGTTCAGGTTGCTGGCTTTTCCTCCTGAACTAAGTGAGTTTATATGTATATGTTGGATTAAAGTAAGATTGTTAACCCCTTAACATTGCTTTCCTTAGTAAAGTAGATTAAAAGAACCTGTGCTGGCAGCATTCTTACTGTTGGGCTTGTGTTGGTCTTCCACCCCCACAGCAACTGCTAGCCAAATTGTTGTAACACTTACATGTTCTGATTTCAGATCCTTGATATAGATTGCATAATGAGGAGACAGAAGAGTATTTGAATTAGAGAGATGGGAAGACAGATAAGGAATATATATTTTAAAAATAAACTATATTTGTTACAGATTGGGATCAGTGAGAAATATAAACACATTCAAACACACACATACATACACAACAAGATCGTGGTTTTAAATAAGTTTTTAATCTATTTAACCCATGCTTTTTCAACTCAGCAGGAAAATAGATTGTCAAAAGGATGCAGGAAAGGAGAATAAGGTTAAGAGGAACTAGCCATAAACAAACTAGGTGGCACAATGGATAGAGTGCCAGGACTGGAGTTAGAAAGACTCATCTTCCTGAGTTCAAATCCAGCCTCAGACTCTTGTTAGCTGTGTCATCCTGGGAAAGTTGCTCATCTCCACTTGCCTCAGTTTCCTCATCTGTAAAATGTAGTGGAGAAAGAAATGGCAAACCATTCCATTATTTTCTATTATTTATTTATTTAATATTTTTAGTTTTCAGGATTGATCTCCCCGAGACTTTGAATTACAAATTTTCTCCCCATTTCTACCCTCCCCCCACTCCATGATGGGACATATTCTGATTGCCCTGTTCCCCAATCAGCTCTCCCTTCTGTCACCCCACTCGCCCCCCATCCCCTTTTCCCTTACTTTCTTGTAGGGCAAGATAGATTTCTATGCCCCACTGCCTGTATATCTTATTTCCTAGTTGCTTGCAAAAGCTTTTTTTTTGAACATCTGCTTTTAAAATTTTGAGTTCCAAATTCTCTCCCCTCTTCCCTCCCCACCTACCCTCCCTAATAAGGCAAGCAATTCAACATAGGCAGCAAGTGTATCATTATGTAAAACCCTTCCACAATACTCATGTTGTGAAAGACTAACTATATTCATCCCATTATTTTTCCAAGACAATCCCAATTGGGTAATGGAGATTTGGACACAACTAAAAATTGACTGAAGAATAATGACAAGCCATAAGCAAAACAACCTTCAATTTTGAAAGGAAAAACTGGAAGAAAAATAATTTAAAGAAAGGAAGATTTAAAAACCTATGATTGAGGGCAAGGAAAAGAGAAGAGGGTCAAAGAATTAGATATATATTACATCCTTTATAGATAAGTGCTAAGCAAACGTCTTTGATACTATTCTCCTTTTTATTTGTAAAGATGGGATAAGCACAAAGAAAGGAAGTAAGAGGATAGGGTGGAAGGAAATGCACAATTAACATTGTTTTAACAAATGTGAATGGGATAAACTCACTCATAAAATGGAAGAGGAAAGAAGACTGAATCAGAAAGGAAAATACAACAGCATGCTGTTTACAAGAAACAAATTTAAATGCTAAATATTCACGTAGACTTTAAAATAAGGAGACAGAGAAGCATCTGTTTTGTCTCAGGTGAAGTTAAAAAAAAACAAGTGTAGCAATCACGGTAACAGACAAGATTATTATTAAAAGATAAAATAAAATGGATAAATATTGAAATTTTATGTTTAACAGCTTTAGAATTAGTTATCAACTTAGTATATATATTTCCAAATGTGTTATCTAAACATTTCAAGGAAAAGTTAATTGTATTTCAGAGAGAACTAGATAGTAAAGCTACAGTAGTTGAGAGTCTTGATATACATTTTTCCGACCTGGACAAATCTAAGAAAGAGATAAACAAGAAATAAATTAGGGACATGAAAAAGGCTTTAAAAAAATAAATGAAAGAATTATGGTCATTACTGAAAGAGAATAGAGATTACATATTTGTCAGACATGTATGACACTTTCACCAAAACTGATTATATAATTGGGCATAAAATAACCTCATTTACAAATTCAAAGAGCCCAAAATACTAAACATATATAATAAAATTATACTCAATAAAGGATATTTAAGAAAATAATTAAAACTAATTTGACTAATAACTCAATCCTAAATAATTAGTGTGTCAAAGAACAAATTATAGAAACAAAAAAATTCATCAAGAAAAATGACAATAAAATAACATATAAAACTTTTCATATATATATGTATACATATACACAAACACGTAATATATATGCACATATGTGAGCTTTTACTGCTAAAAGAAAGAATAAAGTAATTAAGTGATTATACAACTAAAAAAAAAACTAGAAAGGCAAAAACATTTCTGAAAAGTCCAAAATATTACTGATAAAAATAAAAATGCAAAAAATTAATAAATAAAACCATGATACAGTTTGTTTAAAGGAATGCTATAAGTAGCTAGGTTCATTGAAACTAATTGAATAAAACAAACTGTTCACATAAAAAATGATAAAGGAGACCATAAAATTATTATCTTTCCAAAGCATATGCCCACAAAACTGGTATCTAAAATGAAATATATTTATAAGGGAGTTCCATCAAAATTCAAAGAAAAATTAATTCTAATATTGCATAAATTTTGCAAAATGAGAAAAAGGCATCTTTTCAAACATTTTTATTATATGAATATTATTTAAACCAAATCTAAACCAAAAGGAGATGCAGTAGAGAAAAAAAAAACATATAGAATAACATTCCTAATAAACATTGATAGAAACATATTAAGTAAAATATTAACAAATAAGTTATAACAAATGAAAACATTTTACTTTATGACAAGGACAAATTTACACTTTGAATGTAGGGATATTTCAATATAAGGAAAGTTAATAATGCAATAAGCAATATTAATAATAAAAAAGAAGAAAAAACCCACAAGATTAAATCATTAGATGTCGAGAAGGCTTTTGCAAAGTCTACCTTACATTACTGTTTAAATGCCCCCACCCTCCTGCTAAATAGAGTAGTTATAAATAGAACAAAATTGAACTGGAGAGCTACATAATGTATAAAATTCTTATAAATCTATCTACTGAGTACCTCATGAGAACTTTATGAATGTAACTACAAAACATTTATATCCTTTCAGACATCTCAATCTGGATGTTCAACCAACATCTTAAACTCAGTGTGTCCAAAAGTGAACTTCTATTTCCTTCTGAACTCTCCCTCATCCCTAATCTCCTTATTACCATAGAGGATAAAACCATCCTTTTAGTCCTTCAGGCTTACAATCTAGGTGTCATCCTTAACTCCTCACTTTTTCTTCCCTGACTCCACTCTAGATCCAATCTATTGTTAAAGACTGTTGATTTCACCTTTGCAACATCTCTCAAATACATTTTCTTTTCCACTCTGACATTGCCATACTTTTGGTGCGAGTCCTCACCACCTCACTTCTAGACTCTTGAAATAGCTTGTTGATGGGTCTATCTGCCTTAAATCTCACTCCAGTCCAATTCATCCTCCATTCAGCCACCAAAGTGCTTTTCCTGAAGTGCAACTTTGACCATGTCATCATTCTACTCAATCAACTCCAGTGGCTCCCTTTTGCCTCCAGGATCAAATACAAAATCTGTATAACATTCAAAGCCCTTCAAAACTTAGCCCCCTCTGACTTTTCCAATCTGTTTTTTTTTCCCTTAATATCTTTTTTACATCTCCTTGTCACAGATTCTTCCATGTAATGACATTGACCTCTTTGCTTTCATCTCTGGCCTTGGGGCATTTTCTTCCTGTTTTCAGTGCCTGAAATGCTCTCCCTCTTCAGCTCTTCCTATTGGATTCCCTGGACTCCTTTAAGTGCCAACTAAAATATCTTCTATAAGAAATCCTTCCCAGCTCCTCTTAATTATACTTCTTTACCTCTTTTAATTCTTATTAATCCTGTACATAGATTGTTGGTAGATATGTATTTGTTTGTTGTTTCCCATATAAGATTTTGAGCTCCTTGATGGCAGGAACTAGTTTTGCTTCTTTTTTTTTTTTTTTGTATCCCAGGAGCTTAACAAAATACTTGGCATATAGTAGTGTCTGTAGTAGGCACTTAATAATTGTTTACTGCTGACTAATTGTAGCAATAAAACAGACCTGCATAATCGGAAAAATATTAATTGCTCATGGGTGTGTTTAGACACTATAATAAAAATGATAACATTACTCAAGTTAATCCAGTTTTTTACTTCCAAATATCTGCCAAAGGATTATTTTCTAGACCCAGAAAAAATAAAAAAAAAAGTATATCTGGAGAAACAAAAGGTCAATAACATCAAGAGAAATAATGAAAACGATGATGAAAGAAGGTCTAGCAGTGTCAGATGTTGAAATATATTAAAAAGTAGTAGTCATCAAAAGGATTTGGTACTGATTAAAAAGCAGAGAGGTTGAAACAGGAGAAGGAGATATATTGAAGGCAAGTTAAGGTATATGCATATAGAAATGCCAATTTTATTTGGTGTTTAGGTTCAGAATATTTTTTTAAGAGTGGGAGTTTATAAAAAATAGAAAGCATTTGCCCTAGGATTCTGTCTTAAAGAATAAGCCACAAATTTATTTTCCCGTTTTTATTATTTACTTATTTTTTTTATTATGTGGTTCTTATCTACTTCTGGAGTAATGGAAGAGAAAACACAAGATGCTAAGAATAAAATTTTAAAACAATCTATAAAAATTCATTTTTCTATTGGCATATTAAATGTATGGCACTTCTCCAATGATCAGAACTAATGAATATACTACTGGAGGAACTGAATTTTATCAAGATTGGTGTTCTTGCTACAAAAGAAACTGGAAGATAAAAGTTTGGCTTATGAAAATGTGACACACAGGTTGTCCTTAGAAAGCAAATGAAGGTATTAGTAAATTTACTATTATTCAGAGGTCCAAAGCAATAAGATACAGTATTTCACATGATTTTTGATGTCTTATATTGCAAGATTGATGGACATTTTCCTACAATACCACCACAAAAATAATTACAAGTTCATGCATTAACATCTGGCTCACAACAAGTTATAGAAATAAAGAAATTATATAAAGTACTTAATTACACCATCTATGTAACATCAACAAATATAGTTATTCTGGTGATATCAATGAACAAGGAAGAAATAGATGAGGATGACAAAAATATTAGAAAGTAAGAGTCAGATATAAAGAATTTAAGTAGCCAGAAACATTTATAAATAACACAGAAATCTCACACCTTCCCATTGTGAATACTTGGTAGGAGCTAACCATGGTACCCACTGAGTATCCAAAGAAAAATAACATTTATTATATTTTAACACACAGGCTATCAGCCACTATTGATCTGAGAATCATTTCTGAATTTCTCTATGTGTAAAGTCAGAATTGTCTTTATATCAAAGCATAAAAGTAGTACAATATAGAGAATAAAAAATACAAAATTGGTATGATGTGTAATTCAAACAACAAACACCTCTTTTAGTAAGTTATCGGTGATGAAATTAAATATGAATGGAAGAAACTATAGATGCTGAGCATTTTATTCAGAAGTTCAGTCAGTGTAAGTCATCTGATATAACAAAGAGGGCAAAGAGTCTAAAAATACCTTAGTCAGTAAATGTGACTTACCAAGCAGAGAAATGGCAGCTAAAGGCAGCATCAGGTTAGAAAAAAATATTTGTTTATAATATCTTATGAAGAAGGATGATCAATATTATGAGCAGTATCACTGAGTTCAATGACTACGTCCTCAATGAAACTTCAGTTGTAATGGCTCTCTGTTTTGTTTGTTGTATTTATTTATTTTTTATAATATATTTTGTAATTACCCTTTTGTCCCAATAGAATGTAAGTTCCTTGAGGACAAACATTACAGCTTGGTCTTTATCCCTCAAATCTAGTAAAATGCCTGGTAAATAACAGGTACTTGGTAAATGCTTGTGGAATTGAACTATGTAAAGGATTTATTTCTTTTTTAATATTTTTTTATTTAATATGTTTAGTTTTCAGCATTGATTTCACAGGAGTTTGAATTACAAATATTCTCCCCATTTCTACCCCCCCCACACTCCAAGATGGCATATATTCTGGTTGCCCTGTTCCCCAGTCAGCCCTCTCTTCTGTCACTCCACTCCCTTCCCATCCCCTTTTCCCTTCCTTTCTTGTAGGGCAAGATAAATTTCTACGCTCCATTGCCTGTGCATCTTATTTTCTAGTTACAAAAAAACCAATTTTTTT
>CM053623.1:380125204-380142139 GCA_028646595.1 Phalanger gymnotis | reverse complement strand
AAAAATAATATTAATGGCTAAGAAAGATGGATGCAATGAAAGAAGTGAGAAGGGAGAGATAGAAAGAGATTATCTCACATATAAGAGGCATGAAAGAGCTTTTGTAGTGGAGAGAAGGTAGAAGAGACGGGCAGAACTCTTGAACCTTACTCTCTTCAGAATTGGCTCAAAATGGGACTAACATACCCACTCTAGGAGGAGAAGGGGATAAAAGAAGGGGCAAGGGCTAATAAAAAGGGAAGGCAAATCAAGGAAGACAACAGTCAGAAGCAAAATACTTTGGAGTGTGGACAAGGTGAAAAAAAAGAGAATAGAATAAACAGGAAGAAAATAGGATGGAGGGAAATACACAGGTAATTATATGTTTGAAAAAATTTTACAGCAAGTTTCTCTGGTAAATGCCTCATTTCTCAAATATATAGAGAAATGACTCAAATTTATAAGAATACAAGTCATTCTCCAATCTATAAATGCTCAAAAGACCCTCAAAATAGCCAGTTTTCAGAAGTAACCAGTGTTTCAGAAATATTTCAGAAAGTAAATTCAGAGGTAATCAATGCTGACTATAGTTGTAATAAAAATGTCTACTACTTAGAAATCACTACTACTTAGAGAAGTGTAAATTAAAACAACTCTCAGTACCACCTCCCCTCTATGAGATTGGCTAACATGACAGAAAAGGAAAATGATAATGCTGGAGAGGCCATGGAAAAATTGAACACTAATGCACTGTTGGTGTATCTGTGAATTGTCCAATTATTCAGGAGAATGATTTGGAACTATAACCAAAGGGCTATAAAACTGTGAATAACCTTTGATCCAGCAATACCACTACTAGGTCTATATCAAAAAGAGATTAAAAAAAGGGAAAAAAGACCTAATACAAAAATAGTTATGGCGGCTCTTTTCTGTGGTGGCAAAGAAATGAAAATTGAGGTGTCCATCAATTGGGGAATGGCTGAACAAGTTATGGTATATGATTGTGATAGAATACTATTATGCTCTAAGAAATTACAAGCACAATGCTTTCATAAAAACCTTCAAAGACTTACATAAACTGACGCAAAGTGAAGTGAGGAGAACCGGGAGAATATTGTACATAGTAATAGGAATAATGTATGATTATCAACCATGAATGACTTAGCTATTTTCAGCAATACAATGATCCAATACAATTCTGAAGGACTTAGGATGAAAAATGTTATCCACTTCTGGGGAAAGAACTGATGAAGTCTGAATGCAGATTGAAGCATATTTTTAATTCTCTCTCTCTCTCCTGTTTTCTTTCACAACATGACTAATATGGAAATTAAACAATAAATTAAACCTCTTCTAATCAAGATAATCCAAGGTACTCATGATGAAAAGTATTATCCACCTCAGAAAGAAAAATTATGTATTATGAGTATAGAATGAAGCATACTTTTTGTTTTGTGTGTTTGTGTTTGTGTTTTATTTTCCAGCATGGATACTTTGAAAAAAAATTTTTTGCATGACTTTGATAGACACAGAAAAAGTTTTCAAAACAATATAACATCCATTCATATTAAAAACACTAAAAATCGTAGAAATCAATGGAACCTTTCTTAAAGTAATATATAGCATCTATCTGAAACCAAGAGCAAGCAGTATATGTAATGGGGATAAACTTGAAGTCTTCCCAATAAGATCAGGGATGAAGCAAGAATGCCCATTATCACCTCTATTATTTAGTGTTTTGTTAGAATTCTAGCTATGGAAATAATTGAAAAAAAAGAAACTGGAAAAATAAAAATAGGCAATGAGGAAACAAAATTATAACTTCTTGCAGATGATACTTAGAGAACTCTAAAGAATCAACTAAAAAAAACTAAAAAAAAACTGAAACAATTAACAATTTTAGCAAAGCTGCATGATCTAAAATAAACTCCCATAAATCATTTACATTTCCCTGTTTTACCAACAAAATTCAGAAGGAAGAGACAGAAAGGGAAATTCCATTTAAAATAACTTCAAACGTTATATAATATTTCAGTCCACCTATTAAGATACACCCAGGGACTACATGAACACAATTACAATTCACAATTTGAGAAATATTATTTGTTCATGGATAGGCTGACCCAATATAATAAAAACGACTTCCACCTAAGTTAACTTAGTTATTCAGTGCCATACCAAACTATCAAAGAATTATTTTATAGTGCTAGGAAAAAAAAAAACTAACAAAATTCTTATGAGATAACAAAAGGACAAAAAATGTCAAGGGAATCAAAGAAAAAAAATTGAAGGAAGGTGGCTTGGCAGTACCTGATTTCAAATTATATTACAAAGTGGTTATCATGAAAACAATCTGGTACTGTTTAGAAATAGAATGGTGAATTGGGAATAGATTAGGTAGATGATACATAGTAGCAAATAACCACAGTAATCTGTTAACAGACAGCATTTTAGAGACTTGTCCAAGGTCACACAGCTAGTAAGCCTCTGAAGTCAGATTTGAATGAAGTTTTTCCTGACTCCAGGCCTTATATTCTATCAAATGGGCCACCTAGCTGCCTCCCAAAAGGAGGAACAAGCTTCTGGATCTGCTAGCTTTTCCAATAAAGGGTCCAAATACCATTCAGACTTAAATTACATGTTAAAAATTTAAATAAAAAAATTCTATATATTTAACCAGACAGCTGCATAACTATTGCAACAGAAACACTTGAAAATAGAGTCTATACAGCTCAGAAGGGAAAAAATGTTAAGGAACCATTTCTCTAAGCACACTTGATTCAGTATTCCATTACACTCAAATTAAAGTGTGAAGGGTTACTTGTAAGTATTAGATTATGTGTTAATTAAATCCACTGTGTACAACACTAAGAATGCATTCTTAGTGTTAAAGCTACTTAATGGTCCAATGCATTAGTGGCAAAGACACATTTTGAGGAAATGTATCCTATTAATCATAATAATGACCAATGGAAAAGCAATGGTATGGCCTTTTGAATTTTCTAATATAACCTGTGATAGTGTGAAGGTACTCATCTTTAATTGGTGTAATTTATGTAATTTTGTGATATAATTTTATAGTTAACAGAGAAGCATTGTGTTATGAGTTATGAATTCAGAATTAGATCTGTGTTCTAATTCCAACTCTCTGATACTTGTCTTTCTTGTTATTTGTACTATCTCAAAGAGGACCAAGACATCAGGAAGAGGATGCCATGACTTGCCGGTTACTGGATTTAAGTGAGGGAAGGTTGTGCAAAGCTGCCACCCTTGCTTACTCCTCTGGAGCCATCTGAGACCATCTGGGCAAAACATAGATAAGGACAAATGGAGATGCCCCCCTAATGCATTGGGAGACTTTGGCCTTTTTTAAACTAAGATCTTTCCCAGGACTCAGCTTGACTGAGGCAATGCCCATTCAGTGATTAAGGCTAGGTAAGAAATGAGGCAAAAAATGGCCTCTTCTACTTAGTTAAAAAAAAAAAATCAATTGGGAGGCAAGACAGGGTTTCTGGCCAAATCAAAAACAGTTGCTCTTTACATTCAGGGCCCAAATAATGACCAGGTGGGGCTTGGGCTGGGACCTATTGTTGGCCAATCAATGAGAGCCAAAGTGATATGGCTTTGAGGCATGGTACTTAAGAAAGAAATCTAGCTTGTAAACTCCAAGATACTTAATGAAGTTTCAATGATCAAAATTTACATTCCTTTGGGCAAAGCACCCACAGATAAGAGTATTAAACCCCATGTGGATCAAGGGGAGGAGAAGAGAGGAGGACATGCCTTGCCCAACTGGAAATGTCCAACCCCAGTGGGGCAGCTCATACTACTCACAGGCTGTTGTCTGTCCTTAGTTCTCAAAGAGGACCATGACATCAGGAAGGTGATGACATAACTCGAAAGTGAATTGGATTTAAGTGAGGGAGAGCTGTGCAAAGTCACTACTATCACTTTCTTCTCCAAAGACATCTGGGTGCAGTGGCAAGATATAGATCAGGACAACTGGAGATGGCCATGGAAACAGTCAGAGACCTTGCCTAAGGTCTTTCCCAAGCCTTAGTTTGACTGAGACAATGCCCAGTCTGTGATTAAGGCTAGGTAAGAAATGAGACAAAGGATGGCTGTCCTCTTTTACGTAGTCAAAAAAAACTCAATCTAGGAAGGGAAGATTTACTAAGCTATTGAATACAGAAAAGTCATTAAATCTCTCTGGGCCTCTGGTCAACCTTCTATGATTATCCACTAAATTAGAACAAATGCATTGCACTAAATATGTGTATATATATATATACATATATATATATATGAAATGTGTATATGTATATGTATGTATATGTGTGTATAAACACATATATCTGTATATGTATATATGTTTATCTGTGTGTATGTATATATGTGCAGGTGTGTGTATATACACACATTTGACATTTCTTTTTTTAGCTATAATGGCATAAAAGAAAGAATATTGGAATTAGAGTCAGATGAGTTTGAGACCCAGCTGTGGTATTTAATAACTGCATGATTCTGTAAAAGATATATAATTTCTCTGTAAATGTTTTGTAAATGTGGTTAAAGACTACCTAGCACACAAAATCATTCCAAGAAACGTAAGTTTTAACCTTAAAGTATAACAGAAGTATGGGCTATCATTGTCGTTTTTAAATATGACTGATTCTATATGGGTAACCAGAGCATATGAAAGTTACACATTGTTCATATTATTTATACAATTAAACAGGAAATCTCATTTACTGCATTTATGGAACCTATTTCAAGGAGAAGAGAAATATTTGGTCTCAGCATTGCTGAAAAAAGCAGGATAGTATCATATATTTAGATCTTGAACGGACCTTAGAGACTTTCTAATCCAAACCCCCTTATTTTACAGATGAACCAAGTGAGACTCAGAGGTTAAATGACACCAAAATGTCACAGAGAAAATACATTGTATAGCTGTGTTTTAAACCCAAGTAATCTGATGTCAGATCTACAGCCCTTGCTACTGCAGATGTCTACCTACCAATACAGATTCTAAATGTCAGCTTTTGTTTTAATTTAAGGGAATCACTGATATTATGCTATGATGTCTAACAAGGGACATGATTTTCAGTGGCATTCAAACCAAGTGTTAAGGCAATCAGACTTTTCCTTGTTCTTCCCTTTTGGGATGCTAAGACTGTCAAGTCTCCCCTTTGTTTGAGTTGGCAGGAAACCTTTTACTATCTTTGTTTTGGAGTATTTGTCAATTATTTCTCTGCATTTAGGCAATCAGGAGTCACTGACTTGTATATGACATGATACTGAGAATGGGGAACTTTCACACACTCAGCCTGGGTAGGGGTAGAGCCCTCAGGGCTCCAAACTGGATATAATTGAGGGGATCTTGGTGTTTCACTTTTGGGGCTCACTCATGGAAGGAGCATTGAGACTCTGGGCAAGCTGTTGTAACTGCCCCCCCCCATTTTGCTAACCTAGCCCCATTGGTTCTTCTCTGGTAACTATGTATTGTGATTTGAATCAGACAAGGTCTGTCTGTTGATGTTTGTAATTTTCGTTTGTGTTTGCCTTGAAGTTCAGGGGGCTGATATTTTCCCCCTGAACTAAGTGAATGATATATATGTATGTTTGATTAAACTGAGATTGTTAACCCCTTAAAGTTACTTTCCTTAGTAAAGCAGATCAAAGAATCTGTGTTAGCAGCCCTTCTGTATGCTGGTGTCATTGGTCTTACACAGCCAGAGTAGGTGCTAGCAAAATTGTTGCTACACCAAGTCATGGTCCCTAAGGAAAACTGCAAACAGAAAAAGTTTATCTTTGGTGGTTCCCAGTAAGCACCATTTCTATAAAACTCTCCTACCTCCCTGCAGCTTCAATTTTTCATAATATCCCAGACAATCACTGAGGTGAATAGCCCTGATGACAAGTAAATGTTCTCGTGAGAGGAGCAGACCTAGAAAAATCATAAGATCATAGGATGAGGGAAGTTATTTACAAGGTATCTAGTCCCAAATTCTTCATTAGCAGATGAATAAACAGAAACCCCAAAGAGATTGTGATCTGTCCAAGGTCTTACATAATAAATGACAAAAAAAATTTCCATCATTTTTATTTAAAATTTTAAGTTCCAAATTCTATCCCTTCTTTCCTCCCTCCCTCTCCTCCCCACTCCTTGAGACAGTAAGCAATCAGATATAAGTGCAATTAGGTATAACATTTTGTATTAGCAAGTACTCTAACACATACAGGATGGCCTGTTAGCACACGTGCTTTGATCTGTTTTTATAAAGGAAAGACAGCTTCAAAGGGGTTAACAATCCTGCTTTAATTAAACAATGCAGCCTTTTTTCTATCTAACCTTCTCACAAGAGTTGCTGAGCACCAACTCTTCACAAGGGCCAGCGAGAAGTGGGGGCGGGGGGAGGGGCAATCAAGACAGGCATAACTTGTGCATTCCCCTAAATCACCTCATGCCACGATGCCAGTTGAGGCAAACACAGATTCCCTGCAAGTCTTAATGGGGGCTGGTCAAGGCACACACAGCATCTTAGCTTGTACATTTCAATCCTAAATGTTCCCCGCTTACTGACCAGGGCCCTCCTTCTTTACACTTATACTCCACCCCTCCAGGGTCCTGACCCTTACAATCTACACAGGTCATGGTGGGGATGTTTTGAACCACAGAACTCATAAAGTAACCCCTGGGAACAAGGGATCGTTATGGCCATGGATCCTGGAAAACTAAACTCCTTAAACTTACACATTCCCATGTTAGTCATTTTGTGTGAGAAGACCGTATTACAAATGCGATACCCACGGCGACTGCTATGAATATGCCGGCAAATTCCCAGGTCTGAATCGCAAGAGGTAACAGACTCTCACCTTGGAAGATGAAACCAAGACATTTATTCCAACACCAAAAAAGCCAAATCCATCACAGCAACAAAGAAATCTATACATGTTATCAATGCAGGGGGCACCGCCATCCCCGAGCCTTCCCTCCATTAGGGCCTTCCCACAAATGAACTCTTCCCTCTCTCGTTCAAGCTAGCTAGCCGCTCTGCTTTCTCTGCCAGCCTCCTCTCTCTCCAAGCTGCAACTCCCACCATCTCTCTCCCAGTTCTGACTGCTCCACTCCTTCCTATTCCAGGCTCCTCCCACCACAGGATCGTGTGACTCAGACTTCCATGTGACCCAGGCTCCAAGCGGGTCACATGGGCTTATTAATGGATGGGAAAGATCTTCCCAATTTCATTAACATAACAAAGACTCAAAAGAAAAAAATGAAAGTGAAAAATAGCATTGCTTCAGCCAGTATTCAAACAATGTCAGTTCTTTCTCTGGAGGCAGATAGCAGGCTTCATCATTAGCCCTTTGGGGTTGTCTCCAATCCTTGTATTGCTGACAATAGCTAAGTCATTCACAATTCTACATCAAACAACGTTGCTGTTATTTTGTGAGACATTCTCCTGGTTCTGTTCACTTCACCTTGCTTCAGTTCACATAAGTCTTTCCAGGTCTTCCTGAAATCATCCTGCTTGTCATTTTAGCATATTAATATTCCAATCATATAACACAGCTTATTGAGCCATTCCCCAACTGATGAATGTCCCTTTGATTTCCAATTGTAAGCCACCATAAAAAGAAATGCTACAAATATTTTTATACAAATAGGTCCTTTTCCTTTTTTTTTTTTTTTCAATGTCTTTGGTACGTAGACCTAGCATTGGTATTGCTGGATGAAAGGGTATGCAAAGTTTTATAGCCCTTTGGGCATGGCTACACATTTCTCTCCAGAATGGTTGGATCTTTTCACAATTCCACCAAAAGTTCATTAGTGTTCTAGTTTTCCCATATCCCCTCTAACATTCAACATTTCCTTTTTTTGTCATATTAGCCAATCTGATAGGTGTGAGGTGGTACCTCAGAGCTGTTTTAATTTGCATTTCTCTAATCAATAGTGATTTAGAATACTTTTACATGACTATAGATAACTTTGATTTCTTCATCTGAAAACTGCTTATTCATATCCTTTGACCATTTATCAACTGGGGAATGACTTGTATTTTTTTATAAATTTGTCTCAGTTCTCTATTTGAGAAATGAGGCCTTTATCAGAGATACTTGTTGCAAAAATTTCCCCCAGTTTTTGGCTTTCCTTATAATTTTGGTTGCATTGGTTTTGTTTGTGCAGAAACATTTTAATTTTATATAATCAAAATTATCTATTTTACATTTTTACAATACTCTCTATAACTTCTTTGGTCTTAAATTCTTCTTTTATCCATAAATCTTATCTATGTTCCCATGTTACTATAATTTCACATTCATTCTTAGTAAAGATGTATGATTTGAAATAAAATATGAAGGGAATGAGATCACACAGTCTTGCTTCAGTCATTTTTCATTTGTGTCTGTCTCTGTCACCCCATTTTGAGGTTTTCTTTTCAAAGATATTAGAGTGACTTGCCATTTTCTTCTCCAGCTCATTTTACAGATGAGGAAACCAGGGTAAACAGGGTCACAGAGCTAATAAGTGTTAGTGTCTGAAGCTGAATTTGAATTCACAAAGAGTTTTCTTGACTCCAGGGTGGGCACTGTATCCACTGAGTAAGATATCATAAAAGAGATGATTTCAAAAAAAATTGAGTAGTGTATGCTGTCAAAGATCAAAGTGAGCAGAACTGGAAAATACTTTGTGAGAAGAGAGGACAAGTGTGAAGGAAAACAACTTCCAAGGATTTAAAAATTCTCATCAATGTAATAAGGAACGCTGCAGCCAGAGGACCTTATGATGAAGCACACTACCTACCTTTTAACAGAGAGGTGATATATAAAAAGCACAAATATATACATTTTAGATATGGCCATTGGATGTATTTGTTTTGCTTGACTGAATGTTTTTACATGTCTATTTTTTTTTTCCTCAGGTTCTTAATTGAGAAGGAAATCAAGAGGGAAGTGAGCAATAGTGATGGCTTCTAAAAGAGGGACATTTTAACATTTATAAAAAATATGACAAGAAAGTTGAGAAAAAGCATAGAGAGCAAGCATTTATTACATACTTTAAAAATCCTAGTGGTATGAAATAAAGCTAAATTTCATAGAAAATTCAGAGAAAAATATGTATTTTCTTTTCCAATACATATTTCAAATGCCAGAACTGAATTCAACATAACAGACTTCAATCAAAATCTCTTTTTGAAGGCTTTTGTGCTTTACATCCAAAATATACAGTTCGATTAAGCTTATTTATTTCATACCCTTATTTCATAGTGCCAAAATGAAGAATTAACTTTATTATTAGCTCCAGAAGATCCCTTCTTCATATTAAAAGTCAGCACATCCTTGTAAACAACATGATTAAATCCACTAGCAGGAACAATTTAGGCAACTGGATCACTCATTAAAGCTTCCCTACCCACCTTTTTTATTAACAGTTGAAATGTAAGTGATATGAGAAAACAACCCTGAAATTATAATCTACATAATAGACAATTTTGCTGTTGTGATTTTTCTCCATGTTCCATGTACTTTTGAGAAGATGAAAATAAATTTGGCATTAGATCAGTTTCCATACTTTTTCCTAACCAAACAGGAGCACCAAATGTTCCTTGCTGATAGCAGAATAACTCAATGGTACTCATAATCCTGTATAATGTGTGTGATGTATCAGTGGCAGCATAAGCAGCTCTGATTGGCAAGGAGCTCAGACTAGTTTTTCTACTTACAGAAACAATCATCACATTGATCATTTTGGCAAATTTGGTCTCCATAAAGCCTCTTTAGTTTCTATGTTTTAAGTCTCTGATTGTCCCTGTCTAAAGAAGGTATTTTCTTGGTAAAACCAGAGAATGCATATCGTTCCGATGTGCTGTTTAATTTAATCCCTTATCTATCATATTGTATACAAGCAGAAAAAAAAAAAACAGAAAAAAAATATTCTTGAAGTTCGAAGAACTGATAGCTAAAAAATATTTTTCAGAACTCACATAATAAAAAATGACATTCTGATTTTTCTAATAGAGCAGAACCACTTCTTTTTTAATCTTCATGGATTTTCTTTGAAGAAAAATGAAAGGGCTAATGTAATTAAGTGGAATGTATATATGTCTCATGTATTAACATGTAAGTATTCACAAATTTGAATAGCATAATAGTGAAGGTGAACTATTATTTGCTAGACTAGAACTTTTCTACTCCTGTTAAAAGTTCATTTTCTCCTATTCTGATCCTCGTTAGTATAATCTGTGGACCTTCGGGTCATGATCCTTCCTCTCCAAATAGACTAATAACTGACTCAGTGTTTTCCCTTTCCACCCCAACCCTTGCTTCTTCTGAATTCTGCCTTTTTCAACTCTCTTAACACTCCTGACCTGTTTACAACCCAACTCACCTCTGTAGTGTTCCTACATTACCCACTGCACCACTTCCTCAACTGTATTTACCCCAGAATTTCTTAACTGTGTTTTGGATAAGATTTACAACCCTAGATGTCTAGAAGCTTTGCAAATAAAATAATGATTGTAAGAGGCCACTTGTATTATACAAAAGATAGTAAATGCTAGAGGAAGACATAGAGGAAGAACTCACCTCCATTTGAGGCAATTAGTCAAGCATTTATTGAACACTTATTGTGTGCCTGTACTAAGTCCTGGGCATGGAAAAACAAGCAGAATCAGTCTCTGCACTTAAGGATTTGTTATATTATATATAATAATATATGCATAACATGTATATATATTGTTATATATAATATCTATAACAAGTTATATAATAACTTACATTATTTTAATGGGGAAGATAACATGGTATAGGCATATACAAGATATATCCAAGTAGATGGAAGCTCTGAGGGAAAGAAAGTAGTGGCAAAAGAAACCAAGAAAGATATGCTGCAGAAAAAAGGATTTGAAGTTGAGTCTTGAAGGAATCTAGGAAAAACAAGAGGCAGATATAAAATGTCAAAGTATTCCAGACATGGGCCATAACCAGGGAAATGCATGGAGGTGAGAGATGTAATTTTCTGTGTGAACAACACCAATGAGGTCAATGTAAATGGAGAGGAATAGTAAAATGTATGAAGAATGAAAAGATAGAGAGAGGGTAGTTACAAGGAACTTTAAAGACGGGCATTTGTATTTAATCCTGAAAATAATACTTTGTATTAATTTGTGTCACGAGCAGGAGAAGGGTGTGGCAATAGGATCAGATTCAGACTTTAGAAAAATCATTTTAACAAGTGAGAAGTGAAAGGATTATAATAGTATAAAACATGAAGATTAGCAGTTTTTAGTACACATTTTGAAAGAAAAATTAGCCCCCATGTTATGTGACACACACATGCACATACATACATGCACATATGTGTGTATACATGTGTACATATACATGCACGTATATATATGTGCATATATATATATATATACATACACACATGCATACACACACACATACATATATATTTTCCTAGGCTGTCAAGGCTGTTTTTCCCTTATGTGAAGAGAGAAAAATCAGTATTTTTCTAAAACCAGTTAGTAAAAATAATATGGTCTAATTGTTTTATTGTGCACTTCAGAACAAAGAGACTGACATAATGCTTCATTTTCTAACCAGTTGTCTTAGGATTGTTGAGACTCACCTGTAGAGGGCAATGCAAAGAAGTAAATGATTTTTTAAATGCAGTGCTGTTTTCTTAAGATTAATATACACATAACACTGTAGATTTCACTCTGTAAATAGTCATGTTTCCATTAAATGCCACTTAATCAGGCTTTTTCACTCCATTTCTGTTACCTTAACCTGTATGGCACTACTATATTTTTGTTATTTTTTTTTTTGGTCAGCAAAGAAACAAGCCATCAACCCATGTTTAAAAAGACTTCTACTTCTATAATACCAGGGAAAAGACATTTCATCTATTTATTACTGTTAATGCATTGATATGTTGCCTAAATTCTCTAATGTGCAGCTATATTCTGACCTTACTCATGAAAAGGAGAGGAAGGGTTGTGTAGGAAGAGACAAGAGAATAGAGGGGAAAGAAAGAAATTTGCAAATGAATTTTGGATCTTCTTGGCTTCATTTCATTTATAGTTCTTCCATGTTATCTGTAGCATTCCCCTCTTCAACTCACTTTTCTTTAAATTTAGGCAGTTCTGCTCATTTTTTTTTTTTGAAAATGGTTATTTAGCATGCATTGCTAAACTGGCATAAAGGAAATACTAAATAACACCCAGGAAAGCCTCCAGCATGTTGGATATATCCTCTATGGATCCTTTCTTAAAAAACGTAGATAGGAATTACACAGGATGAGAAGGGATGGATCTTTTGTTAGTGCTACCATTACAAGGAGTACCTGCATTCATGAGACCATGAATTCATCAAAAATATAATCATAAGAATAAGATCAAGAATAAGGCTATATTTTATTAAATATTCAATTGTCTGCCAAATCAAGAAAGGGAACAAATTGCTTCAATTTGTCATTTAAACATTGGCTATTCTGGGGGATATTAGAATATGCCTTGCAAAAGTTCAAATGAAGACTACTAGATTTGGAGCCAAATCATTTGGTTTCAAATTATGTCTCTGCTATTTATTAACTGTGTGATCCTGGGCTTCACCTCTCTTGAATAAAGACATCAAAAATGTTAAAGTGGAAGGAACCTTATAGATTTTCTAACTCAAGCCTCTCATTTACAAATGAGGGAGACAACATGTACATAATTAGGTAATACAAGATACATATAGAATAGATGGAATCTAATCTCAGAGGGAAAGAAAGTAATAACTACAGAGACCAGGAAAGGTCTCCTATGAATGGGGATTTGAAGTGAGTGTTGAAGGAATTTAGGGAAGTCAAGAGATAAATTTAAAAGTATCAGATCATACCAGACATGAACATCACCAGTGAAATACATCAAGATGGGAGATGAAATTTCCAGTGTGAGCAACACCAAAGAAACCAGTATAAGTGGAGATAAGGACGAGGTCCAGAGAGATTAAGTTCTTTATCCAGGCTCACACATATGGTAAATTATAGGCCTGGGATTCAAGCACAGTTCCAAAGTGAGCAGTTTTGGTTTCCTGATTTGGTAAATAGTTGTGGGGTAGGGTGGAGAACAAATTAGATCTAAAAGACACCTTCCAGGTCTAAATCATACAGTGGAATGGAAACTGGTGATACATAAGTAGAAATGTAGAATATGCACACATATACACATATAGTTTTATGTTCCTTCTCTTTTCTGCCTCTCTCCTATCTCTTCTCTCCCTTTTCTCCTCTGTCTCCCCTCTCTTCACTTTCCCCTTTCTCTGTCCCCACCTCTTTTTCTCCCCATCCTCTCCTCCTCCTCCTGCCCCTCTCTCTCTGTCTCTCCCTCTCTGTCTGTCTCTGTCTCTCTTTGTCTCTCTCTGTCTCTGTCTTTGTCTCTGCCTCTTTGTCCCTCTCTGTCTTTCTCATTCTCTGTCTGTCTCTCTCTGTCTCTGTCTCTGTCTCTCTGTCTCTGTCACTCTCTGTCTCTCTCTCTCTCTCTGTCTCTCTCTCTCCCCCACCCTCCTTTCTTCTCTGCCTCTCTCCCTCTCTCCCTATTTATAAACTTTTGAGTAATGAAAAAAGAATCTCGTGACTCCAGTTGAATTTCTGGCAAAACATGAAAAGAACAATGTATTTTTATGTAGCAGTTATGGGCTTTTCAGGCCAGAGAGCATTTGAGGCAGAATTGCTCCAGGGACTATACAACAAAAGCAAAAATGGAAATAAGGTACTCATCAATTCATTTTCATCAAGACTTAAGCTAAACATTTTATTTGTTAACTCTCCTTCATCTACTGCCACTATTTTAGTAAAATCAATAAAATTCATTAAAATGAATAATAGAAATCAATATTGTTTTTTTCCCCTAGTGACATGTTGTTTATTTGTTAATTTAAAGAGGACCTATTATGATATTGTGTTGCTGAAATGTAACAAATTATCCTAAAGCATATTATTCAAAAATCCAATCTATATGAATAGAGAAGAAAATCTTTGAGAATGACCCAGTTAAAGAGTATAATCACCAAAACATAGCAGAAAAAAAGAAAATTAGCAAAACTGGATGTGAACAAATGTCATAATTCAATCTAGATGAAATTCAATGTGCTGAAACAAATATTCTTTTTTTTGTATATATTTTTATTGTTTGCCAAAAAAGGGAGGCAGAGAATCTCATACAGGTGATGTTACTCAACCACAGAATCTCAGATTTGGTACCACAGAAGCCAGATGGTTTAAGCCAGAAGTGTCAAACATCTGGTCTGCATACAGACCACAACACTTCCAAGTGCAACTCAAACCAGATTAAAATTAGTTGGGAAACATTTAACAAAAATAAAAATGCAGTAAAATATACATAAAATTACATTTTAAGACAGTCATAATGGAGCCTACAGGGATACTTATGTATGCTTTAGTGGCCCCCAGAACTATTTGAGTTTAATACCACTGGTCCAACCCCTACCTGAAAAAAAAAAAAAGAAGAATCCCTAATTCAATACACCTGAGTGTACATACAGCCTTTTCTTGAATACATTCTCAACAGGCAGCCCAATTCACTCTTGAATAGCTACCATTTTTAGGAATAATTTTTTTCTGCCATGACATTGTAATGGTAATCAGGGAGGGGCCTTTTGCTGTTCTTCTCTAATATGCCTTTAATGATTCTGGCCTTTGTTTGAATGGGGTGGTAAAGTGGGATCTTTTCTTGGAATGTTTCTCAGCACTAAGACAATCAGGAGTCATTGACTTGTATATGATGTGATACTGGGGGATGGGGAACTTTCGCACACAGCCTGAGACACTGAGCAAGCCATAGCAACTGCCCCCCAGCTTTGCTAACCCAGACCCATTGGTTCTTCTCTGGTAACTATGTTTTGTGATTTGAATCAGATAAGGTCTGTCTGTTGATGTTTGTAATTTCTGTTCATATTTTCCTTGAAGTTAAGGGAGTTGATCTTTTCCCCCTGAACTAAGTGATTGATATATGTATGTTTAATTAAACTGAGATTGTTAACCCCTTAAAGTTGTTTTCCTTAGAAAAGCAGATCAAAGAACCTATGTTGGCAGCCCTCTATGTGCTGGTTGTTGTCGGTTTTACACAGCCACAGTAGCTGCTAGGAAGGTTGTTGTTACAGACATCAAAACTTTTTGTAACTTCTGTCCATTATTTTTGGTTCTGACCTCATAGGTCAAACAGAATAAGTCTCCTCCCATCCTCCCTGACGTAATAACCATTCAAACACTTGTTAGCAATTATCATACTCATCCTAACTTTTTTTTTTCTTTTCCATGCTAAGTATCCTCAATTGCTTCAAGTGATTCTCATGACATGCTGACATGGAATTTCATCTTAGTTGTTCTATTCTGGACTCTCCAACTTTTCAATTTTTTTTCCCCCATAAATAGTGGTATACAGAATTCACTACTCTAGATGTGGTCTCTCCAGTGTAGAATATAGAAGGACTATCATCTATTCATTAATTTTTTTCTCCTACGTCAGACTTTTTCTTCTTTTCTTTTGCCCTTTTTTTTCATTGATGTCATACCCACTAACTGTGTGAATGCCATAAAGCTCTGTACTGGGCCCTTTTCTCTTTATACTTCCTCACTTGTGATCTTGTCAGCTTCCCTGAATTCCATTATCATCACTATACTGACAATTCTCAGAACTACATATTGATCCAACCACAGTCTCTCAACTGCTAGAGTTATGTTTCTCCAGCTGCCGTAGAGAAACATATGGATATAGATATATAGATATAAATATGTAGATATAAATTTCTATACATACATAAATACACACGCACACACATACATATCTTTTTCTATCCACTCATACAGCTACAACCCTACTTCAGGCCCTCATCACATTTCTCATGGGCTATTGAAATAGTCTTCTAATTGGTAAGCTGCCAAGCTTATTTTTCTAAAGTATAAATTTGATCATATCACCACACTATCACCATCACCATCGCCACACAATGATCTGCACACACACACACATACACACACACACACACACTCACTCAGCTCATATACTTTGTTATACCACATATCAGCTACATGTACCAGTTCTCAAATACTCTAAATATTATAGCTATGGTAGTAATTTGTCTCATAAATATCACTAAAAGTAAACTAGGAAACTTTTAAATTTTAAGTATGCATTATCTCTGGCTTTAATCTAATTAGTAGAAATTTATATTTCAGCAAGGGCAAACAATAATAGGTATGATGATCAGCACTATTTCTATTTTCTACCACAACAGTGGACAAGAGCAAAATATCCTAATTAAAAAAAAAAACATATGGGAGAAAGGATAAATGAATGGCCTATTGATTTAATATCTCCCTTCAGTGCAAGTATATCTCATCTTCTGTGAGAATTTTTATTCTACTATAGTGGATATAAGAGCAATATCTAGAACAACAAATTGGCTTATTACATCATAGAAATAGAGATTTACAATTAAATGTTATCTCATCCTCCAAATACCTAATTTTACAGTTGAGAATTCTGAAGCCTAAAAGATTTAAGTGACATGTCCAAGATCATATAGTCAGTAAATTAGAGAGAAAGTCTTAGATTAAGGAGCTCTGACATGGAATTGAGCATACCTTTTGTTGTGCCATGCTGCCCACATTTTCAAGTCTGGCGTGACATTAACTTTATTTATAGCTAAAGACAATAGTACTTAGAGGCGGCTCCTAAGTGGTCAGTAGAAAGGATAAAACTCTTAAAAGAAAAAAAAATGGGGCCAAAAAGATATCTTCAGAATATTTTGAAACACCTGGGACTGGCAGCAAGCTATGTCACCTGGCCATGGATTTCTGTTCAACAGAGAAGTCAGTAGTCCATCCAGGTGCTCAATGATCTCAATAAAGCTCAAGCACGGGGGGGCGGAGCCAAGATGGCC
>CM053623.1:380110697-380124704 GCA_028646595.1 Phalanger gymnotis | reverse complement strand
GGCTGATAAGCCTTTTAAAGCAAAAAGTTACATTGCCTTGCTTAAATTCAGAACATTAGGAAGAAATTGAATTTAATTTATAAGTAATTTATAAAATAATTGTCAGCCTCAAAGAGCTCAAGGATGTCCATCATTATATAGACTTAAAAGTTGCTAGGAAAACCTCTTGCAAAAACCCAGCAAGTGGTAATCCATCTGTTGCTTAAAGACCTCCAGTAAAAGGGAATTCACAATCTCCTTAAGCATTCTTTTCATTTTTAGATAATTCCAATTGTTTTCCTCTTATATCAAGGCTAAAAGTGCACATAATAATAATAGTAATAGGAATAATATACCTACTAAAAGTAAAATTTCTTTTTTTTTATTCACAAACAACTCTATCTTTTGTGGGAAACTGATGTACTTGTTTCATTAGGCAGTGAAAACACATTTGTAGAGTGCATCATAATTGGTAATTGATTTTTGCATTTCAAATATTTCTAGAACACAAAGAGAAAAAAATGTTTGAAATTAAGTTGCATCCATTTGAAAGAGGCCAATGAGTCACAGGAAATCTAAACATTTTTCACTTAAATATTCTCTGCATGATTGCCTAAAGCAATCCTCTCATTCCCAAAGCAGACTCATAATTCATGACTAAAATTTAAGTTCAATAACATAAAATGAAATTGGTTTGTTATTGTTGAATAAATGTGAATTATAACTGCAGAACTAAAAATACATCAGGCTAGCCTAGGTATCTTCCAATAAGGGAAGGCTTAAAATATTAACTGTCATTATTATCTTAGAATTTAGTATTACCTTTAAGGAAAAGCATGTCCTTAGTATGAATGAGAAAAATTACAAATCTGGCACTAACCTAAATTAAATGACTTATTGATGTGAAGATATAAAAATCCCTTACTAATTAAAATTTCAGTTTTAATTTAGATCAATTAAGATCACTTCTCATACAAATTTGGGTTATTATCACTCTTGCAATAAGTTGCTTACATTTCTGCCCTTCAGATGAACCAAAAGTAATAGAACTTTCCTAAAAGTGCATTCTAAATTACCTACATACTTGAAGTTGAATGACTTTTTTTAATTAATAGGAAACTTTGCAGATAGAAGGTAGAGAATTAAAGTAAAAATGTGTTGCTTTTTTTTGTGAAAGGATATGAAAATAATGTATAGTGGCTTAATCAAAATAGTATTGGATTTAGAGTCAAATGATCAAGATTGTAAGTTTTAGTTTTATTCTTTTTTGTAGTTCAATTCAATAAATGTTTACTAAATATCCTCTATGTGCCAGGCACTGTGCTAAGCAGTATGGATACAAATAAGATAAAGACAATCCTTGTCCTCAGAGAACTTAAAATCTAAAGGAGAAAGGCAGTGCATAAAAGGAAGCTAAAAGAGGGAAAGGGAAATAAAATTACGCCAGGATGTGGGCATGATGTAACACGGAGTGGAAACCAAGCAGAGGTGCTAATGGAAAATGGAGACTTAACTGGAAAGTTCAGATCTTTAGCCTTCTATGAAATTAGGCTTTGAGAGGAGTTAAGTGCTCCACCCTCCAGTCCTCCAATCAGAGGGGAGAAATGACTGGGGGAGTTGAAAAGTTATTGGGTAACACAAATCTGAATCAATCAGCCTGGTAATGAAATTTTGTGTCAGTTTATTCGAGGCAGTATGTTCCATGGATAATCCTCCATCCACTTCCTCCTCCATCTTTCTTCTCTTCCTCCATCCTCCTTCCTCCTCCCCCATCCTCCAACCTTTATTCTCCTCCATAATCACCCCTTTGGATAAGTTACTTATTCTTTACCTTATTCTCATACAATTTGACAAACATTTATTGATCACTTCCTATATGTAAACTTGTGTGCTGAGTTCTTAAAAGAAAAAAAAAAGAAAAACCCATCCCAAAGCAAAATCAAACAATATCTGATATCAAGGGAATAGGGATAATGTTATGTATAGTACAGTTAGGTGCTAGAGTGGATAGAGGGCTGGGACTGGAGTCACAAAGATTCATCTTCCTGAGTTCAAATCCGGCCTCAGACTCTTACTGACTGTGTGACTTTGGGTAAGTCACTTAGCCCTCTTTGCCTCAGTTCCTCATCTGTCAAATGAGTTGGGGAAGGAAATGGTAAACCACTCCAATATCTTTGCCAAGAAAACCCCTAATGGAGTCATGGAGTTGGACATGATTGAACATCAAATTATTTCCTTTATAGGACTTTTGGGGGTGTGAACAAACCATTGACACACTGCATGCAAATGGATTTATGGCAAATGCCCTGTCTTAGTATGATACAGCCACGGCATTGACTTTTGTACCAATTAATTACATCATTCTTTATTGGGGAATATTTTGTACTTGTGTCTATTTATCTTGAGTACACCTTGACAGTTTGACTCTCAAATGGCTTATGCATCGTGTGGTTTTGTTTGTGGTTTTTTTTTAAGTAATTATTTTTCTATTAAGTAATTGTTTTTCTATTACATGTATTTTGAATTTGTTGCTACTATACAACTCAGGATTTTTATGAGTTTATTTTGTATCCTGTCCAGTCATGGAAGCCAGGCTTAAAGCTTTTCTTTCTGGCTTCAGAAACTTAAAGAAAAATAAACAGACAAAGGTCTTCCAAAAATATTACAGATGCCTTTTGATTTTAGATTTCTCTTACTCTAAAAATCGTATATGTAGTAAAAAGTAATTTTGCATCTTATACAAGTTAGACCTAGAATGCACATTAGAAGTTATTATACCCAGTCTTTTCATTTTAAGAGGAAACTGAGGCCCAGAGATTTTAAATGGCTCATCTAAGTAGGGTCACTAAGGAAGAAAATAACAAGAGCCAGAATTTAAGTCTAGTGCTTTTTTTCCTTATTAGTTTATTTTAAACTTAAATATATAATAAGAAAAGGAAAAACACCATTGTAAACTTAAATACTAAAACTTAAATTCAAAATAAGAAAAGAAAAAAAAAAGCATTACCATGTGCACAGCAGAACATGAAAGGATTCAAAATACACAGCAATAAATTTACATTTCAAGAAAGCCTATAAAATAAATACTAAAATAAGTATGTCCAGAGCTGTCCATCTTTACTTTGCTTCTTTGTAAGTTTTCTTTTGTTCTCTGCTGTGCACTTTTTATTTTGTTCTTTTTCCTCCTTTCTTCTCACTTTCCCGAAGAACGCCACAATTTGCCTAACTTACAATCTCTCTCTCTCTCTCTCCGTACATACACACACATATACCTGCACACATACATATATGTATTCAATACACTTATGTACACATGCGTATACATAGATGTCTATAATCATACTTTTATGTAGACATCTACATTCATATGCATCTATATACGACCTTACTATATTTGTTTGTCCTGTTCCTCTGAAGATAGATAGGATCGCCTAAGTCTTGCCAGGTTTTTCTGAGTCCACCAACTCATCGTTTCCTACACCATAACAATATTGCAACCTTATACTGTCTAGTTATTTTAAATAGTCTAAAACAATATTGATTAATATGGCTGACATATAGTTTCCCAATTTTTCTCTTGTGAGTAAATCTATTTTAGCTTTAACTTGGAGATCATGATTACTACTCCTGCTTTTTTCCCTAATAAATTCTACTCCTAATCTTTATTTTATGTTTGTATGTATCTCTTATTTCCTGTCCCTCCTGACTCCTCTACTTTACTTCTACTTGTTACCTTGCCCTCCTATTATTTAACCAACCCCCAATCCAAAGATCCTCCCTTATTCTCTCTCCTTCCCCTTCTTGCTTCTGTCAGAATTTAGAAGACTTTTATAACCTGTTGAATATATATGTTATTAACTCTTTATCTCATTCACATTAATCTAGATACCCTTCTACACCCTGCCCCTTATCCTATTCCCTCACTCTCTTATTTCTTTGCGAGTTTAGAAGACTTTTATTCCCTTCTAAATGTATATGTTGTTCTCTCTTTAACCCAGACCCGATGTGATTAGGGCACCCTCCAAAAATCCTACCCTTATCCTTTTCCCCCTCCCTATCCCCTTAACCTTTTATTTCTTCCTTAACTTATGCCCTTCTAGATAGATATGTATTGTTCTCTCTTTAACCCATTTCTGATGAGAGTAGTATTCCAGAATTACCAGCCTCTTCCCCATCTAATTCCTCTATGTCAGTTCTTCCTCTCTTACCTCATTTGTATTAGATAGTTACTCTTTTTACCTTTTCTTAAACAGTTTTACTTTTTAGAATCACATCATGCTCAGATCTACCCCAATCTTTCTTTTACACTACCCAATTACTAATAACAATCTTAGACATATTTTTTTACTTTTCCTCATATAAAAAAGTAAACAACCTGTTTTTATTGAGTCCCTCATGAATAGTCCTTGATATGTACCTTATGTATCTTTTGGATCTTGTATCTCAAATTTTCAATGAAGTTCAGGTTTTTTTTTAACAAAATCCTGAAAATCGGTCAATTCATTGAATATCCATTTTTTTTTTCATTCAGGATTGTGCTTAACTTTGCTGGGTATGACATTTTTGAATGCAACCTCAGTTCTTTGATCCTGGCATATATTTGTAGTGCTCTAAGACCTGTGATATTTTACTATCACTGCTGCTAATTCTTGTGTAATTCTAATTGTGGCACAGCCACATTTAAATTGATTTTTCTTGTTGCTTGTAATATTTTGTTCTTGAGCTGGGGATTTTAGAATTTAGCTATGATATTCCTATAGGTTTTCCTCATAGGATGTCTTTTAGGTGGTGATTGGCGATTTTTTTTTATTTCTACTTTCCCCTCTTGTTCTAATGTTTCAGGATAATTAAAAAAATATTTCTTGTATTATTGCATCAAGATTCTTTTTTGATCATAGCTTTCAGGTAGTTCAAATACTCTTATGTTTTCTTTTCTTGATCTGCTCTCCAGATCAGTTGTTTTTCTTATGAGATGTTTCACATTCTCTTCTATTTTTCATTCTTTATATTTTGTCTTATTATTTCTTGGTCTAATAGCTTTGGTGGCTTCTCTTTGCCCAATTTCTAATTTTCAAGGAGTTATTTTCTTCTTTAAGATTCTAGACCTCCTTTTCTGGTTGGTTAACTTTCTTTTCATAATCTTCTTATTTTTCTTCAATTGTTTTGTTTTTTTAATTTTTCCTCAATCTCTCTCATTTGATTTTTAAAGTCTTTTTTAAGTTCTTCTATGAATTCTTTTTGGGTAGGTGATCATTCGTTGTTACCCTGTGAGACAGAAAAGCATTTTTTTCTCTTCAATATAGTCCTCTGAAGATGAACTCAAGTCTTCTCTATTTTCATAGTAACTTTGTTTAATTGGGTTCTTCCTCCATTGTTCATTTTTTTTTAAATTTGTAGCAGCTTATTACTGTAATCACCTCTAGTCTTAGGACATGGGAGATGGTGACTCTGGCCTCAGATCCTCACCATATTTTCTATGGTCAGGATCTTTTGTTACTATTGTTATTTGCTCAATTTCTGGCCTGTTTCCTCACTTTTAATTTCATATTAAAGTTGGGCTCTGATCCAGTAAGGTAGGTGGCACTATTTCAAACTTCAGGTGTGTGTGTGTGGGTGTTTTTTTGTTTGTTTGTTTGTTTTGTTTTGTTTTGTGTTACTGTTTTCAGATCTAGTTCTGAAAGTCTATAAATTTTCACCTTTTTCCATAGTATGATTTAAGGAGAGATATGGTCATTGCTCTGGTCTATGAGTGATCACAAGCACTTTTTCCACCATGAAACCGTGAACAGGGTCCCTGATTCTGTTAATTCTCCTCCTCACATTGGGAGTGTGACCCAGAAGTACATATAAGCAGTCCAACAGATGCCTATTTCCACTTACAGCAAAGGGTCCACTAAAATCGCATGACGAAATGTCTGACCTCTCTACCATCTGTTGGCTGAGAACTAAAGCTACTGCTGCAGCCCATTCAGTCACCCCCAAGGCATGCTCCTGCCTTGCCAGGACAATACTGGACTGCTTTCCACTCTCATCCCAGTAAAATAGATCTTTCTTGCTGACCTTTTAAGTTGTTTTGAACTGGGAAATTGTTTTATCTCATTCTTTTGTTAGTTTTCCTGCTTCAGAATTCATTTTGAAGGATTATTTTAATTTGAGGGGAGGGGTGGGGATATTGGGAGAGTTTGGCTGGGTGGCTACCTCTAATCAGCTATGAATCACTCCTTTGATTAAGGATTCAGTACCTTACCTCTCAACACAACCCTTATCCTTTGATATAGTTGTAATTGTTAGGAAGGCTTTCCTTACATTAAGTCTATATTTGTCTTTTTGAAGTCTTTTACTACAGTTTGATGAAATATTGACATTTCTGGAACACTTTGATGGTTATGAGACTAATGTGACAGAATATTTGAAATCAGGACCATTCCCTAAAAATTTACATACATGTATATATATACATATATATATATACACGTATATATATATATATATACACGTATATATATACACACACACATACACACACACACATATATATATATAATGTACTTTATAAATCTAAAACTAGGAATATCATATTCCCATAACCTTTTTCTTTTTTATGTGTATTTTGGTGGTAAAATAATTTAAAATACAGCCTTTCTAAATTAATAGGACACGGCAGAGTGTATTGTACATTGGTATAGCCAAGATCATAGGTGATTTAGAGTTATAAATGAAGCAACAGGCTAGGCTTCAGGCAGTTATATACAGGATGGATTCAAATTATGAGAGAATAGAATCAAAGAAGCAAGCTAGTCATCATTTGAAATTTCCCAAGGAAAAATTAATTAATATAGGAATATAACATGAAGTGGTATGAAGTATTTTGAAGAGGAAAAACAAACATCTCTTTTTGGCCGACTAAATATGCTATATGAAGGAAAGAGATGAATGAAGCATGGTAACTATGAGAAAACTCTTTTGAGAGGAAAGAAATTTGGAAAGGAGGGAGGATTTTGTAGGGAAGAACTGAACGTTTAACAGGCCTAATTAGAAGTCAAAATTAGTTATATTTTGGAAATTTCCGTTAAGCAGTTGGAGATATAGGAATGGAGTTTGACTGAGTGTAGGCATGAAGAGGACTAATTTGGAAGCCAATGGCATGAGGTAATAAATGAAGCTGAGAATGAGTATGTTTTATAAGCAAGAGAGTTAGACAGAAAAATGGAGAGCAAAGGATTAAGATGTATTGATTAACTGAAAATATTTGTTTGACATGCTCCTCAAGAAGAGTACTCCAGAAAACTAAAAAGACAGTAAAATAAAAGAACAAAAAACAAAACTGAGGAGCAGGGAGCAGAGTAGGAGAAGGCCTTGAATAAATCTTTGTGTCAAACACAAAGGGAATAGAGTTTCAAGATTAAAAAAAACAAAAACAAAAAACCAAGGTTAATGTAATTTGTTTTTATTCTAATATTCTAAAGACATTATTCTGCAGTGTTTTTTTTTTTAATAATTAGAGGAAGAAAAGCTTAAGGCCAGTACATTCTCAGAAACTTCCACTTTTTGTCATAGTGCAAATCCCTGATCTGACAATATGACCCTGTAATTCTTGCCCCACCTCCATAAGAAAATTTTTAAATATATTTTAAAATGTACTGTGACCTTTTGAAGACCCTAAATGAATTCTCTTTGTACTCTCTTTGGAGCATCTCTAATATCAATACTTCAAAAAGAAAAATATTTTGAAAATAAAGGAAAGGAATTATAGTAGACTTGATTTCTTTAGTATAGAGAACTTCCTGTATTATATCAATGTAGGTTAGCACCTACTCTGAAATTTATGAGCCTAGAGCTCTGAGAAATTAATTGACTTGGTCAGAGTCACACAGCCACTATTTGTCTGGCATAAGACTTAAACCCAGGGCTTCCTGATTTTAAGTTTGGCTTTATATTCACTATAAAATGGAGTATAATGTTTATTTTAACATATTATTTCATCTTTATTGTCCACTAGGGACAACTTGGGGGCTCAGGACATTATCTTTTTTTTTTGAAGGGCATAATTATATTTAGCTTTATGGTATTACTCAAGAAATTTTTTTATGGATTTGTGGACTCAGTTATATGCTTCAGTGAATGATGAAAAAAGATAAGCTGTTAATAGGCATTTTGATTACGTACAATTTAAAAGTTTTTCTATAACTAAAATCAGTGCTGATGGAATAAGAGAAACTGTTGAGTTTAAAACATACTATGCATCATATATTACTGATGAAAGTCTGACATTCAAGAGACATAAGGAATTGACATAAATATACAACACCAAAAGCTATGCCTTAACATATATGTGGAAGAATTAAATGAACAAATATTTTTCAAAGAAACAAGCACAAACTATAAAATGTGATATGAAAATCTAATTAACTAATAATAGATAATATAAATTAAAACAACTATGTGTTTCAACTTGGCAGATGTGACCAAAAAACAACACTAGTTGATGGTAGAGGAAATTTGGGAAGACTCTTGTGGAACTATGAATTGATTCAACCATTCTGAATATACCCTTTGAATTTTGTAAGAAAATAGGCTAAACTGTTCATACCTTTCAACATGTATCCCCAAAGAGATCAATAAAAGAGAGAAATAAAGGTTTAAAATATACCAAAGTATTCATAGCAGTACTTTTTGTGGTGACAAAGAATTGAAACTAAAGTGGGTACTTACTAATTGGGGAATAGCTGAACAAACTGTTGCACATTAATGAAATGGAATGTTATTATATGATAAGAAATGGGAAATTTGAAAAATTCAGAGAACCATAAGACAGTCTGTATGAGCCAAAATAGACTGAAATAAGTAGAATCAGAGCAATGCATGCAAAAAAAAAAAAAAAGAAACATAAGAGAAAAAAAATCACTAAAGCTGGAGAAAACTGAGGAACTAGAAAAACATTAGTAGACCTAGAGAGTGGATAATCAAAGATACCTCCTTTCTCTCGAAAGGGAGGCAAGGATTCCAGGGGTAGAACATTCATCATCCATACATTGTTAGAATGTGACCATGTTGGTTGTTATTTAACATTGTTATAAAGGAGGTTTTAGTGCCTCAGGTGTGTGTATGTAGGGGTGAGGTGGTTATATCCAGAAATAAAATATATAAAATATGTAAATACTAGTATTGTCAAGAACAAGAAAGGCAAGAACAAGAATGACAACAACCCACAGAATTGTTGACTGCTAGATTCCAAGTAAAGAAGACACTTATTAGATGTGTAAGTCACTTACTGTAGGGGAAGGCCTTGAATAAATCTTTGTGTCAAACACAAAGGGAATAGAGTTTCAAGATTAAAAAAAAAAAACAAGGTTAATGTAACTTATTAAATGATGTTATTTATTTTTATTCTAATATTCTAAAGACATTATTCTGCAGTGGTTTTTTTTTTTTTTAATAATTAGAGGAAGAAAATCTTAGGACCAGTACATTCTCAGAAACTTCCACTTTTTGTCATAGTGCAAATCCTTGATCTGACAATATGACCCTATAATTCTTGCCCCACCTCCATGCTGTCTGCCTCAGTCACCTCACCTGTAAAATGGGGATAATAACACGTATTTTTTCCACAGTTATTATGGGGATTAATATTAAGATAATATTATATATATAATATAATATAATAATAATAAAATAATATAATGTAATAATATAATAATAAACACTTTATAATCTAAAAGTGCTATATTCATCATTATCATCATCATCATCAAGGGTGGTAACATTTGAAGCTGTAGTAGTTAACACAGCAAAGTGTCGGTCTTTAGATGTAACAACAATGCTACTTGCAGCTACTGTGGTTGTGTAAGGCCAATAACAAGGCAAACAACAACAGCACACAAGAGGGCTGCTAGCACAGGTTCTTTGATCTGCAACTTCAAGGGGTTGACAATCTCAGTTTAATTACATATATATGTATATATATATATATAATTCACTTAATTCAGGGGGAAAAGCCAGCATCCTGAACTTCAAAGGGAATAGAAACAGAAATTATGAGTATACATTATATGAACAGAGCAAATAAACACAAATCTGTGTAGCCATAATAATATATAGTTGCTAGAGAGAAGCACTAACATCCGGGTTTTCAGAGCTGAGGGGCTGCTTCAACAGCTACCCAGAGTCTTATCACCAATGGGCCCCAAAACAAAATGCCAACCTCAGATCTTATATACACATCTCGGGGTCAAAGGATGTCACAACCATGAGACTCAAAGTAATGTGACTTAGGTCATCCCTTGAGGTAAGCAGGTCATCAAAGGCTTCCAATTCAATCTAAGATTCTGTAGTGCTGAGAAGTACTCCAAACAAAGCCAACAAAAAGTCCACTTTGCTTGCTATTACATTTGAAAAGCAAAACTCATGGAAGGTACTTGATTACCTCAGCATTCCAAAGGAGACAACAGTAAAAAGTCCCACCCTAATTACCATAACATTAGGCAACTGAAATTGCTGGTTAGACTTTACAATATCCACCCAGGATAAACATTAATAGAGGGTGGTTCACCATAACAGAATTCAGATCATGTTATGTAATGGATACAGTACTTAACCTTGAGTCAGGAAGACCTGAGTGCAGATTCCACTCCTAACAATTAGTAATCATGCACACATATTGAAGTCACAAACTCCAAGTCTCAAAATCCTCTTCTGACAAATGGAGTTTAAAATATCCATACATAAGGACCTTACAGGGTTGTCACATGACTTAGGTGGCAAAATGCTTTGTGAATTTTAAAATGCTATAGAAATATGAAATATAAGAGCAATCTGATGAAAAAAATATACTCACCAAAGTTCCCAGAGAGAGGGTTTTGTTGAATGATCATTTGAAAATATCTTCAACTCCCTTTTCTTTGTGGAGATAAATGGGCATTATTACCATTGATTGGTCAGCTGTGAAAAGGAGGGGCCTCTGCCCAGGCATTTTCTGTCAGCTCTGTGGGACAAGTGATGAGGGCTGTGATCAGGTGATGATTTCTGTGAGCAGGCAATGCCTGTCAGAGCTGACTGCTGACAAGGTGGTGACCTCTGGAGATAACTGCTGAGATTTTGTGTGAACAAAAAGACTTAGGTCTATAATAACCGTGGTCTAAAAATGTCTCATGTAGCCATTGTAGTGGCTGAGGCTTTATCTCCACAAACAGAGAGGACTGTTTGAATATTTCAAATCACTGGACTGGTCAAAAAAATCGAGTTAGTCCCAAAAGTAGTTTGAGAATAATATAGCAATATAGCTCCCCTTCTCTATCATCCTCACTATCTATATGCATCATATTATGCATTTATAAACACTTTATTCTTCTAGCACTTGTGAAATCTGTACCAGTAAAACTGCTTGACTCAGGAACAAAAAGGTGCATGCCCCAAGGTAAAGAAAGTAATAATGATTTCACAGGTAAAACAGATCTTCTCTAAGAGGATCTGGCTTTCTCTATGAGAGGAATGTCACAAAAGGGTAAGGAGAAAGCCACGAGTTTACAGAGCCTATGATGTGCTAGAAAAACTCTGCTTTTGGGAAAACACCCTTAAGATTAGCATTGGTAGGATGCTGAGTGGTGCCAAAAAACCATGAGCACTTTGTTAACTTGGGGTCGTTTTTGGTTTTGCTTGTTTTAACAGAGAAATGCCAACACATCTTTTATTTCTTCCTGTTCTGCTAACAGCATTTCCTAGGACTAAGTGGATGATTAATATTTTTTCTTAAGACCAATAAATTAACTACATTAAAATTTTCATTCAGCAGGGTTTCTTTCCTGAAGAACATATGGTTTTAAAAACTGTATTTTCATGCTTCTAACTACTTTCTTAATAAATGTTGTCTTAAGGAAATCAATCTCAATTCTGAGGGTCCAGAAGATGGTGATGATGATGGAGGTGGCTTGCATTTAAATGATGCTCTAAGATTTACAAAACATTTCAGATAGGTAGATAGGTAGGTAGATACATAATTCTTTCTTAATCCCTGCAACAGCCCTATGAAAAAGATGGTATTATCAGCCCCACTTCTACAGATGGAAAAAAATGAGGCTCAGCAAGGTTAAATGACATTCACAGACACACTGCTAATTAAGGGAATGGTCAGATTTGACCAAAGTCTTCCCTAACTCCAAGTTCTCTGTGGTCTGTCAACTGTTCCATGTTGCCTGTCAGGAGAGTAGATACATCACCTCCTGTCACCAACATTTCTATGATATTAACACTGTTACTCTTGTTATTTCCCTCTCCACCCATCTGGCAATTGTGTCACTCAAGCCAACTCTACCATAGGTACTGACTCAGCCCCTAATACGGCCTAGCTGAACCACCGTTGATTGGTCCGTCCTTCCTAACTCTGTGGCTGTTGGCTGGGGAAAAGGGCAGTGTGCCAGCAGCACAGTGTGAGACTATGCTTGACAGGGTGCTTTATAGAGTTATTATTCCCAAGCAACAGAGAGTTCTGTCCCCACACATGACTACTCGCTTCTGTTGTACCCACCCATCTGTTTTTAGGTATCAATATGCAGTCATTTTAAATACTAATATTGTGATTGTTGGTTGAGTGATGATCTTACCCTTCCCTGAGATTACACTAAAACTCCATTAATAATTTAATGGCATGCAACAAAGGTCCATGAGTCTTATCAAATGATGTCATTTATTTCAGTGTGCAGATTTCTTATGACATTACTCAGTATTTCATTACTTAATTAGTATTTAATTACTAGAAATTGCTAGCAATTGCTAAATAGTTCACTTAACAGTTAAAGCATCATTTAACATCCTTTAGTGTCTGTAGTAAGCTAAATCCTAAGAAGTTGAATTGACATATATATGCAAACAAATACATATGTATGTGTATAAATAATTAAATTTGAATTGTATTTTTATGTAATACTTAGAAATAACATTTAAGTGAAAAAACCAATTTCTGACTACAGAATTCAGATACGACGTTTATATACATATTATATGATATAATATCACATACATTATATGATATTTCATATATTATTTTTAAAGATTGAAGTTGTAAATTGCAGAGCATGAAAAATCCTTTCTGAATTGGAAATAATTCAGTGGATGCTTTTGAAAACAAAACAAATGGGCTCCATTGTCTGGATGTACTATCTGCTCACTTTGGAGCCCATGTTCTTTCCGATGTCTGTGCTATCCAAAGATGGGATGTTGAAACTAAGGATGGCAGCATCTAAAGCTAAGAGCCATTTCTGAAATCTCCTCCAATTCCTTTAATTTGCACATAAGGAAACCAAGACCTAGGGAGACAAGTGGTTTGCTCTAGATTACATAGGAAATGAATAGTAGAAATGGGATTCAAACCTACACTCTCTGTCTCCAAATCTAGACCCCTTCGTTTACATGTAGACAACAAGATAGTATATTTGTTCTCTCACTATACTCTTGTTTGTACTAATTATTCAGTCTTTCTGTAATTCCTGCTTTTGGAGGGAATTTTTGTAACAAAAAATACTAAAGGTGAAACAACAGGTTTAAATGATGCAGTTTTTTTTTTTCCCAGAGGAAGCCAGGCATATTGGATCGAATGCTAGACTGAGTCATGAACACAGTTTTGAATTCTATTTCTGAATAATTGACATGGGGAAAGTCACAACTTTTCTGAATCTCAGTTTCCTCATCAGTAAAATGGAGAAAATAATATCTCTAGTTTCACAAGATTGTTGTGAGGATAACACAACATATGTGAAATGCTTTGCAAACCTTACGCATGTGAGCCAAGAGTTAACTGGTATGTGAGTACTAGGCCTATGGGTGATATACCAGTAACGATTAATCTTCGTTCTTGCAGAATCATCTCTGTATCTCACTGTCATGGGTTACATGATAGTGACAGCAACTATAACTGATTTCATTGCTATAAGGAACTCACAGGGGAGGAAATTTCCTCATCTAATTTACGTTAGCACCTTCTTTGAAAACTACAGTCTTAGAGAGTTGTCTAGAGCAGTGGTGTCAAACTCAAAGAGA
>CM053623.1:380037780-380101910 GCA_028646595.1 Phalanger gymnotis | reverse complement strand
TGAATGCAGCAAAAAACAAACAAAAACACCATGGTGCTGAGTCAGACCATCTTAAAGGTGCCAGCAGCTCTAGCTATGCATACTATGGAAAAAGGCTACTCTCAAACACATTAGGAAAGACAGAATGTCCACCATTCTTAGTATTCACTAGATATTTCTGGAAGCAAATCTCCAGTGGGGAGTAGAGTTTTATTAGGTTGGAAATATAGGTCAAGGTCAGGTTGTAAAGAGTTTTAAAAGCTAAGCTGATGATATTATATTTAAACTTGAAGCAAAAGGAAAGTTGATTGAGTTTTGCATGTGCTTGCTGTGATCTATACTTAAGAAAAATCATCTTGGCAGAAATGTAGAGAATGGACTGTTGGGAAGAACCTTAAGGCAGAAAGACTAATTAGATGCTATCGCAATAATCTAGCTAAATTGTGATGAGGGCCTGAACTAAAGTGTGAACTCTGTGATTTGAGAAGATGTAGGATCTGGATGTAGAAAATATGGAAGCAGAAACAGCTATAGGTCAGGTAAGGGAAAATGCAGAATTGAGTATAGTGAAATGGTTATAGACTAAAAAAAAAAACAAACATGATGATTGCCTTCTGCAAAAATGGAGAACTTTGGAAGAGTAAAGGATTTAGGAGGAAAACGATAAAGAGTTCAGTTCTAGATAAGTTGAATCTGAAATGTCTTGAGGACATCCACTTTTAAATATGCAATAGGCAATTGATTGGGGGTTAGATCTCAGTGAATGTCAGTAAGAATAGAACTGAGAGTCCTTGTAATTGATATGATAATTTGACCCCTGGGAGTTGATAAAGTTACCAAAAGAGAGACAATAAATAGGGAAAAAGAAAAGAAGAGCAAAGACGGAACCTAGGGGAATACACAAATATTTGGAAAGAGAACGTGATATGATGATTAGTCCCTAAAAGCTATTGAGTAGTAGTGCCCTAGGACAGGTAGGAGATCAACCGTATGCTGGAGGAGTGGGTGTTCAGCAGTGCCAAATGCATCAGTAATTTGTGAAAAATTAGAGCTGAGAAAAGACTCTCAAATATTACAATTCTGAGATGCTGGTAATGTTGGAACGATCCCTTTGGGTTAAATGATAAAGTTGTGGTTGTAAGCCAGGGGAGAGAGGGAGAAAGGGAGGGAGGGAGGGGTGGGGAGGGAGGAGGAGGGGAAGGAGGAGGGAGAGAGAGGACTGGAGATGCATTCTTCTGAAGTCAGGAGGAGATGGGATCAAGTACATGTGAAGGGTTGACCATGACCAGAAGAAAAGCCATGTCTTTGTCAGAGCCTGAGGGAAAGGAAGAGAATACAAGATTGAGTCAAGTGATTTTCTGTTTTCTCAGTAAAGTAAAAGGCTAGGTAGGTCTTCAGCAGAAAGAGAAAGAGGGGATGGAGATGCGGGAGTTTTGATGAGGGAAAAAATGGAATAGCTTCGCAGTAGAGGGAGATGGGGTTAATTAGGAAGAAATAAAAGAAGTGTTTAGCTATGCTGAGGCCCTGGTTTAGGTGGGATGTTAGCATGAATTTATAACATGCCGGTTCATTATGGTTGTGAGAACCCCCTCAGCTTTGTTTGGCTCCTTATAAGTAGGATCATAAGAAGCAGATAGAAGGAGTGATTCAGGGATGAGGTTTGCAAGAGGTGTGATAGGAAAATGGGGGCAAGGGAATGTATAACAGAGGACCGAATAGAAATGAAATAATTAATTGTTGGGTTGAGATTGGAAAGGGAGGAAAGTAAAATCAGAGTAGGGACCATATTGTAAGAAAGTATTGAGGGGTAGAGAGATTGGAAGTTGAATAGAAAGTTAAGAATAGGTTTAAGAAGGAAGAGATATAGGGAGAATGGAATTGATGGTTGGTTGCGGGATGTTGGAGTTTTTAATTAGTGAATTAGAACACTTGTGGGCAAATGGTGCTGACACTTTCTCTACATGTGGCTAAAATGGAATGAAGGAATAGGCCATGACTTTCAAGAAAGCTAAGGAATTGGGAAATTAGTAAGTTGGAAGGACAATTCATATAAATAATAGTTTTTTTTTCATATAAAATCAGGAGGCAGGCATCACAGGAAGATGGAGAGCCATGTGTTAAAGTACTGTAGAAATGAGGGAGAACAATCTGGTAGTCAGTAGTCAGTATATCACAGCCACCATAATTTGGATTGAGTGAGTGTTAAGTTTTGAGTGAAATTCAGAGGAAGAAAGATTTTTGAATGATAGAGATAAAGGCAACTCTGGAAGTGACAATAGGGTGGCTTTGGGGTTCAGTAACTCAGCAAACTTTTGCCTGCTAGCACTCCTATGTCATCCTTTCCAGCCCTACTAAAATGTTGGACTGAATGGTACAGTAAAATACGAAATCTTTGAGCTCAAGGACTTTCTTTTTGGTTTTTGTATTCTCACCACATTACACAGTGCCTTGCACATTGTAGACACTTAATAGTTATTTGTTGAATTTAATTGCAATGAATTTAAGACAAAGGATTGAAAGTCATGCCCCTTTAAAAGCAGTAACCTCAAGTTACTGGTTTTTTTTAAACCTACTAACATGAATTTTTATGAGTAGTTAGACAATTGATTTGTTTCCTTGACCTTCTGGCTTCTCTCTGTACATTTATCATTTGTACCTTCATTCAAATATAATTATTGAAGGAATTATGTGTTACAAATTGCAAGAAGCAATTTACTTAGCATGCACTGGACTTCTCATCCTCCTTCCATCCCCCACCCCATCGTACTCCTCTCTTTCTTCCAGAATGTCACTTGAGATTGGGCTAAGTATTTTACTAGAAATGTAAGCATTTGGCAAGTTCAATCTTAACTCTACCTCATAAAGTTAGATTTGGAAAATTATCTCTTTGGCCCAATTTCTCATTAATTTAATTGGGACAGTTTCTAATTATCATTTTTCTTAAATATTTCATTTGAAAGAAACATCCAGCAGCAAGCATGGAAACCTGCTGATATTAAGCTTGATTTTACTGATTTTATCAAATCACTTCCATCCTAGCATTGTCCCAGGGCTTGCATGTCAAGCACAGTAGTAACTGGATTGCTATGTTCATCCTTCATTTTTGAAGAAGACCATGACATCAGGAAAATGATGACATGACTTGCAATTGAATTTGATTTGAGTGAGGGAGGGCTGTGCAAGGTCACCAGCCTCACTTCCTCCTCCAGTGACCTGATATTCATTAGGATGACTGGAGATGGCACAGGATGCAATGGGAGACTATGGCTCTTTCAGGCTAAAGCCTTTTCAGGTTCTCACATTGAGTGAGGTAAGGTCTATTCAGTGAATAGGCCTCTTTAAGAAGTGAGGGATCACCCCTTTAATTAGGAAAAAGGGAAAAATAATCAAACTGGCAGGGGAAGAGTCTCAGGGTTGCTAGTAAAAAGAGAAACAGTTAACCATTGACATTCACTCGGATCCAGGAGGGTCCAAAATATAGCCATTAAGTGGAGCTTAGGGAGGGACCTATTGTGGTCCAATCTATGAGCTTCAGAGTGAAATGAGAAGGAAGGAAGGAAGGAAGGAAGGAAGAAAGGAAGGAAGGAAGGAAGGAAGGAAGGAAGGAAGGAAGGAAGGAAGGAAGGAAGGAAGGAAGGAAGGAAGGAAGGAAGGAAGAAATCTGGCCAGTAAGCCCTACGTTAACTGGGGTGCTTCTGGACATCCAAATTTACCTCCCTTTGAAGAGGAGAAAGAGAGGGAGAGGTCAAACTGGGTTACCCAACTGGCTGGGTCCCCATTCAGGCATCTTGGACTACTCACAGGTTGTGTTTGTCCTTCATTTTCAAAGAGAACCGTGACATCAGGAAAATGATGACATGACTTGCAGTTGACTTTGATTTGAGTGAGGAAGGGTTGTGCAAGATCACCACCCCCACTTTCTCTCCAGAGTCATCTGGATCCATTGACCATTCATCAGGGCCACTGGAGATGGCCCAGTAAGTGAGTAATCAATAGTATAAGGGAGAAACTGTACTTCTTTTATCCAGACACATCTTTTCACTTCTCCAGAGAGCCGCTGTGGAAATGGAAAGAATATGGGATTTGAAGACTGAGAACTTGGCTTTAATTTCTGGCTCTGATACTTTCTAGGTATAGAATCATGAGCCAACACTTCACCACTTTAAGCCTCAGTTTGTTTATCTGTAACAAGCCTATCATAATAAACTTGTCAAAAGCAGGAGCTATCGTTTTAATCTTTATATCTTTTATATCTCCTGTGCCCAGCATTGTATATGCAATATAGATTGAATGCGTTTGTGAGAGTGATCTGAATAATTCTGCCTTCTATTTCATAGGGTAGTGCGAAAATCAAAGGAGACAATTCATGTAAAGTATTTAATAAAAAAAAAAGCATTATTCAGATGTAGGCAATGATTATTATCTAAGGCATTGATCAAGCGCATTGTGACGACTTTGGTCTATGACTACAATCTATCCTCCCTGTATCTGGCCTATTTTGGGGCCCAGGCTTTCCCTAAACATAGTAATATGTATAATTCTTTGACAAAATTATATAATCACATAATTTGAGAATTTAAAGTGACTTCAATAGGCATTTCCTTGATCCGATAATTGAAAAAGAATCTCAAATATAACATATCTGACAGGTGACCATTTGACCTCTCCTCAATAAATTCTTTCAGTGAGGGGAAACTCAGTAACTCAAGTTAACTCAGCCACTACTATATAGTTCCTAATTGTTACTAAGTTTTTGTTGTTTTTCATGACACCTAGCTTAAATTTACCTCCATAATTCCTACCCATCATCCTAATGTCTGTTCTTTGGGGCTAAATGTAAAGCTAATAATCTCTCTTTCACATGATAGCCTTTCAAAGACAAAATTATTATGCCCTACCTGAGACTTATCTTCCCCAGGCTAAACATTACTAGTTCCTTCAATGGATCACCATATAGAATGGACATAAGGCCCATTGCCATCCTGGTTGCCTTCTGTGTGGTCTTCTGCATGTAGGGAAACCATACTCTAACATCTCCAACCTTCTAGATATCTCTAGACCTTCTTTAAACCATGGTACCCAGATCTGAACACAAAACTCTACATATATTCTGACAAGAGCAGAGTATAGACAGACCACCTCTTTATTCCTGAAAGCTATGGTTCACTTAATATTGCCAAAGGTAGCATATACTTTTTTGGCTGCCACATCACAATATTGACTTGTTTTGAGCTTAAATTTCAATAATATGCTTAAATCTTTTTTGCAGACACTGCTTTTTGATCAGACTTCCATGTACCTTGTATTTTTAAGTAATTTTTAAAACCTGAGTACAAAGTTGTATGCATTAAACTCTACAGAATTGTCTTTTCAATTTAATCCACATAGTAAACTACATAAAGATATATAACATAAATATACATATAAAGCAAATTACATAAATACATACATGAGGTTAATTTATATTTAGATCATAGAAAAATAGGTTGAAAATTAACAAAAATATTGGAAGCTAGTTACTTAGAATCATGGTGGCAGACATACTAACAAACAAGCAGTTGGACTAAATTTAGTTTTGAAAAAATAGTAAATTGGTTGTTTGAACTAAATTATTTCTAAGACAGTTGATATCCTATGAACTGAGATGTATTCTGCCTAAGTTACATGTGTTTGTGGCGGGGGGGATAGAAAAGGAAAATTTCTCTTTAGAATTCTGGCAGACCCCCTGGAAATGTCAGGCAATGGATTGATTATATGCTACAGGATATTTAAAGGATTCCTGAATCCCTTTGACACCCATAATTGCCCTGAAGCACTTCACCTGTCATATCCTTATCTGTTGTCTCTTCTAGACTAGCCCACCAAGAGCTTGTCACCTGTCATCATCGGCTGTCTGTCTCTTCCAGGCTAGCCCACCAAGAAGTGCCTTAGTATTGTTCAGAAAAAGGAACAAATAGAACATTCCACAGTATTTTATTATCATTTAGTTATAATGGCAACATTTTATTTTATAATCTCAATCTAATTAGCTCCTACCCTAAAATATGTTTTGTATTTTATGTATATATATATATATATATGGAATAATTGCGCAAATTGAAAATATGAATTTGTTATCCTTGGAGTTAAAGTAATCTAAGAACACGTTAAGGTGACAACTAGGTCTGTCCACCTGTCAAGGGCAAAGCACAATAATTGGAGACTTCACCTCATTTTTCTGGTCTCTAGAAAGAAAGTTACCTTAACTACAATCCACATCCTATAGCATTTGCCATTCTACATGCTGAGTTATTTTACAAGTTCCTTTTCTCTTAACCTCTGCCTCCCAGATGCACCCCACCTCTTTTTCTTGGTCTGGATTGATCCGTTTAAAATGGACCATTATTGGGCCTTAAATTACTCAGAATTTGTCTTCTGTTTAGAAATCTTTTCACTTACTTTGCTGAAGTTACTTTCACTTACTTTGCTGAAGAGTATGTGTGTGTGTGTGTGTGTGTGTGTGTGTGTGGACAGAGAGAGAAAGAGAGAGAGAGAGAGAGAGAGAGAGAGAGAGAGAGAGAGAGAGAGAGATCATTTAGGCTTGATAGTAGGTCTTTCCTGAACCCCAATGCTGCTAATATTACTTCCTTTCAGAGATTGTCTTCCACCTACTCTCCTATATCTTGTATAGTTGTTTGCATGTTATCACATTCATTTGCATATGATCTCCTTGAGGGCAGAGGCTGTTTTGCCTTTCTTCATATTCCCAGGATTAGCACACATTTTCTGTCATAGTTAAGTCCTCCCCAGAAATTCTTGTTGACTGATTGAATGATTGACAATAGATAAAATCACACTATGGAAAACATACACTATAGTAACAAGGTCCTCAGAAGTAGGATCTGCTAGGCAAGTCAAATCACTGATAACATTCAACTCTTACCTCTCCTCAGATCCTAAGAAAGACAACCTATAGCCTTAAAACCAAGAGCTCTGGGAAGAGTGGCCTTCAGAGATTTTTTGGCTGGCTTCCAATCTCCCTCCTACCCCAACTCCACAACCAACAAATACTATGAAGAACGGGTTCACCATCTCTATCATCGACACTCACTGCTGTGCAATTGCCGCCTATGGGCAGGTAAGCCCAAGAGTTCTGAGGAGTAGTAATGTCCCCCAGACTAGTGGTCTTGCTTGCAGCCCAGGAAACCAAAGCCAATGTCCAGTGAACCAAACCTTGTGGAGATGGGACCTAGCATCTTCTCTAGATACTGCAGTCTGGAAGATTCGCAATTAAACACCAGAGAAAGCAAATTCTCACTACTAAATTCCTTGTCATTACAAAATGGCCCAACATCAGACACCCAAAAGGCTTTATCAGTGGAAATGATAAATAACATGAATTGCTATCTGCTTTACTGTTATATCCTAAGGACCGTGGGACCTTTACATCTGGCTTGCAGTTTTTTTCTTTTATGAGAAAATAGCATAACCATTCATCATTTGGAATATAGCATAGTCACAAGTTCTTATTTTAAATACATAATACATAATATTCCAAATACATAACTTCTACATTAGAGTTAGTTAGAATAGACCAGACAGATAATTTTCACCAACAGGATTTGCTTCTCTTCTCTTGATGTAGTGAGTAACTTGAAATGATAATAATAACAATTGTAAACATTTGTATATAACTTACTATGTGTCAGACACTGTACTAAGTGCTTTACAATTATTATCTCATTTCATCCTCACAACAACCCTGGGAGGTAGATGCTGTTACTATCTCCATTTGACAGATGAATAAACTGATGAAAATAGAAGTTAAATGATTTGCCCAGGGTCACACATATAGTAAGCGTCTCAGGTGAGATTTGAACTCAAATCTTCTTACTCCAGGCCCAGAGATCTATCTGCTCTGCCATTTACCCATCACTTGCTACCAACTTTGAAATAGATCTCACTGAATGTAGCTAGGCTGGTCCTGGAAGAAGAAACAGGAAGCAACGTGTCTTGGCAGGACATGCCAGAGCCTGTAATCTTTGTAAATGACTTTTGAGAACCCGGGTTCACTGTTTTTCTATGATAGAGTAAATTGTAAGACTTTTGTGAAGGCAGCTCATAATATTTGATGAGCATTTGCCAAGTGAACAGTACATAAAAAGAACCAGCGAGGTAGAAACATGAGCCACATGGTCAATTATAACAAAGATCCCACTGCAAACAAAATAATTTTTAGTGTCATATCATTCATTATTATGAAACTTGGCCTATATAACAACTATTAATTCATTGCTTTTCACAGCTTCTGTGAGTTCAAATTCACCAAGGAAAGACCAGATCAAAGAATCAGTTAGTTTTTAGTTGTTGCTCTAAAACTTGTCAGGTCATTTATAAAAGTTTTTTTTTTCTTTTTTCAGGGACTGAGGGGTGGGGAGGAAAAAGGTCCTCTGTATTTCTTGATTACTGTCAGTATTATGAACAAATATACCTCTTCTAAAGAACATACATATGACAAAATCTTGGACTTTGAGGGGATTATATTCTGAAATATCATGTCTCAGTGAAAATTCATCTGTCAATGCACCAATTTTATTCTGGAGAAATAGTATGCTCTAGCCTTGTTATAGAAGCTTAAGTAAGAAGATCTGGCAAAGTCAGTTTTCCAGTATTAGCTTCCAGGCAATACGTCAGATCCTGCCAATTCATCTCAATTTATCTGAATATATAATATACAAGAAGAGATGGCAATGAGACAGTATTTTTATCCTTGTTGGCTCATGATAGATGAACATGCATCATAACTCACTAAAGGTGATTCCTCTTGGGAGTTATGAATTCTCTGACTTGGAAGAACTAGTGATAATAATAAAAGTAAGATTTGATTTAAAATATTGTCTGTCAATGTTAAATGTCATGCCTATTACAATAAAAGAAAGATATATTTAAGAGGTAAAATGCGTTGATCTTTTCATTTGAGATGCTAAATTTTCCAAACTTACTTAAATCAATAATGTTATAAGAACAGTATATTGTTATTTTAATTTTGTTTTTGTCTAGACCTAAAATGCCCATGGCAACTGTCTTAACTCCACTTAATTACTTTTTAACACTTATCTTCCACCATGGAAATGTGCTAGACAATGTTGTATATTTGAGATATTATGCCACGTTGCCCATCCCTGCTTTAAGTTAATGCTTTCATTTCATAACATATATTTTATAAATATATATATATATATAAATATATCTACATTTTCTCTTTTTGGTGGCAATTAAAATAATCCAATCCAATCAATAAAAGGGTGTGTGTGTCTACTATACCTTGCAAAGAAGTATCAACAGTTATCTTGTTAAGCCTGTTCCTGTGATCTATTATTTTCATTGTTACCTTGAATCCTTAACTAAGTAGACAAGCAATTGGGAGCTAATCAATCAGGAGGCGAAAGAAAAAAAAAGGGACAAAAAATAAAGAAGAGGAGGAGGAGGCAAAGGAAAAGGAGGAGGAAGAAGAGGAAGACCAGAGTTCGGTAGGTAGGGGGAAGAGAGAGAAACAGAAGGTAGTTTTATTGTGAGTCCAAGGAAAGAAAAGAAAGAATTCATGGGATACACAATCTTTTGTATTACAGTGTTCATGATAAGCAACTAAAAAGACTGCCCTGAAGATAATTGCTACTTAAGTGCCAATATCCATTGTAGAGGACACAGAGGTAGAGAAATACTACTAATGATCAAAAAACCCTAAAAATTAAATGAGCTTATATTTTTTATATTTATCGTGTGCTTTCAAAGGTAGGCTTAGGACAGTAAGATGGAAAATATGGTTGAAAATATAATTGAGGATTAAGAAACAAAAGAAAAGGCTTATAAAGTACATAGAAGACTCCAACCTATGTTTCATGAACCCTTCCTTCATAAAAGGAATCAAAAGATCCAGGACATGATGATAACCCAATAAAGTCATACACAAAAAATATATATCAATTTCCAACATGGTAGTAATTTCTGAATCCAAAACATCAAAGTCAGTATCAAATTATAAGATACACACAAGTGAGATAATTTGTCTACTTTTCTCTACTTTCTTACATTGAAAAATGCAAAACAGATAAGAGAATATATATTGACATGGAAGGATTATTCCTTAATTTTTAAAAATCTAGGCCTATAATGTTATTAGGTTAGTGAATTTCTAGTGTGTGGAACAGGCTTGACCAATGCAGTTCCAGATCATGGGATCATGGATCTAGATTCTAGTCTAGATTCTAGACTGAGAGGGAACTTCAGAGGCCATCTAAATCTAACCCCTTTCATTTACAGATGAAGAAACTGAGGTCCAGTGAGTTTTAGTAACTGTCCCTGGTCACATAGACAGTAAGCAGCAAAGCTTAGATTTTCACTTAGGTCTTATGACTTCAAGTCTGGTCTTCCAAGACCCATTCTTATTAATTTTTTCTTATATACCACACTCTCAACAACTTGACTATAGTTTATAATTCAAAGGATTTCCCTAGGCACTGAGAAGTTAAGTAACTTGCTCATGTCCATACTGAGGCAGACAATATTTTTTCAAAAATGTATTTTGAACCTAGGCCTCCCATACTCCAAAATTGACTCTCTTTCTTCATACAGCTTGATTACTATAAAACGATTACTCAGCCAGCAGATATTTGGTCTTGGTAGGCAGAGAAATGGAAGTCTAGGGCAATACTGGTTTAGAATGTGAGTTTATTTGTAAAATCACATGGAAAGCTGAAAATAATGGGCACTGTGGTCTCAAAGAACAGTGACAAGCTATGACAGTAAGGAATGTTTAGAACTAATAATCAGAATCTTGAAATCAAAGAACAGTTTGTTTGTTTGTTTAATTCATCAGTTAGTTTCTTGTGTTTTCTTTGATATGTCTTTCAGAGTGTCAGAAGATTTGTCTCAGGCAGGGAAGCCAGAATTCATTTTACCAGACTAAGGATGAGTTGGAGTACTTTGTAGGGGTCACATAAAAGGTGGGATTGAGGGCGAGATGTCTGATAGGGCTGAGACTAAGTACAATATTTCTAAAGGAATGGCAGACAAAGGAAAAATGTTTAAAGCTTTTTGTTAGTTTTATTTCTGGTTTTGTTTTATTTTTGTCTTCAGGAAGAGGGAAGATTTGGTGGACAAGATAAACTTTAGATATAGGAAATGCCCAAAAGTCAGGGTGGGAATATCAGATAGAAAGACTTGGTGAATAGGATCAAAAGTCAATATGAGGGAGCCATTAAAGCATTTTGTTATTTCTCAGTGAAAAGAGTCCTCTGTTACCGTTGTATATTGGGAAAAAAAAAACCTACTAGACTTGGAGTTAGAAGATCCATGCTTGCATCTCATATCTGCAACTTTAGAGACAAGTCAATTCCCTTCTCATGTCTTCAGTTTATTTCCTGAGAAATCAGTGGTATTGGATTGGAATTTAATAACTACAATAAAACTTTATTTAAAAAATGTAAATACTACTCTTACCCCAGAGACAAACAAAATAACCATGCTACATATTTTGGACACTACTGGGACACAACCTTCCACTAGGGCTGATGTTTCAAGTCTGTGGGATACTTTTCATTTCTGTTTTCTTCCTCTAATGCTCAGCTCCAAACTAGGAATGGAATTGGGACAAGAATCTAACAAGAACCCCTTTGGCTAGGGTATGAATGACATGGAGTAACTTAAGGGATACTAGAACAACTCACTTCTCTTGCTCTCTCAGGGTGGGGTGATTCTTATGAAGAAACTGAAGATGAGGTGAGTTTAGGGGTGAGGGTATGCAGAAGGAAATGAGGAATCCTTGGAAGGCTTCTGATTTTAATACATCAAGAGTGCAATTTAACATTTATGGGCCATTTACTATCATTAATTAGCACAGATAACATATCATCCATCTGAGAACTCATTGATAAAACTGAATGTCATTGTAATAATGGAAAAGTGCAATATGCTGATGGGTGCTTCATTAATACTGAATAGAGGGGTGTAATTTGAATATGATAGTTCAGAATTAAGGATGCTATATTTAAAGGTCATGATTAGGGTATAGTAGAATTTGCTTTTTGTTTCTTCCTTTCTTTATTCTTCTTCTCTCTATAGATTCATTCACCTTTGATGATCTCATTCAGGACCATGGCCTCAACTATCATCTTTAAGCAAATGATGCCAAATATCTAACCCCCTTTCCCAACCCTAGTCTCTATTCTGCTCTCAAGTCCTATATTTAAACAAAATCTATTTGCTGGATGTCTTCACTTTCACTTTTCAGGGATTCTAAAATTCAACCTCTCCTAGGCTGAGCACATCAATCAACAAGCTTTTAGTAAGTACCATGTATGTTCCATGTACTGTGCTTCTAAACCTGATCAATATATCCTATTTTCTCAATATTTGTTTAGAGAACCAGTGTTCTTTTAGTCACTAGCACTTAGTCCAGTGTTTAACACAGTAGCTTAAATACAGTAAGCACTTAATAAATGCTTATTGATTGATTCAATCAGATTTATAACTTCAATTATAAACTACTTTGTTTCACATTCTCAGCATTTGAGTCGAATTTCTCTACTCACTCTTTCTTCCTCATTTTCATTCTATCCTCTCATTTCTGTGCTTCCCCCCACAGATCTAGCTTCCCTAAAATTTCCCTCTGCCTGTCCCCATCTCTATTTGTTGGAATATCTCTGGAGCAGAGATTCTCATCCTGGTATCTATAAATTTTTCTTAATGTGCTGATAACTGTATTTCAATATAATAGATTTCCTTTGTAATCCTATGCATATATATATGTATACACACACATATATATGCATACACACACACACACACATATACTTATTTTAATTTAAAAGCATGATTCTGAAAAGTAGTCCATAGGTTTCAGGACCACCAAATTGGTCCATGAAGCAAAAGGCAACTAGGTTACCACAGTAAGTAGAGCCCTGGGCTTGGAGTCAGGAAAACCTGAGTTCAAATCTGGCCTCAGACACTTACTAGCTGTGTGATCCTGGGCAAGTCACTCAACCTCTGCCTGTCTCAGTTTCCTCATTTATAAAATGGGGATAATTATAGCACCTGTCTCTGTAAGTCTCACTGAAACTTCCTGAGTCCTTTGTAAATCTTATTATATAAATGTTAGCCATTGCAATTATTGTTACCTACGATATTCTAGAACTTCTTTCAAGGCCCAATGAGGGTGCCACTTCCTCTCTGGAATCTTCCCTGATTTCAGGCACATGGAATTGATGACTTTATCTCCTCATTTTTCATAGCACTTTGCCTGGAACTCTGCATTTATTATCTTCTGTTCAAGTTATCTTTTTACATATTGTTTTTCCTCTATTAATTTGTAACCTTCTTTAGAGCAACATTATTATTGGTTGTGCCTCTCTGTCTATAAGCATCTTGCCTTGGATGGAGTAATTTAGAAATACAATAGCATTAGTACACAGAAGTTTCTGGGTTTAATATACTTGCTTCCACCTATTCCAGAAGGTGATAGAAATCTAGAAGTACCAAAACACACATACACACACACACACACATATGCGTGCGCATGCGCATGGGCCACACGCCACTTTTTCTTTTTCAGGTTTATATAAAGTGTATTTAGAAATCTCAGGATCAATCACTTTCAAAATTAACCAAAGGTTATTTCTGGCTTAAAAATGATCTTGCATGCATCTTGAAGCAATGCCTCCTTATTCACTAAGAGACTGAGAATGAGAATAAGTATAGAGTCAAAATGAAAGATTAGAAACAAGAGAAACAATAAAACTTTAATAGTAGCTTTCCTGTTGGGTTGCTGGGGCATCATAGAAGGGAATCACTCATAATTTGCCACACATGGCAACTTACCTAACAAAGAAAGATTGCAACACCTTAAGAAATTTGTCAAAAATGGCACAGGCTGGTTTTTTCCCCCTACTTCTGAGCTATGACTGTAAATACTGTGGCATTTTAAAGAAAAATTAGACTCTTCATCTCCAAATATGAGCTGTTCCTTTCAAAGTCGTCACCTTGGGGGCTTTATATTTACTTTTTTTTAAAGGACTTTAGTGGCAGAAAGTCACTGAGGGTGACTTAGATTTCTTAGAAACAGCTATAGGTCATTTAGGGGAAGATCTGATGAATAAGGTGGATGATCTATCAGTTAATTTGGTGAGGTTAAAATGCCATATTCTCTATGTATAAGTAAAGGAGAATAATGCAGCGCCTACCTCCTCATTATGGGCAAAGCCTACCACTTCCACCACTGAAAGTGAAAGCCAACATTGGCATGATCGGATGTAGGTACACAGGTATGTCAGTTATATTTATTAGCTATATTTATTCTATGTCCCCTGAAACATAAAATTTCTTGCACATTGGTCTCTTTTTAAAAATGGTTTGCTTCCAATTATGGCTTCTACCCCTTTGCTGGTTCAGCATTAATCAAATTAAATCTTTCTAGGATTCATCTGAATGCTTATATAATGTAAAAAAAAAAAACTTTCCTAATAAAAGTGGTATGTTTGTGGGTGTGATAGAGAAAATATCTTTTTACTCTGCCTGGTCCCATAGTAGAAATTTGTGCCAGTTTAAATTTTCTGGTTCCTACTTTCCCCCTAGCTTTTAATAAATTCTCTTATCAAAGCAGAAAGTATTTGCACATCTTGTAGGATTTTACGACAGTAAATCTATCCCCGAGGTATTTCTGAATTAATTTTAATAGATTTTTTGTGTGGGGAAAAATCATCCTACATTTCAGCACACTGCATCAAATGACAATGCTGCATACAGATATTCCTCATAATACCCTCTCCTGGTACTTCCCTCCAGCTGCTACGGTTCCTTGCTCTACAACAGCTCCTGCTGGGGAAAAGGTGTTGCTATAGCTTCAGGCTAACAGGAACTGCCAAGCTTGATTTTATGGCATTAAGTTTCCATCTATACAGACTCCAGAAGAGAAGCAGCTCAATGGGACTACTCTTTTACTCTCTAGGGCTGAACATTTTTGCTCATCACCTCAGAAACATATCTATTTGCCTGATAGTTTTAGAACAGAGAAATTCACTGGGCCAGTTAAGCTGTTCAGAATCTAGCATAATTGAGTTGACTTTGGGCTGTGGCTTGTCTAGTTCAGAAGGGACAAAGGCAAAAATAGGAGTAGATGATGATAACGATATTAAACCATCTTCCTTAATGAACCTTAAAATAGCAATGAATTGCTATCATTTTTTTCTTCCTGGAAAATGTAGAGATGAAATTACTTAAAATAGTTTATTTCTCATTAGGAAACAGAAAACAAGGTATCATCTTTTCTTCATCCCCTTCCCTTACATCTCACATTTAATTAATTTCCAATTTTGATGACTTATTCCACCTCTAAAATATCTCCCTGCTCTATTCTCTCTTTAGTTTTTCACTGTCAGCATCTTAGTTCAGGCTTTCATCATCTTTCATCTGGACTATCACAATAGTCTCTTAACTAGTCTTCACATTTTAATTTGTTACTCCTGTCAAGTTATTTTCCACACTGTTGCCAGATCTTAATATGATTTTGTCAGGCTTACTAATTAATGGATCCATAGTATGGTCTTTAGTACATGCAATAATATAAAAGTGAAAAAGCTATTATTTGCTTACCATGTTGTCTACAAATGTATCCCCAGTAAATAAAAATGCCCAGTAAAAGAGAATATTGTTTTCCATCCATTATCCCTGAAACAATTTGTTCTAGTTCATACCCAAACTCCAAGCTAATCAAAAATATATCTTTCTAAGCGTTACAGACCTTCATCAGAAAGGAAAACATGTGAGAGACTATAGATGAGCCCGTACAAATAAAGGAAGACTCCTCAATTCATATGTCTTATTTATAGTAGCTTCACAAAAAACACATAAGGAAACTGAGACAGGGAGAGGTTTATTGACTTACCCAGGATTAGAGAGCTAGTGAAGGTGTGAAACTAGTTTTGAACTCAAGTCTTCTCGACTGACTCCAACTCTGGCAGTCAATCCACTGTGCCACAGAGCTGCACAGGAAGGTTCCCAGAGCCAGAAGAATGGGGATAGTTGACAGAGAATTGAGTCATGGAGCCAATAATCTCCTAACCAGTCTCCACATTTGCATTCTCTTCTCCCTTCAAATTGCTCTCCATAATGTTGTCAGATCTTTATTCATACATAGCTACGATGTTGTCAGTCTTGCTAACTGGTAGGTTTTTTGTGTGATATTTTGTCTTTGAGACATGTAACAATAAAGTTATTCTTTGCCTGACACATTATCTGCAAATGTGGTCCCAGTAAACAATTTCATGTCAAGACAAAATTCTTCAAAGGATTGGGTGACAGGTAGGACCCCACACCCAGAAGAAGTTGGATATCTGGCAGAAAATAATGCCATGCATTCGGTATTCTAGAGCACAGAACAGAATCATCTAGTTTTAGAATTGGAAGGACTATCAACAACTATCTATTCCATTCTATACACTTAAAATAATCCCCCCACCCAAACAATTATTAGCTTTTTTGAGATTTTTTTTGGCTAGGGACCTAACTAGCACCTGAAGCAATCTTCCTACTTTTCAAAGGAAATTTTTCTTGACCTCAAACCTAGAGTTTTAGATGTTTTCTATTTTATCAATGTCCCTTCTCAGATGTTTTGCCTCAGATTGATTATACATCAAAACAATCAGATTGATTACGTATACATATAAAGGCATATATAAATTCTGTGATTGTATTCCGTACTTCAGAATAGTTTGTTTCTAGTTATCAGTGTATATATTGCATTCCCCCAATGTAATACAAGGTTCCTGAGGACAAGGTTTATTTTTTGTTTTGATTTTGTATTCTTTAGAAGAAGTACATTGATTTATGCCTAGTGATAATTACTAAATATTTGAAGCATTGAAATGACTTGTCGAAATATGGTTTCTTAAAAACAATTGCCCAAATTTTATCAAATAGAGTTGAATTTGCTCAAAACAATTCACAGAACTTGTAGGTTTTCATGTATAATTTTCTTCATACAAAATTAGGATCATTATCAAATATGTGAATGCACCTTGGTATGATGTCACTTTTAGACGTTCTGTATAAAATAACCACTACCCTCCCATTCACACATCTAGGTCTTATTCCTTGAGGCCCATCCCAAATCCCTTTGCCTCTATGAAGTTTTACCAACTTATTCAAATCAAATGGATCACTTGCTTCTCTTAACTCATATTGCACTTATACTCAATGCCTTATGTCTGGCACTTAATGTCCCCTATGTTACTGATTTCCTTCATTTGCTAGGACCGATTATTCAGCCATCATAGTAAGCCGGCAGTAATTTTTCCACTTCTGTATGTAATAATGCACATACTAATGATCATAATAAGAATCTGCTAGTTAGAAAGCCTCATACTGACATTCTATAAAATGATGATTTAAACTTTCTCATCCTATAGAAGTATTTTAAGAGACTACATACTTGATGGATACATCACATTTCAACAACATTTCGCATTTTCAATTCAAAAGTAATTGATTTTTTCATCTCTATTTGGAAGCATTGACCATGAGAAAAAATAGCTGCAATGCCATTAAACCAAAGCAGCATAGGAAAACATATTGGAAAGCTTGGATAAAAATTAAAATGGAATGTCTAGAAAATTAGTAACTGCTTTGATAATCAGAGCATAAACTTTACTTTCATCTCTTTACTCCTTGGTTCTTGGCATGTAGTTAGCTCACATTTGGGTCAGGAGCTTTGAAAAGATAATGCTCTTAACACTACTTACCAGTAGCCAAAGATGCACAATTTGAGGGATTGATGTTTTCAAATTTGAAAGTTCTTTGCCTATGTCAGGAATTTTCTGGTCTCTTGAGCTTAATTGACCTTGAACTCACCTCACCATGCTCTCTGGCTTAGATGTGGACCACAGAATATCCTCTACCCATGTTTCTTCCAACTTGATTTTGTACAAGAGAAGTGGTGACTGGTTATCACTCTCTCTAATTGTAACTAGTGAGACAAAGATCATTCTTCCTATCTACTCCAGTCCTAATACATGGACTCAAGGAATATAGTTACTCGATAAACACTTGTATATCAAATTAGATTTCTGATCTGCGACTAGTATCTGGTTTGTAGTTACTATACTGCTAATTCTAGAATGGTTAATACCATGTGTATTGATTCATAACCCAGCCTATGCACTAATTCTAATTTCTTTGGGGACCTCAATTCTGTGTCCTGGCAGGAAGCTCTGTGTGCCTCTAGGCCATATAAAATCAAGAAAATTAAAGCATATTTACTTAGCTCTTTCAAATGATAAAGTGCTTCCATTTATAGTCTCTCTCTCTTAAATCTCACAATAACCTTCTGAAGGAAGTAGTGAAAGTATTATCTAGATTTTGAAAATAATGGAACTCATCTTCAATGAAAGACAACTACAAAAATTTGCAGATTTGGGAAAACTTTCCGAGAAAATTTAGAGTTTCCCCCTATAGCATACTGCTGCAACAGTCTACGGTATTAATTCTATGCAAAAACATCCAAGTAGGTGAGCCTGATTCTTGATACTTTCCTACCTCTCCTTTTAACTCCCCTCCTCCCTCCACCATTCTATGTTCTTCTCTATGTCCTAAGGCCAGACCCAGGTACAGGGACATCATTGGATTATAGATTACAACCCAAAAGGAGTTTAGAATCTATCTATTAAATTTGTCTCATTTTGCATCTGTAAAAACTGAGGCCCATGGAGGCTAAATTACTGTCTCAGGTCACATAGGGAGTATATAGGAGAGCCATGACTTGAACACCCATCTTCTGACTCCAAATCCATTTATCTTTCCACTTGACCATCTTATCTCCTGTATGATCTGGACTCTTCCTAGTTATTCTCCCACAATCAAAACTTATCCATCTTTTTTCTATTCTTCTAGCAGCCTACTATTTGACAACAACCAAAGAAGTGAAATAGCTGAGATTCCTTAATTTAAAAAAAATGTCTTTTAACAGTGGATCTGATAATAATCTGATCCTAAGATGGTTTCATGGTAAGGGCAGGAGACCATCCAAAACCTATAACAGAGCTACTTTAGTGTGCCACAGAGGTAATGACTTATTCCACAATGTATCAAACTGGCCCTGTTAGCCTGAATGCATCAAAGAGTAAAACATTTAAAAGATAAATGTGATCTGGTTTTCCAAGAGATAAATAGGTTATAGAAATGAGAAAATGATTATATGTCAAGAGTATGTAAAGGGTGCTTTGGATGCCAAGGAAAGGTCAGTGTCTAGATTGATGTAAAACAGAAAAATAACATGAAATAATTCTCCAAACCAACAGTACAAAGCACCTAAGACTTTCTTTGGACATTTTATCACATTTGTAATCAGGTTATGGTAATAAAGCCATCACAGAATTTTGAAGTTGGAAGGATACTGAGAGGTCATTTAATCTATCTTGTAACTGAAAGAGAATTCCTTCTCCAAAAGAACCAACAAGTCATCACTGTCACCTAAATGGTGCTTGAAGAATGGAAGGTGGGAAATCTACTCTACCTCTCAAGGCAGACCATTCCACTTTGGGATAGTTCTAATTATAAGGAAAAATTTACTTAGGTTAAGCCCAAGTTTGCTTCTCCTGCCTAGCTCTGCCCCATAGGATACAATACAACAAATTTGTCCTTCCAAGTGACAAAATTTTAAATAATTGAAGGCGGCTACAATTGCACTGCCCCCCCCCCATCTGCTCTTCTGCATGCTAGATATATTCAGTTTCTTCAATTAATCCTTGTTTGGCCCTTTATCATCCTGATCACTGTCTTCTGGATATTCTTCTTAGCAATAGAGACATTTAAACTTTAACTGTGGTACCCAGATACTATTCTAGATATGACCTGGCTAGGGTAGAAGAATAATAAAATTATCACCTCCCTAACTCTGGACACAAAGCCTCCCCAAACTGGCTAGCATTGTATTAACTTTCATAGCTGCCCCATCACACTTTAGATTTATGTTGACCTAGGATATCATCATAGATTTAGAAGTAGAAAGGGCCTCAGAGTATAACTATTTCAACCCCTTTGTTTTATAATTGAATAAATTGTATTTCAACCAGAATAATTGACTTGCCCAAGTGATGCCACAGCATCAGAGGTAGGATTTCAGTCTCTGACCTCTGACTTTAGAGCTCATGCCAGTGTACTATATTACCTACTCAAAATATCTTGATTCTTCATATGCCTTCTATAAAGACAATGAAGCAGGCATAAATGTCAAACAAATTTTGAATTCTTGTGGAAACCTTGCTAGAAGCAGTTATATTATTATCACAATCAAAATCCTTGGGCAATAAATTATTGAGAAAGGGGAAATGAAACTATTCAAACAAGATTTATTTAAAGTACTGGTAGGAAGGATTCAGAGAGAAACTGAGACAGAGAAACAAAAGATGGTTACATGGGCTTTAAGAAATTTCTATGGATGCAAACTTAAATCACTGGGCATATGCAGAAGAGAAATGCCAGCAAAATATTAAGTGGGTTCAACTCAGGACTTTTCCAAGAATTAACAGCTCAATGGAAATATGACAAAAAGTAGAAGTCAAGCCAGGTCAGAAGAAAGGAACAGATAAAGTACATGACACTGGATTGAGGAGTTGTGAAAAAGATAAGGGGGCAAAAAGGTAAAAAAAAAAATCTTCATTAATGTAATCCCCCAATGAGAGCTGAAGATAACATTAGCCTTTTCATAGATTAGGAGCAAAAGTACATTGCATATTCAGAGTCTCTGAAAGATTATTTTAGATTCCATCTTTACTAAACGTTCCAGTATGATCAGATAATCAGAGGAAACGATTCCTTTGTTTGGGGGAAGGGTTAAAGGGAGACATAGGCTGAAAGATGCAAAAAAATGTTGAATGCCAATTATGGACACAAAATTGGAAAAGAACATTGTTAGGCAATGTAAATATGCATACAATATGTTCACCACCCTCCAGGCTCTTATTTCATTAGGTATATTTTATGGAGAATAGATAATTTTGTAATTAAAAGACAACTTCTCATTACTATTTCAAACTTAGCTAAAGTAGACCATTTTTCAAATCCCAGTTACATACAAAATGGAGTAAAAAAGAATTGTCCTTCTTTCCCAAAATATATTATCTTTAGACATAGTAATATCTGAGAGGTGGAGTTGAAAGGCAGAGTGAGAATCAATGTTTTTTATTGGAGGGGGGAGGTCCAGTTCACCCAACCCACTTCCTCCATAACAACCTAAAAATGAGCTATACCAAATTCTTATCAGGAAAGCTCATAATCTGTTATTTTTCCAGTTGATGGCATTATAAGAAGACAAAGAAGTCTCTGGACACTGGGGGTAGTGATGGCCAGGACCTCAGTGCAGTGGTAGAAGAGGCAGCTGAGGCTATAGCAGCAAAAGCAGTGGGGAAGAACTGAGTGACCAGGGACCCAGCAGCAGCAAAGATTAATACTGAACACTAGGGCTGGAAGCATCAGGTCACAGAGAGATGCCAGGGGACTCATGAAAAAGCACTAGAAACATGAACAAGTGCCAGCTGGCAGTTCTGTTGCCCAGTACATAGTGCTGGGTCATAGTTCCAAGGAGGAGATGAATGGTCACAGTTGGGAGCAAGAGATGCCCTAGTAGTGTACTAAACCAGGAATGAGGCCCAAAAACTTACCTGTGTGATTCTGAACCCAAAAGCAGAAAGTGTGGAATAAAACTCGGTTGTAACCTTTAGCTCTGCACATAAGCCTATAGTGAAATAACAAGAGTAGGAAACTAATGCCAAAAAGAATGAAACAGTTCAATTGCTCTAACTCTGCAGAACCTCCCAGCCATCTAATGAGTCCATCAGCAATCTAATGAAATTTGACCTCACATGATCCAATGGAAACCTAGAACAGAAACTTGCAGATCTCAGGCCAGGTAGACAGTGAATGAATCTCTCCCCAGATTACACAGACTTAGAAGCACTGAAAACTCACAGGTCCCCAGACTAAGCTGTGGTCATAAAATGACAGATGGACAGTAGAACAGGACACAGAAGTACAGAAACTAATGAAAGGCATGCCCTTAGAAGTGAACAGAGCACAACACCAGCCAATATAAAGTCCTAAGCCTAGAAGTAAATTCAAAGAAGGAACAAATGAAAAATAACCTGACTATAAAGAGGCACTATGGTGACAGGGAAGCTCAAGACACACATAATAAAAAGACTTGAAGACATCTATAAGCAAAGTTTCAAAGGAAAATGCAGATTGAATATGAGACCAATAAATGTTCTTAGAAAAGTTAAAGAAAAATTTAAACAAATGATGACTTAAAAATATAAGAATGGCAGAGGGGAAAAGGGAAAATAAATGAGAAATATGTAAGAAAGTTATGAAAAGAAAATTAACAGTTTGGTAAAAGAGGTAAAAATATTACTGAAGAAAATAATTCCTTAAAAAAGCAGAATTATCAGTATCTCATGAAATACAGACTTTAAATTTGCTAGTTATGATTTTGTTTGAGAAAAAATATTTTTACCTTTCCAAAAGAGTCCTAAATGTTTTTAAACTTGTAATTTTTTCCCCAGATGACCATTAATGGTGATCTGTGTTTATGTTATTTTTAACAATGCAGAATTAAGCAATTAAGAAGTCAGTTATCAAATTTCTTTAGCAGACATTAAGGATATAATTATATTCTTTAGGGCTTTTATCTCTCAATTTTGTTTTGCCAAAGGAAATTCATTCATTACTGAGAGAAATTAGAGCAGGTGACCATTTTAGAATATATTGATAATGAAAATGATGATGATGACGATGATGATGATGATAGTTCAAATAAAGACAGCAATAATATTGCTTTCCAATGATTTGACTCATATCATCTCCACAGAATAAGCATGGATATGCTCTTTAACTGAAGTTATTTTTTAAGAAGGAAAACAGGGTCATCTGAAAGGTCATTACTGCTAGAGAGGAATGTAGAAATAACTGGAATCACACAATTTACTGCTCATTTTTCTAATAGAGATAATGAAAATGGGGTATGGCATTTTATGTATATTTGAAATAAGGATTGCTATGTTGTGGACCTTGAAAACTCATAAATGTTAATGTTGTCATTGGGAAATAGCCACCCCAATATTGTTTGGGGAGTGAAATATCTGACATGGGGATGTCAAAGGTAACAAAACAATTATCTCTCTCCTGAGCAACATAACTAAAAACAACACACAAGGAGAATTTTTGTTTGCATGAGACACCAGCTAGCTTGTTACCAAGGAATAAACAAATTGGAATGAGATAAGCTATTCACTGGAGTGAAATAAACACATTGCAATTAAATTTGATGTAATCTAAAAGATTTGAATTTGGTTATTGACATTGGCCAGTGCCAGCACAAAAACAGGATTTCAAGGAGACATTGTTAGAGAAAACAGACAATGAAATTCTGAAATACTTCATAATCTCTCTAAAATATTTACTATAGCTATGCCAAGTAATGTTAGAAGAGTAGCATGCTTAAGTAGTTCAAGAACAGTTAGAAAGTGACTCTTTAAACTCTATTATGTAAAAACTCTACAGGTAACTCATATTTGTCTTATCTATGAGCCTCAGTTTGCTCATCTGTTAGATAAGTAGGTTAGACTAGATGATACTGAAGTTTCTTCCAGACTTACATGATCTTTTTTGTTTCAAACATTATTAAAATTCTAAAAATCACAAAGAAGCTATGAATACCCATTAAAGAAATGAATTACTTCTTTCTAAAAGAAAACACACACACATCATGGTGTGCTATTATGAGGAATATTACTAATTAAAACAAAAAAAACCCTACCTCTGCTAATGAGAAGACATTTGGATTTGGAAAGCAGTCAACTACTTATGACACTCATTAATTTAATTTTGCTGTTTACAAAGTTTTTAATTCAAAATGAAAGTGGATAAGGTTATTACTTCTATTAGTATTCTTTAATAATATCCATATATTTGCTAGCTCCTCTACACAGAACATAAATCAAGAAAAAGTGCAAAATACTTAAACATAGGAAAATATGCATCCAGATAACCACTGATTATTAAAAAGCCCATTATCTAATTTACCTGTATGACACTGAGCAAAACTTAACCACTTTAAATCTTAGTTTTTTCATCTATAAAGTTGGGACAATTGAATTACCTGTCTTATAGTGTGTAACAACAATGTTGCTAACAGCTGCTGTAGAGGTGAAAGACCAACAAGACCAGAAACAGGAGAGCACAGGAGGGCTGCCAGCACAGGTTCTTTGATTGACTTTTCTAAGGAAAGCAACTTTAAGGGGTTAACACTCTTACTTTAATTAAACATACATATATCATTCACTTTGTTCAGGGGGAAAAGTCAGCACCCTGAACTTCAGATCAAATACACAGCAAATACACAAAGCAAGTAAACAGAGCAAATAACAGAAACCAGTCTCTCCATAGCAATTCATACATAGTTACCAGAGAGAGATGCAACAACATTTGGGTTTTTCAAAGTGGAGGAGGGAGCTCCTTGATGGTTACCCAGAGTTTACACACCAACACTCTTCCAATGAGTGTGCCCCCAAAAGCAAAACGCTAACTTCTGAGCATATATACAGTTCTTCAGGGTCAGAGGGCATCACAACCATGGGACTCAAACCCATGGGACCTAGGCCTTCCTGTGACTTAAGCAGATTATCACAGACTCCTGATTCAATCAAATTCTCTTGATCGAAACAAAGGCAAGACTCAATCAAAGGCACTCAGTTGCCTGAGAAACACTCAAACAAAAGCAACAAAAAGTCCCATTTTGCTTTCCATTACATTTGAAAGGCAAAGCTCCTCAAAGGTACTTGATTACCTCAGTGCTGAGAAGCACTCCAAAACCAAAGAAAACAAAAGGTCCCACTTTATCTTCTGCATTCAAACAAAGCCAAGACTCATTAAAGGCACTTGATTGCCTTAGCATTCCAAAAGAGAAAACAGTAAAAACAGTCTCACCCTGCTTAACATTACATAGTGTTGCTGTGAAGATAGTATTTTACAGCCGTACAGGCCTATATGAATGTAAGTTGATATCATAATTACCAGCACCAGTTACCATCACCATCACCAATGTCATCATCATTTTAGTATTCTATTAAATTCCAGCAGTCCTTTATCATGATGTAACCAGGGCTTTATTGTGTCTAGATCACCTAAGATGGAGGCACCCATGTAGAACATGGTAAGTACCTGATTGTAGGAGAAAATACTGTGTTTATCTCTACCACATCAGTGGGAGCAGATTTTTCCATTAGATACAAAGCCAGCAAAACTGAGACAGCATCTCTCTTCCTGGTAACATCTATGGGATGAAGGTCCTGTTCACTCACAACATGTGTGTCATGCACTAAGTTGGATGTGGGAAAAGGACCATCTCCCTCCCAACTTTTAGGTCCTGTGGAGCTAAGGATCTAGCTTAGGTTTGATCTCTTTTGTTTCTTTTTCAGTTATAGATACAGGTAGAGTACCAGGACCCAGGAGATTGACCCATGGTAATCTTTGGGTGAGAATCCTGTGATAGATATTGTGGGTAGCCCAGCAGGAAAACCCCAAGAGACCAGTATGCCAGGAAAAAAACCAAGGGGAACTTTGGACTGTAAACTTGGTAGGACTATGGTATTTAAGAAATAAGCTCATCTGTGAACATAATCCCCTTCCCTTTGTGGCTAAAATCAATGGCACAAAGACTAGACAATCTCTAACTTGCTTAAGGGTACCATAAAAACCCCGAGTAAGTGGTGAAATTTAACTTACTTGGTCTTCAGACTGTGGGAGCAAGGGAAGTCACCATTACAATGACAAAATCCACCTCAAATCCTCTATTGTAGAAACAAGATTACACAGGGGATTCAGTGCTGGACTTGGTATCAGAAACACCTGAATTCAGATACACATTCATATATTTATTAAGGTATATCCCTGGGCATTGAACCACTATCTCTCGCAGATTCCTTATTTGTAAAATATGTGTAATAATGGTACCCATCTCCCACATTACTTGTGAAATAAATGTAATGCCATTTGTAAAATCCTTTATAAATCTTAAAGTGGCATGCAATTATTAGTTACTATTATTAATTTGTTATTGTTCAATTATTTCAGTTGTTTTTTTCACTCTTCATTACCTCATTTTGAGGTTTTCTTGACAAAGATACTAGAGTGGTTTGCCATTTCCTTCTCCAACTTCTTTTACAGATGAAGAAACTGAAGCAAACAGCGTTAAATGCCTTGCACATGATCATACAGCTAGCTGAGGCTGGATTTCATTTCAGGTCTTCCTGATTCCAGGCCCAGTGCTATATCCACTATATCCAATAGTTGCCCTGCTATTATTCATTATAATAATTAATTATTAAGTAATTTTGAACTCTGCAATATTATGCCAGTGGAGAATGAGTTTTAATTCCAAGTTTGAAAGACTTAAATATGAGACCAGTAGTGTGTACATTTCGTATACATCTTGCCTCAAATGAACAGTCTAGACAAGGTTTGAAAGAATCATTACCTGAGAATTGAACACTAAATTGTGCATGTTTTAGGCATAGCTACCCATAATAACCACTGGTGAAGGGAGGCATTAAGGAGCTGGAATGGAATCTGTGCCATTAGTGAGAATACCTACCCCAATGTATCGTTTAAGTGGAATCATTATTGTTGTTGTTGGTCGATGATGATGATTTGTGGTACCTACTCTTTTACTTTTTCCTTCTATTTTTCTGCTTTCCTACCTTTGTACCATTCCATCATATAACAGAATCCTCCCATTCTAGTTTTCTTACATCTTAACAACCATCACCATCACTACCATCACCATACATTGCAATCCAGTGACATTGACTTTCCTGCTATTCCTCGAACAAGACATCCCATCTCCCTACTCAGGCATTTTCTTTGGTTATCCCCCATGCCTGGAATGCTCTCCCTCCTCTTTTCTGCTTGCTGGCTTTCCTGGCCTCCTTCAAATCTCAACTAAAATCCTAACTTTTGTAGGAAGCTTTTCCAAATCCTCCTTAATTCTAATGCCACCTTTCTGTTCATCATTTCTAATTTATCCTATATATAGCTTGTGTGTGTGTGTGTGTGTATGTATGTATGTATGTGTGTGTGTGTGATCTCTCCAATTATACTATGGATTCTGTAAATTGTCTTTTACCTTTCTCGGCATCCCAAGTGCCTTGGTCAGTTTCTACACATATAATAGTAAATACTTACTGACTAACTGACTAACAGCAGTAGACAGTAAAGACTGAGACTGGTCATTTTATGTCCATTAGTAGTATTGTTCAAAAAGAACATTAAAAAATTAAAAAGAAACTAAATTATGGTGATGATTTTTAATTAGTTTTGCGTTATTCTTACCTATGAGTATACCCAATGAGGTAAATCCATAAAAGAAGCAAAAAAAAGTTGGTATGAAAGTTGTAGGAGTTCAAGATAATTTTCCTCTTGGAGCATTAGGGAAGAGATGACATATAGTTGGAGAGGCATATTGACTTAATTCCCACTACGTTCCAGCTTGACTGCATGGCTGAGGTCGTTCTTAAGGAATTTGATGATGATTCTGGATGGATATGAGTGGGTAAAACTTTAGGCATAATAAAACAATTGTAGAAGAAGAATGTAGGAAGAAGTTAAAGGGTTCATGAAGAAAAATCTGCACTAAAGAAATGAGATTCAGCATACTAGTGGAGTTCAATTCAATCAATATTTATCAAGTGTCTACTATGTGTGCTAGACAATAGAAAAGCACTCAAGTCCATGACTGATTTAAACTTCATTTAGAAGATAATTTTGTTACTGTTTAATCACTCCACATTTTCTCCAGGTTACTAATCTCTTATATTACATGTTAATATGTATAAAATAATATTTTCCCCCAAAAAATACTACATCAGATATAGGCAATTTAAGATAATTCAACTTTATAAGTATAAGGCCCTGGGGGAGGGGACCAATTTAAGAAGTTCTCTAATAATTGTGTTGAGATTAGAAGATATAGATCATTGGTTAGAAGAAACTAAGGGCGTACTTCCCATTGATGCCTTGTTGATAGGAAATGGGGAGCTCTGGATAGTTGGCTAAATGAGAATCATGCACCGCCCCTCCCCAGTATATAAAACTCTCTCTCTCTCTCTCTCTCTCTCTCTCTCTCTCTCTCTCTCTCTCTCTCTCTTTCTCTCTCTCTCTCTCCCTCTCCCTTTTTCTCTCCCAACTTCCTTTCCAATTCTAGAAGAGAACTCAATGTAGCACTGAAATGTGTCCTTGTAGGGAGAGGGGTTCAGAGGGAAAGATTGTGCCTAGGTACTATTAGCTCCCTACTCCACACTCAAACATTAATGGTGATTAGTTGCAAAATCATTTTGTAAGCTAGAATTCCTACACCTCAGGTTCCTAACATATTTCTGCTTCTGTTTCCTATTTTGAGCACTTGTTAGAAACCAAAGACATGATAATGAATGGATTTTCTCATCTAAAGATACACTAACAGAATTGTTTTAAAAATTAAATTGTATTTTTTTAAAAAATGAATAATTGTTTCCCCCGCACTGAGAAAATTATTAAAGAAACACAGCGTAAACACACATGAACATAGCCACTTAGCCCCATTTTCATGAGTCTTGAAACTAGATGATCTAGAGAGAGAAAAATCAGTTTCCTGATTCAAGGTGCCCCTTGGAGAAAGAAGAAAGACCATATAACTCCCATCCATTGTCCTATTTGAAAATCAAAGCTGATGATTTACTTGGATAGTGTTGGTGTATTGGAAAGAGGGTTATTTATTCATCAGTCCAAGAAATTTGTTTCTCTTTTGAGTAGGAATATAAACCATAGGTGGTTCTATAGGTCTTGGGGGAACTGTTTATGCTTCTGCTGCATGTCCTGGGGGAACTGTTTATGACTCTGCTACAAGTCTTGGGAGAACTGTGTATGACTCTTTGAGAAACAAAAATGCATCAGAGTGTCAAAGGGTTGTCCCTATGCAATCCTAAGTTCAATTCCTTTCTTGTAGGAATTTATGGTATAGCTGAATGTTTTATATGATTCAATATCTAGTCAGGGGCTTCCTATGGGTTCTTTGGATCTTACGAACTTTCTGTGGAGTATAACAAAGTCTGTCCTATATCAGAAATGTGTTAGGTAAAGAGTATTAATGGGATCTAAGAACCCTATTATCCACATTTGAGGAGACATAGAGATAATATATATATGTATATATATGTATGTATGTATATATAAATACACACATATACATACATACATATATATATGTGTGTGTGTGTATATATATACATTGCATATTCCTAGAAGTTTTGCTAGAATAACTTCAGTGGGGAAATGAGTCAAAAAGATACCAACCTTTTTGAAATTAGGATGTCAGGATTAGACTTGGGAGTAAAGAATATTGAGAAGCCCTGGGCAGTGGGTAAGATAAGTGAATTTACTTGCCTCTCTATCACTTAATGATTACTAGAAGACTAAAGGGTATTTCTATGCTAATTTTCCAAGCCTAGGTTAAATGTTTAAAAAGAATTTTATTTTAAACCAACTTAAAAGTTAATGAGAAATCATTTCCAATGAAAAATAAATATTTCTACCCTAGGTTTAGAGTCTCTTCTATTGGAATTCAAGTAACTATTTCAATCCTTATTTCAACTTTATAGAAATATATCTTCTTTTGGAAAAAGTATACTTTACTTAAATATTTCAATAATGAAAACAGGAAGCCAGCTTTTTTCCTCCTTTCTGTTTTTTTTTAAGTTTTAAAAAATAATCTCTCTTAAATTAAAAAAAATATTTTCCCCAGAGAGCCACTAAATCAAACCTTTTGACCAAAATAATTTTAGTTAAATTAAATTCAACAAACATTTGTTTAGTACCTACTACACACAAAGCATTGTGCTAGGCAGTGGGACATTCATCTATCAGTCATTCTTGGGTTCAGAACAAACAGCTAATTGGATTTTGTTTCCCACCAGCCAGCATTTAGAAATGAGAAATCATGAAGTGGAGCACAGAGGATTACAGAATGAATGATGTATAGATCACTTATAAATATGTATTAAACAGCTTTAATGTGGAAGGAGAGCTTAGTTCTGAGGTCAGTAAGTGATTTAAAGAACAGAAGACAGTGATTGCCAGGTTGCAATCTAGTTGGAAGAGATGAAAACATATGTATGCTAAGATAAATTATTATTATATAAAATCATATGAGCAATACAGACAAATACTTTACCATGCTCTGTGACCTTTTTTAAGGTATAGAAATGTGATTTGTGCATCATCAAAGTGATGCAATTAAGAAGGTAATGTCTTTTAAGGGTTTGGTGACCCTGGGAGAGTTGCCCTCTTTCAACATCAAATATTCATATTAGCTCTCTTCATTTATTAATATTTAAGAGTAACTCAATTCAGAATTGATGCACAGTAGTTAGATTCAAATTAGGTATCTTATAAGAGAGTCATGTAAGTTGATTTTCTGGTATAGATATACAAATGCAGTTTTGTACCTGTCTATGTATGTTGATAGATGATTAATCTCATTAAGGCTATTATTTTAGTCACTCTGAAGCACAATTCCTTCCAATTATAAGGCTCATCTTGGATGAATCAATGCTGGGTCTTTGTTTACTCCATTCTCCATTCTGGGAATGTTTTCAAACTCTTTCTTCCTATTGAAACTTAACCCATCCTAGACAGTCCAGCTATAATATTACCTTCTCTATTAAACTTTCCTTGATTTCTCAGTTAGAACTGATTCTAACATATATATTCTAACATGCTTTATTTCTTTTGTACTTTTGTCTTGTCTCATAACTATAGTTTAGTTATTATATGTTCATAATAAAATTACATTCTGTTTTTGTTTATTTTCTTCTCACCAGGATGAGGTCAGAGAGCTTGTCATAGTTGTTGTGTGTCACTCAGCATCTGCTATGGTGCCTTATTTGTTGACTAGGTGGTTGTGGAATGAATGAATGCTATTCAATATTAGTTCTTTGGTTTGTATATTTGAATTAACTAAATTAATTTTGACTCCCTTTAAATATTAACTTAATTTTTGGTACTCAAGAAGTAAAATTAAATGAATAAATAGCAAGTAGGTAACTTCGGAATTTCAAAAATATGTGCCTATTATTCTATTTGCTTATAGTCAATTCCCCTTGACTAAATATTCTTTTCAAGACACATGTATTTACTCAGCCCTTGAGCCACAAAAGCTGTATTTGTCAATACTTTATTTAAAGTATTTTAAAAATGAAAACAAAATAGCACATTTGGCATTTTCAAATAATCTTTTTAAAATTACCTTAGGAGGTTAGAATGGGAAAAAACATGTATTTTTATCTTATTTTTATTGATAGCTTTATTTTCCTTCCTACTCCCCATCCACATAGTCTTCCCTTGTGACAGAGATTAAAAATAAAAGAGCAAAAGAAAAAAAAAAACAGTTCATCAAAGTAACATTTTAGTATTGTCAGTACTTAAATCCCTAGTCCTCTAATCTCCTCAAAGTGTGTTTGGAGATGGGGGGAGGGGTAAATATGTTTTCTCAACCAGGGCCAAGTTTGCTCATTATAATTTTTTACATTTTTCTAACTCACTAGATAAAATACAAAATTAAACAGAAATTTAAATGTATCATATCACTAAACTTAAACTGAATACTGATTTGTATGTGTATGCTATTTAAAGGCACTATTTGGATTGAATATGAAAGAGATATTTTATAATAAGGTCAAAGAAAAGAGAACTGATGTTGTAATTTGTCACATTAGATTTACTTTTTGTCTCAGGTTTGATCATGAAATGTACTGGTAGACAGAGAACTAGTGAAATGTTTCTCAATAAGCATCTATTAGTTATTGTTTTGTGTTTATACATACTGAACACAACACATTTTTTACCTACTTAAGCCTATTCAAAAAGTGTTTTAATCTCTATTCCAAATTCAAACTGAACTTCATGTAATTTGCAACATTTTTTTCATTTCAACTTTCATTGGAAATTTCAAGTGTCTAGCATCATAAAGAAATATATCTTAATGGGCAACTAGAATGGTTTCATTCAGAAAATAAAAGTGAAGCAAATTATACAATGCATGGGGTTTGAGGATAATAATAAATCTCTGCAAGGGAAGTAAATACTGCCATCTCTGGAATGAAATAAAATGAAAAATGCAAACCAAAAGAGAGAAGTCAAATGTTTTATTTGCTTTTTGTTTAGATTTTATATTGCATTATAAGCATGGGATAAATACAATAAACCTAATGCCAAGAGAGTTGGGAAGGAAGAGAGAATAACAGCAATGACCTTTGAGATTTAAGCAGAACAACTCTCTTTGTCTCTTTCTCTGTCTCTGTCTCTGTCTCTCTCTCTGTTTCTCTCCCCCCCGCCTCTCTATGTATGTATATATATAATATGTGTATGTGTGTGTGTTTGTGTATGTGTATAACTATTTGCACATGCTTAATGATAAAATACATTCCCCCAGAATATATTAAAGTATACAAAAACATAATATCAGAAATAAAAGTAACCTCAAAAATCATTTTCATTTCAGTACAGAAGACAAAATGAGACTACGTGACCATTTATTGGAAAAATAATTCAAAATACTTGTCTAGAGCCACTTTTTTCATGTAGAGAATGATAAATGTGTGAAAAAGGCTGTCAGGAAAAATTGCTGAGGCTAAAACACAGGAGTCATGAGAAAAAATGAGATGCCATCCAGTCGGAAGCAAAGTACTAAGAATGGATGAACTTGGATTGGAAGAATTGCCTCTATCATCCCCCAAAGACTTCTTATGTTCTCTTCTTGTCTTTCTAGAAATCATTTAATTGAGAAAAATTCACCTCAGTTTTACAGCCTTATCTTGGTAGACTCAGAGCTCCTTAATTGTCATCCTGAATTCACATTTATATTGTAAATGTGCTTTACATGTTCCCTGCTCTTCCTCATAGCACTCATTTGTGTCTTTCATGACTCATGTTGATAAGTTGCTTGTCAGTTCAGCTCTCTGAAGAACCAATACTACCCTTAAGTGCTGCTGAAATATTGCTTAGTTCAAATGAAGATTAGACAAGGTTCGAATATTGGAGATCTTTGCCAAAGGACAACCTGGAAATGCTTCTCATGTTTGTTATTTTAAACATTAAAATTTCTCTTTTGATTTTGAAATTGTCAATAGCTTTTAATGCATAACTTAAGAATCTGATTCAATGTTAAAAGACTTCCATAGCCCATTCCTTTGGAATGCCTGTTCCATAGACAGCAATTTTCCATTCATCCTAAATCTTTTCCTTTTCTACTCCTTTCATTCATTTGCTGTTATTTGTCCCCTCAGCTGATATAGCTTCCCCAGCTATTTTTTCCACTACTGGCTGCACCTTAATCTATTCTCCTTGGCTCCAATGGTCAGGGCAGGGAGTTGGAATACTCCTTGCTCCTCATTGCCCCTTCAAGGCTCTACCCACTACTCATATCACTCAGTAACCTCTCTTCCTTTGAGGTTCATGCTATCCATGTCTGCAAAATTTGGTAGTTATTGTCTACGCCTCTCCAAGTCACTCCCCTTCTTCAATGAGTTTGGTACATGGCTGACAATATTTCTTTCCTCTCCAAATCCTACTTTCATACTGGGAGACTTCCTACTAGGAGATATACATATTGACTCTCCCTCAAACATCCTAACAACCCAGTTCTTCAACCTATTAATTTCTCATGAGCTACTTCTCCATCATACCTCAGTTGTACACAAAGATGGTCATGCCCTTGATCTTGTCATCACATATAAATGTAACACCTCTATGTTCAAGAATTCTGAAGTCCCATCATCTGACTATAACTTATTGCCTTTTTACCTGTTTGTCTGCTTTCCCTTAGAAAACCCTACTCCTTGTCTGTACCGTAACTTCTAATCTCTTGATTTCTCAGTTCTTTCCCAAGCCATTTTGATCCCTTGATGAACCACTTCAATTCTATATTGTCCTTTCTTGAATTCCTATCTCCCTTATTATATCACAGATACCCAGCCAAGCCTTAGCCTAGGGTCAATCCCACCATTCACTGACTTCACTCCACATACATGCTGCTGAATGGAGGTGGATTTTACAGGAAAAAAAAATGAAGCCCTTATCCCTGTTATCATCCTAGATCGGTTTACTATTTTAGAAACACTCCTTAAAAAGGCTGTCTACAATAGATGACTCTATTTTTCTCTCCCTTCTTAACCCTTTATAATATAGTTTCTTATCTTGTCATCTCATCAAAACTGTTCTCTCTAAAGTTATCAGTGATCTCTTTGTTCCTAAAATTCTGTGGCCTTTTCTTATTCCTCATTCTCATTGACTTCCCTGCAGCCTTTTCTGTGATTGATCACTCTGTCCTCTTTTATACTCTTTTCTCTTTACATTTTCAGGATAGTAGTTTCTCCCAGTTCTCCTCATACCTATTTGACTTCTCCTCAATTTCCTTTGCTGAATCCTCAACCAGATCACACCCTCTAACTGTAAGTGTTTCTCAGGATGCTGTCCTGGTTCTTCTCTTCTCCCTCAATACTGTTTCCCTTGGTAATCTCATCAGCCCCAATCTCTATGATGTTTCTCAAATCTACTTATGCTACCCCAACCTCTCTTCTGACATCCAACTTTGCCTCTCCAACTGCCTTTCAGATTTCTCAAGCTGAAAGCCCAATAGATATCTTAAATATGTCCAAAACCAATCTCATTATCTTCCCCCCTTAATTATTTCCTTTGTCCCACCTTTCCTATTACTGTAGAAAGGGTGAATGGCAAGTGCTGAGAGGTCTAGCACCTCTGGTATAGGGCTTGCCAGGTTCTTTTCATGTCTGCCTCTCCGCTTTTGGAGTCCATCTTTCATACAACTCTCACCTGTGGCTCCAAGAAGCTATAGAGTGCGTTGGCCTCACCTAAGTGAAACTATCTTAGCAGACAGGCTAAACCAGGGTGAGGGGAACTGACAGGCTTCAGATCCATTGGTGAGTTAGAGGAATGTCTGTGCCCAACATGTGAAGACTTCTCCTGGCAGAATGGGAGCCTAATGGCTATGAGGATTGCTGAAGCAGGTGCTGTGGAGCTTTAAGCTTGGGCTGACATCAAAGATGTCAAGGTCACCTACTACATACTGGACTATTACCATTCATCATGACTTTCTCCTTGCCACTTGACTTTGATGACTCTGGAAGAGAGAGTGAGACTGAGCTTTGGGCAACTCTACCTTACTTAGGTCCAATTCATGTGCAAATCAAGACATCGCCCCATGATGCCATGGGTCCTCTTTGAAAATGAAGGAAAAACAGTAACAACAGAAGGCAGCATCATTTTTCTAGTCACTGACTCACAACCCAGGGGTTGTCCTTTATTCCTCAGTATCCCTTACCCCCTATATCTAATATGTTGTCAATGTCTCTTGACTTAATCTTTGCAACATCTCAAATACTCTCCCTTTTCTCCTCTGACACTACCATCTGTCTAGTGCAGGCCCTCATCTTCTCATACTTGAACTATTGCAATAGCCTGTTGGTGGGTCTATCTGCCTCAAGTCTCTCCCCACTCCAATTTATACTCCATTCAGCTACCAAGTGATTTTCCTGAAGTGGAGGTCTGGCTGCGTCACCCACCTAGTAAATAAACTTCAGTGTTTCCCTATTGTCTCTATTATTAAATACAAATTTTCTGTTTGGCATTTAAAGCCCTTTATAACCTAGCCTCCTCCTACCTTTCTAGCCTTCTTATACCTTAGTCTCCAAAACGTACTCTTTTATCCAGTGACACTAGTCTTCTTTCTTTTTCATGAACAAGACACTGCATCTCTCAGCTTAGGGCATTTTCTCTGGCTATCATGCATGGAACACTCTTCCCCCCCAACTTTGCCTACTGACTTGCCTGGTTTATTTAAAGTAACAATTAAATTCCCATCTTTTGACAGGAAGCATTCCTCACTCCTCTTAATTCTAGTGACTTTCCTTCATTATTTCCTATTTATCCTGTATGTACCTTGTTTTGTCTATATTTGTTTCCACGTTGTCTCCACTATTATATTGTAAGGTCCTCGAGGGCAAGGACTATCTTTTGCCACTTTTTGTGTTCCTGGTGCCTAATATATAGTATGCGCTTAATAAATGTCTTATCAATTTTATCCATTTAGGGACATTTTTTAAGCCACTTGCCCTTAGTTGTTTATTTCTATAATTTACTCCTTCTCAATGATTCTCCTAATGTTAAGACAACTAACTTCACCCAACTGAGGAGCTAATCCAGGTATGTGCTAATGCCAGCTTGAACTGGTTTTCAAAAGCAGATGTAGCAAATGCTACAAACCAGAGCTTAATCATTTGTTTTGTTGATTGTCTGGAATTAAGAAAGTGATGAGTAAAACGCTAATAATATAGATTAATTTTTTTTACAGAAATCTGGTTATTGACCATTTACTAGCACACCACTGACCTAATCAGAAACCACTGTGTATGTGTGTACATGCATGATGGGTGCATGCATGTGCACACACAAAATCATCCAGAATGTGGAGGAAATCATTTTTTTTGAATTCCTATTAGTTACCTAATAAAATAAAACAAAATAATATAGAGAAACAATAGAGAAAATTAGATATGTACAAGAGAAACAAAGGCACAAAGAGAAAGAGACTAAAACAGAGAGCGAGATAGACACAGCGATAAAAACAGGGAGACAGGCACAGAAAGAGAAAAGAGAAACAGACACAAAGATAAAGACAGAAACAGTAATACAGAGAAAAAGAAAGAGAGCAAAATAGAGATAGACCAAAATCCAGGGATTGAGAGAAATAGATGGAGAGAGAGAGAGAGAGAGAGAGAGAGAGAGAGAGAGAGAGAGAGAGAGAGAGAGAAGAATGGGAAGAATAAGAAAGAGGAGGAGGAGGAAGAGGAGGGAGGGAGGGAGGAGGGTTGTTAGGGAAAAGTTTTAGTGGTGGAGAGAGAGAAGTTCACAAAATAGACAGATAGGTATAGAAATAGTGTGGCTAAAACAAGATACCTTTAGAGAATAACAATGAGAATTGTCTATCATTAATGAGAAAGGAAAATCAAAAAAGAAGGGAAGAGGGACAGGTGGCCAGTCAGGTAGGAGTAAGATGGTAGATTCTTGCATGTCATCTCCTTTTATCCTCCAAAAAGAATACATTCCCAACCATAACTTTCTGCTGCATAGTTATGTACTACATGTGCCACAATATTTCCGAAGTTTTTGTGTTCATTCTGCCTTTTTCAGTATCTGCTTCAGCTCCTATTCTTTTCATCTGGCCACTTTCTAAGAATTCCTCTCAGACTTCACCAGAACAATTAGGCCTATCTAATTCCACTAACGTGTTTTTTTTTTTCTTTCTTTGTAACGGGTTCATGAGTTTCCTATCTTCCTATAGATACTATGATATTTCCTTTTTTGAAATAAAAAACTCAGAATCCAATTTTAATTTTGAACTCTGGAGACCACAAGCTTCCATTTATTTACTTAAAGTTCTATTTTCTCGATCTGTCTTCCATTGCCTTAGACATTGAGAACCACTGCATTCACTTTGGCATGTACTGTATTCTTGTGCATGTTGTCCACAATGTCTTTTGATGTGAATCAACAACATCCCTTCCTCTAGGAGGAGGGATGGTGTTTAATCTTTTTAAATAGCCCTAATAGAAGGCAGATGCTGTTGGTGAGGGTGGTGCTTTTTAAAGGCACATAAGTGATGTCAGGGGTTATTTATTTAGTGCCTTCTAAGAGGCAATTTGCCAAATGGCATAGTTATGAATGGACCTCTAATTCTGGATTAGTTTTAAGGTTTATAATTAAAAACTGCCTAGTGTTTTAATCTAATTTACAAATGATTGCCTTTATAATTCATACAAACTCCTGTTAGTCATAATGTCTCTTGAGTACTTAACAAGTATAGAGTGCTATCAAAATCCAAATGAAAACTCCACAGAAGTATTGAAATTACTGTACCTTTAGTCCTCTTATTTCATTGAGAAGGCAATGTGCTATAATGGATAGAAGACCAGCCTTGGAGTGAGGAAAGCCACTGTACAAATCCTACCTTAGACCTCTTATTGCTTTGTGGCCATGGGAGAGTTATTTAAACTCTTGTTACCTTCAATACAATTCTGTAGAATTAGAAATCACAAACCAAATGCTGATTTGACTTGGAGAAGGAAAGTTTCTGAACCAGGAATAGTTTCCAAACCTATACTGAACAAATACAATACTTCCTCCTCCCACGTATAAGTTTTCAAAGTCTGTCCAAACTCATGGAATATGTCATTATTTTTTGAAAAATCTATAGTCCTTTCACATACAATTAAAAATAATTCCAAAATACTAGTTTTGTTCTCTTATATTTTTAAAAAATACACAATTTCAACTTCATGGCAGGACACAAGGGAAATGTATCTTAGCTAAACTGAAATTACTATTATGTTATGATTTATGTTACCTCTGTCTCACAAAATTCCATTCATCTGATCTTATTTCAATAAATTTCTGATCTATGAATGTAGCCATTCTCTCCCATCATACAGATGACATAGGATCTATGTGAATCCTTTTGATTTCCTACATAAATCTTTCATGGTAGATCCACTTAACACAATGCCCTAGATTTTGTGATAATGTGTGGATATTGTCCTTTGTTCATTCCTTGCTTTTGCTATGTGACTTACCCAACTTCCTTTCAGTCTCTCTGATGACTTCTACCACACTACTTCTTTGTACAATTCTTCATTGGTAATGCGCTGCAGCCTCTTTATAATTCACCATGAGCTTTTACATTTTCATTTGTATGACTCTCACCTTTAAGCTTTTGGAGACTAGTTTTTCATGACACAATCATACAGTATTATCAAAAGTATTTTATTGTTAAACAGGGAAATAAAAAGATAGGGCTTTGTTTCAAGGAGAAGCTTGCAGTCCCTAAGAACACTGCAATTTCCCAAAGGCAATCTAGTCTACTACCTTCCTCCCCTTTATATTCTGGGCTCAGCACAGAAGATATTCATCTATTAAGGCATGGGAGAATTAATATTCCTTTAAAGTTTTCAAGTTTGGCATGCCACTTTTCTATTCTATTTTTTTTTAGTTAACTATGATGGACTAGCAACCCCTAAAGTACTGAATTAATATTTTTCTTGACAAACTGCATTGCCAATGGGAGCTTATTTCCCATTGAGGAATATTTTTGGTAGAAATAGGTAGTTAAACTTTATAATATAGGCTACTATTCTATCCCTCCAAAAATGGAATGTTTCACATAAGAATTTCCACAATAACTCATTGAATAAAAACAAGAGAAGGGGTTCTGATTACTTTTTTTATATTTTAGTACTCAAGTAAATCTTTGGTTTTATAGATAATGGTACTGCATAAAAATATTACATTTTGCATAAGCCTATCCAAACATTGTGTGTTGGTAAGCAAAATGGGCTCCTTAGCACTTAGTGCCCTTGAAGAGTTTGGCTTTTGTTTGCTTTAAGTGTATTTCATTGAGCCTTACTAGGTGCTAAGCCCCAGGCCCAAACCCCTATTAGGTGTGGAACATATGTGGGTGTGGATTGGTGACTGGGGTGGGGCTCAAGGTGGGGCTGGCTAACCCCCATTAGGTGTTAACCTAATCTATGTGGATGTGAACTTCCCAGGGTCCTAAGGGGAGAGGCCAATTCAAGAACCGATCACCAGAGCCTAAGCTCTAGGCATTCAGATGACACTTGATGACGTCAAAAACTCTATAAGAAGAGAGAAGACAGCTTGGAGATTGAGATTTTATTGGAGCCAGAGACAGCTACAGCTGAAGCTGAAGATAAAGCCAAAGCAAAGACGAAGGAGCTGCTGGCAGCAGGGTTGACGCATGTGGACCAAGGAGTGCTAAGCATGGGCTTGAGGCCAGTGGGTAATCTTCTTACTGGATGGAGGAAGCATGAATATGATTTGGTTTAATGCCATCATGTTTTCCTGTGGCCTCCTGGTTACTCTTGTGAGGAGGATTTATTGAGCCTGGAAGCTTTTGACCAAAATATCAAAATGGGGACGCCGGTTGGTGGGTCTACTACTTTGGAGTTTGAATAAATGCTTTAATTCTTCTGCCTTCTACTTGGGGAATTCCTTATATCCTGCATTTCTGAACCGTTCAGACATATATATGATTCTCTTTGAAATCATAAATTCTGCCTTCATACTACACATTGTTGCAAGACAGAGGAATAATAGCAAGAGAGATTTATAACATAAATTGGGAAAGCATTTGCACCTTTAGCATTGGCAAAGTACTAGGGGAACATTAAAAAGGCAGGTTATAGATTGTTCTGGAGATTCTAAAGGAGGCAAACATCAGATATGATTCTGCTTACATTCAGAAGAAAAACAGATTTTTCCATGTTTCATTCAGTCTTATGATGTTCTATATCTATGTCATCCTGGTTCCAGTAATCTACTATAGTTTCTCTAGCTTAGTAAATATAAATAAATTAAATTTATCCATTTGTTCAACAACTATTGAATACCCACTGTATGTAGGCCACTGTCCTCCATATGGGCTTAGATACAGAGGCAAAGTGGGAAAAAGTTCCTTCCCTCAAGGAAGTGGGTATACAGCATTTACACAGATAAATTTAACAGTTCACAGAGGGAGAGAGCTCTAAACAACCATCCACATCAGGAAAAGCTTCCCATTGGAGATGGCATCTCAGTTAAGCCTTGAATTTTTTACATAAGGACATGTGCTAAAATTTCAGACTTTACTCAATGGGGGTTATTTTTTGAAGAGAAAATACATAAGTTTTTGTTTACTGAGGTAAATATTTTTAAATAGACTTGATTTGTGAGCCAAGACCTTTTTGGCAGAAATTGTGTGTGTGTGTGTGTGTGTGTGTGTGTGTGTGTGTGTGTGTGTGTGTGTGTATACATATTTCACTTTCATTCTCTGCTCCAGAAAGCAGGATGTCTACTTGTTTGAGTGCATGCTTCTATATCAATCTGGTCTTTAAAGTTGGGTCATATGACCCCTGTATCCCTTAAAATCAATCTAAATTTTACTTATAAGTTATTTTATTTGTAATTACTGACTATACCATTTATTTGTATAAAGCCAGGAGAGACTAGGACAAAATTTTACCCTGGAATGAATTTTGTCACGTGTTCTTCTTTGATCTTTTTTTTAATCTTTGATCTTCTTTGTTCTACTCATTGTATTGTTGTCTTCCTTCTTATGTTCAAACCTCCCACCCACCTTGGATCCCCCATTTCTAATAACTGAGCCTCTAAATACATTTCCTGTCAGGTTTTTTTTTTTTAGTTCTTTTGGGTCTGGTATCCTTTTCTATTGCCTAGACCTTCCCAGAATTGATATCTTAACGCAAAGGTCCTATTAACTGTCTCAATGGCTTGACTCTCTTTCAGGTACCCTTGTTCTTCAGGATCTGGGCACCTACCTGCCCCTAGTCTTTGTAGCTACCCCTGTCACTACCTCTTTCTATACCTCCCTGAATGTCAACTTCCTGAAATCTCATCAATATGAATTAACCATATAACATCACAAATTAGGACCATAGAGTAACATATTTGGGTATTTTTTTCTGCCTGACGTGACATCCGACAACTGAATTTGGACCATCCCAACAATTCCTGATTATCTCCCTAGAACTTACACAATCATGGAATATCTTAAGTAGGAAGGCTCCTCAGACTAGATGACCATTTAGTCAAATGTATACCTGAGCAGGAATCACCTCTACTGCATAATCACAACACGATTATCCAGCTTTTCATGAACCCTTTTTGGGGAGAGGTGCTACTGAAGAGGTGTAAGCAAAATGATGATGGTAGGGAACCATACATTTCTAGGGGTGCTCATGACCCCAAAATGTCCTGCAGAAAGAATTTGACTCAAGCCTTCTCAGCCAAGGGAAAAGAGAAAGTTTATTAGGGATTCACCATAATGGGTTGTCTTAAGAAATCCCACCCTTTGGGATGCCTGTTTTCACAAGATAGATTGACTCTGAGGGCCTTCATGGAGGCAAGATGGAGATTATATACACAAAGATTGTAGGAAGGATTGAGGGGTGGTCTGGGGTGACTAGAGGAGGGGTTTAGGGAGGGTCTTGAGGAGGAGTCTAAGGAGAAGCTTGATGGGACCCCAGGGACTAGGATGAGGTCAGACTCCAGGAACCAAGAGAATGGGATTTAGGGTAGGAAGTAGCTGAAGCCATGGATATTGATAGTATCGAGGGTGGGATGTAGCTGGACAATAAAGGGCAAAGCTAGGTAGAGATTTAGACCAAATGATAATGTAAGGCTTATGGCCTTAGGGGAAGGCCAGATCTAGTTGGGAGATTCAAGGAGAGTTCAAGGGGGCTCCCAGAGACTGTATTCCAGATTCAAGGGAGTTCCCAGAGACTGTGCCCTCGTCACTACCACCTTCTGAGGCAGCTCGTTACTTTAATTATTAATATGTTTTACCTTTCATTGAGCTGAAATCCACCTCTCTATAACTTTCATCCAATGATTCTAGGTCTTTTGGGGCCAAGAAGAAAATGTCGATCTCTCTTTCATGTGACAATTTTTCAAACACTTGAAGCCTCCTCTTCTTCAGGCAAAATATCCCCACTTTCTTCAGCTTACATTCATATAGCATAGTCCCAGACTTGTCACTGTTGTAGTTACTTTTCTCTGGACACTCAACAGGTAGTAAAAAGAATTCCTAAATTTTGGTGCCTAGAACTTACATAGTATTCCACATACAGATTGACCGTGGCAATTTACAACAGAATTGTCACTATCAGGGCTTTCAAATATTATGACCTCTTGATATTATGTTTCTTTTAATGCACCCTAAAACTACAATTTTTGTTCGTGTTATAAGTGTGATGCATATTGACTCTTCAGTATATTTAAGCTCTGAAAAAATATTTTCTGAGATTTTTATTTAGCCATGCCTTGTCTTCTTTTGTATTTGTGAAGCTGATTTTTTGAATGCAAATGTAGATTAGACCTTTTGAAAAATCCAGACCTGTTGTTTTAAAACTCCTTTCACCTGCAGGTCAGTGACTGCTGTGATTTATTGTCTTTATTGAGTGTTTTATTCTTTCACAATTACATATAAAAACAATTTTAACATTGTTTTTAAAACTTTGAGTACGAAATTCTCTCCCTTTCACTCTCTGTACACCCCTTCATTGAGAAGGTGAGCAATTTGATATAGGTTATACACGTGTGTGGGACAGCAACTTCACCCAAAATTAAACTCAGAGGCTTCTCAAGTAGAAAGTAGAAATGAATTTTATTATGATCCCACAGGAAAGGGTGTCTCTGAACCAATAGACAATCGGTAGGGGGAGGTGGTGCCCAGAGGGCAGAACCCAGCTATATACCCCTAATGCAAACAACTCCACCCACCACTGACCTTTACTCTCATTGGTGGAGTTCAGGCTCACAATCTAAAGGGGGAAATCTACTCCAGGTACAAGGAACAAGGAAACGCTGATTTAGCCAATGCTAACTCTTAAGAACACTTTTATCCTTATTTGGCGAGACTTGTGCTGAGCGGGGTCAGGCTGCTCAGGATTCCTATAGGTCCTACAGGTCAGGTGATTTTTAATAACTCAACACTTAGGCCTAGCTGTCGATCAGAAGCCCTGAGCCATGTTGAAAAGTCCTCACTCTTATTTATCCCACTTAATTTACAGAAAGGCTAGGGTTTAGATTTTATGAGAGGTCTTCACCATCCCACTCACATGTGATTTATTGTCTTAACAGGGGTACCTGGGGCATTGAGGCTTTATCTAACTTTTCCAGGTTCATTCGGCTGGCATGAGTCAGTGGCCCTGGGGCACTTGAGGCTCACCATTGAGAGTGTGGGAAAACTCCAACCACCAGCACTATATCATATACAATTCAATGACTCTAGATTGTCTTAGTGCTGAGAAACATTCCAAGACAAAAGATCCCACAGTACCTGCTCCACCCAAACAAAAAACAGTGAAAAGTCCCATTTTGCTTGCCATTACACCCTGCCACTTCATTTCAGTTAGTGGGAAAATAGTAATGGTAATGCTCCTCCTCTTCCTTCTCCTCTTCCTACTACTACAACTAGAGATGGAAGAAGAAATAACACATCTATGTAATGCTTTCAGGTTGGCAAAGTGTCTTAAATGAATGATTATCTCATTTGATCTTCACAGTAACCCTATGAAGTAAGTTGTCTAATCATTATTATTATAAATTTAGAGATAACAAAACAGTCTATTAAGGGTAAATTAACTCACCCAGTATCAGATTGTGTCTGAATAAGAGTTTGAACCCATGTCTCCTCACTCTAATGCAAGCAACACTTGGAGGGTTTTTCTTCTATAGGTTTAAAGAAACTTGATCTTTACCTTGAGTTCATTAATATACCTTTCCAATCATAATAATCAGATAAAAAAAACTCTTCATGTCACAGAGCCAACATGTTAGTGAATAATTTCTTAACTAGGTTAAGATGCCCTTGAATGAAGATATACAACAATACAGAAATACCTCATCCATGGGAATTATTTCAGAGAATCATTTATGAACAGCAACAATAGCAATAATGGTGTAAACAATAGAAAAGTGGCAGGTAAGAGAAAGTTTTATATTATACTCACTAGAATATCCCCTGAGGTAAATTTGAGATTATTTTATAGCAAGAGCTAAGACTCAAGGAAATGGAACAAAACTGATGTTTTTTAATGTTTCAAAAGATTTTCTAAAGCTTTTCCCAAGTCACTACTTAAAAGTCCCCCTTCAGACACTCAAGGAGAATTTGAAACTGAAAAATTCACATCTGTTCTTATTTGTTTCAAACATTTGAACTGTAATTTAGCTCAAGGAAATAAAAATAAAATATGGTGCTCTGCTTTTTTTCATCCTCTACAAGAGAAAAAGATGAAATCTACAAAGTCAGGGTCATTCATGGTCACTCTTCTATTATAAATTAGTAAAAGCAAAGAACTCCAAAAAAAAATTTTTCCCATAACAATTTCAAATTTCCGTCTACTCTTTATGTAATGTCTAAACATTCTGAATGGCAGCTAGTCATTTCAGGATCACTGGCTTTTGGAAAGTTAATAGTTTGAAGTTGCTTATTCTTAAAGGTTCTATACTTCAAATACTGCGAATGAAAATTCCATGGTTCAATTTCTCACAAGTGGTAAAGGAAAGATTACATTCCTTAAACATTGGACTTAGAAAAGTCAGTAAGGTTTGTTTTTATTTTTATTTTTTTGGTAATCTCAAGAGAATTACTGGTAAGTGAGATGGCATGTGTGTGTGTGTGTGTGTGTGTGTGTGTGTGTGTGTTCACAAACTTTATTAGGAAGGACATGGAAAATTCAACATTTCACCATATAAGGCATTAAAATAGAAAACATTCTTGGAAGAAGCAATATCTGGAGGGACAATCCTTCAGTCAGAAGACCAATGTATTTCAATTGATTCTTACAGAAAATGAGATTTTTTTTAATGTCTGAAAGTACTTTGGGTAGAAGAATATTGAATCATTCACTGATCCTTTGAATTAAGTGCTCTTTATTTCATGTCTAAAAACCAGGTGGCATTGAAACTGCACATCTCTGGGGTCTAACAGTTTGTTCCAATGTCATAGGCTGTTGACATCAACTTCAGATGAATGCATAACTTTAAAGATGCTTTGGAGTCTCATAATGGATAAAAAAGGAGTAATTTGTTAATGTTTAAGCTGTCTAAATTTCTCTGAGAGCAACCCCTAACTGGTAATTTGTATATGTACAGGGGGTTGGAGGAGAGATGCTGTCACAGCTTTTCTACATTATATTAAACATGAAACCAAAGTAATAAAAGTTCTTTTGAGACTAGTAAACCTTATATTTGGAAGTAATGGAGAGAGGAGTAGGAATCTGGAAAATGGTTATAGTTCTTAACACTCCCATTAATAAGCCATGTGACTTGGGGAAAGTCACGGCCTTTTTGTGTACTCATTTCCTCCTTTAAGTGCCAGGACCTATTACCTAGGGAATCAGAGGGTCATGAAACTGGATCTGGAAAGGATCTTAAGAGGTCATCCAGACTGCTTTTTTTTTTTACAGAGGACTTTACCAAGGCAGCAGAGAGATTAAATGACTTGCTCACTATCAGTCAGATACTGGCAGAGCTAGAATTTTAACTCATGTTCTATTAGCCCAAGTTCATTGCTCCACATTCAATGTTCTTTCCACTGTACTGTGCTGCTTCTTATAACACAGATTAAGAGAAGCCTTGGCTTCGTATCTCTGGGCTTGCCATTGACATTATCAAAGAGTGGATTTCTCCATTGCCCTCTTCTCCCATAAGGAAGATAAAGACTACTTCTCTTGGGTGTGGAGGGGAAAGAAAAAAGGCCAAGGCCAAGGCACAATACCTGGGATAAAAGGGGCCCTTCACTAAATTCGGTTATAAGCAGCCATTAGCACTTTCAGAAATGTCCCTTTTTGTTCCACCTACCAGGAAGGAGACTGAGCTGCTGCTACCCCTGGAGAAAATCACTAGTGCCTCACTGGTCCTATACCCTTTACACTCACTCTGAACCTCCCTGGGTTTGGAAAGAGAACATACCTTGAACAGTGAAATCATTACTCATCCCATTGAATCATAGGAGTCGAGGGTGAGGGACCATTTTGTTAAATATTTTCTCTGACCTATAGCTATTATAATCTCATATATTGTTCTTCTAATCTCTCTTAGTGAGGATCGTCATCCGTTAAGGTCCTTTCTTCCATTACAACTCATTGAAATTTCATTCTTATCCAGCTCAGCCTTACCCTTATACGCTCCCTATGCTGCTCTGACCTACTCTTAGACTGATCCTGGTCTAACATCAACAAATTGCCTTTTTTCCTAAATTTCTTCCTGTCATGTTTTTTTCCATCTTAGATTTAGGCAAATCTGTCTTTCTCAGGAAGGCACTAGATTCTTAGGCACCCTCTACATTCCTGCCATCTCCTTTTTCATCATACCCCCCCATCCCACAACCACTGCTATATACAACAGAACCAGTAGGAGTTGGCAGATACCTTGCTTGTCACCATCACAACCAGACCTTTCCTCTGCAGCCATTATCATGCCACCTCCTCTCCTTTGTTCACTCTATCTTTCTTCCTTGTGTATGCAGGTTACTTCTTCACCTTTTTTTCAATCAATTCTGGAACCGCTTAATAGTCAAACTCTGTATCTCAAGCACCTACATGCTGATATCTTCCCTGTCACACTGGCCTCTCATCTAATTAGCTTTTATGTTTTGATTATCTACATCATAGCAAAGGATTCATTGGGAAGACCACATTATAGTTTGCATGTACTTGTCTACGTGGCCTTAGAGGGGATATCCTGGAAATCTATCTTCCCAATCCAAGATATGGAAAAACCCTGGACAGTAGCATGTCTGTGTAGATCAAGGACCTACTGTTTGGCCATTCTCTCTAAGAGGAAAGGTCCTAAAAATCTACTTACCTAGAGTAGACCAAGAAATGGTGGCAACTAGAGAAGTACTTCCTGACTACAAGGAATAAGTAGCCAGTTGCTTAGCCTTTTAGCCTAAAAGGAGAATTCTGAAGGTGAGACCTTCTGTGCCTGTAAGCAAGGGATTTCAGAAGCAACATAAAGAGGAGAACCAATGTCAATCAGTCAACAAGTATATATTCAGTACTTACTGTGCGTCAAACACTGTGCCAATGACTGTGGATGTAAAGAAAGCCAGAAACATAGCCATCCTTATAGGGCTTATTTTCTAGTGGAGAAGACAAAATGCAAACAACTATATATACAAGATATATAGGAAGAGCTGGGAAATAATCTCAGAGGGAATTTAATATCCGTATAGCTATGCAGGGAAATGAGAAAGAATTAATGCAAAATATGTACTTTAAGTTCAAACCCAAAAGAAACTAAGCCAGGAAGAAGAGAGGAGAAGGTAGAGAATTCTAGGTAGGATGGTTACACAGTGAAAAGGGAGATAGAATATGATATACAAAGAATAGCAAGGAATTCAATGTTGCTAAATCATGAATACATAGAGGGTAATAAAGTATAAAAAAAATTGGAAATTTAGGTAAGGGCCAGGATATGAAGGTATTTAAAAGTTAGAGGGTTTTATTTGCTTCTAGAAGCAGTAGGAAACCACTGGAGTTTTTTGAGCAGGGTGATCTAATGGTGAGGTATGCTCTAGAACAAGGGTGGGAAACTTGCAGCCTCAAGTTCTCATGAGGCCTTCTAGGTCCTTGGGTCCACCCTTTTGACTGGGTCCGAGTTTTACAGAACAAATCCTTTCATTTAAGGGGATGTGTTCTATGAAGTTTGGATTCAGTCAAAGGGTCATACTTAAGGACGTAGAGGACCACGTGGGGCCTTCAGGCCACAGGTTCCCTGTCCCCACTATAGAAATATAACTTTATTGAGTGGTGGATGGACTGGAGTAGGGAGAGATTTAAGACAGGACAACAGGACGAGGCTATTGTAATAGGCAAGGTCTGAGGTGATGAACACCTGTGCCAGAGTGGTGGCTCTGTGTCAAGGAAAGGAGAAATACAGGAAAGACATTGTGAGAGGAGCAATGGCTAAAACCTTCCAATGAGTCAGATATGTGGAGTGAAAGTAAGTGAGGAGTCGAGGAAGGAACCAAAGTCATGTGCCTGGGTGACTGGGATAACAGAGTGCCCTTGACTGTAAGAGAGAATTTCAGAAGAGGGGATTTTTGTTTGTTTAGTTTTTCGGTGAGGGGAGAAGAAGTTGTATTATAGTCTTTTCTTATTTCATTTTGGGTCTGAGAGGAAGTGGATGGCCCTTCTACCAGCCTTATTGTGTACTTACTTTCCAGAAGGAACTGAATTCACAGAATGGCATTATTGATTTGGAAGGAAATGTGCGAGATCTGCAGGAGAGAAAGTTGACCTGATGGCAATCCCTGAGTTCATTTTCCTCTAAGGGGAACTACTGTGAATGCTTTATTTGTTTTCTTCAACATTTATGGGTCCCTATGAGTTCTTTGAATGTCTTCTGCATTCCTTGTATGTGTTTATGGGCTCCTGTGAGTCCCTTGTGGTTTCCACATTTTCTTTGGGGTGAAATAAAACTTCCTTACCAATTTGCATTGCTGCCTTGAATGCGTATGTGGGAGTGAGGACCTACAGTGGTAAAATTTCCGCAATATATCTTTACCTAAAGTTTATTTTGGACTTTTCCCCTCTGAATTGAATTCTATGGTGAGGGGACAAAAATTCAAAGAGGGAAAATGGCACTTCTTTGGGTCAAGTTCTTAGGATTGGACCTCATTAATATGAACTGAGAGTTTTGGAGAATCATGGGCTTTAGTCTACATAAGACCTTGGTGTACATAAGTCATAACCTTTCACACAGACTATTTTAATAGCTTCCTATTTAGGCTTCCTACTCCCACCCTTTCATCCTTCCAATCCATCCTCCACACAGCTGGCAAATTAATCTCTCTAGTTCAGAGATCTGACTATGTCACTTTGCTACTCAAAAATGTTCACAGACTTCTAATTGCCTTTAAAACTAAACATAAACTTCTCAATCTAGCTCTTAAAACCCCATATAATTTTACTCAAACCTAATTTTCCATCCTCAATTCATAGGACACCTGTTCACATGGGTGACAGACATGGCATTCTGTACAAAAGCACAGAAGGAAGAAAGAAACTTATTTAGTAGGGAAAAATGAATAATTTTTGGAGTGGAGAAATATGAGCAGAGGAGTAGCTTATGATAAGATTATAAGCTAGGAGCCTAATTTCAAAAGTTTCTTAAATCCAGGAATTTTTGTATTCTATGGGAAGCTACTGGAGGAAATATGTTCTTAGGGATTGGCACTCCATTGAAACAGGGAATACTTAGCCATATAAGATATTAAACTGTATCATAAAGCAGCAGTCATCAAAACTACTTGGTACTGGCTAAGAAACAGAGTGATGGATCAGTAGAATAGGTTAGGTACACGAGACACAGTAGTCTACAACTATAGCAAGCCACTCTTTGATAAACCCAAAGAATCCAGCTTTTGGGCTAAGAATCACTATTTCACAAAAAACTGCTGGGAAAATAGTATGGCAGAAACTAGGCATAGGCCAATATCTTACACGGTATACAAAAATAAAGTCAAAATAGGTGCATGGTTTAGGAATAAAGGCTGATACTATAAGCAATTTGGGAGAGCAAGGAATACTTTACCTGCCAGATTTATGGAGAAGGGAAGAATTCATGACCAAACAAGAGATAGAGAGCATTACAAAATACAAAATGGATAATTGTGATTATGTTAAATTGAAAAGTTTTTGTACAAAGAAAGCCAATGCAACAAAGATTAGGAAGGAAGCAGAAAACTGGGAAAGAATCTTTACAACCAGCATCTCCAATAAAGGCCTCATCTCTAAAATGTGCAGGGAACTGAGTCAAATTTATAGGAATACAAGTCATTCCCCAATTGAGAAATGGTCAAAGGATATAAACAGGCAGTTTTCAGAGGAATAAATTAAAGGTATCTATAGTCATATAAAAAAAGTGCTCTAAGTTACTATTGATCAGAGAAATGCAAATCAAAACAACTCTTAGATACCACATCTCTCCTGTCAGATTGGCTAACATGACAAAACAGGAAAATGTTAAATGCTGGAGAGGATGTGGAAAATTGGAACATTGTTACATTGCTAGTGGAGTTGTGAACCGATCCAGCCATTCTGGAGAGCAATTTGGAACTATGCCCAAAGGGCTATTAAAAAAATGTGCATACCATTTGACCTAGCAATACCACTTCTAGGGCTGTATCCCAAAAAGACAACACAAGTGGGAAATGGACAAGTATGTACAAAAATATTTATAACAGCTATTTTTGTGGTGGCAAATCAAAGAGATGCCCATCAATTGGGGGATGGCTAAACAAACTGTGGTATATGAATGTAATGGGTGCTGTAAGAAATGAGGAGTAAACGGATTTCATTATAACCTGGAAAGACTTACATGAACTGATACTGAGTGAGAGGAGCAGAACCAGGAGAACATTATACATGGTTACAGACACACGGTATCTGTAAGAACTAATTTTGATAGACTTGGCTTTTCTCATCAATGCAAGGTTCAAATACAGCTCCAAAAGACTCATGATGGAAAAAGCTATGCGCATCCAGGGAAAGTATTATGGAGTCTGAGTGCAGATTGAGGCAAACTATTTGCTCTCTCTTTTTTTTCCTTCATTTTTGGTTTTGTTTCTTCTTTCTCATGATTCATTCCATTGGTTAAAATTCTTCTTTACAACTGGACTATTATGTAAATAAGTTTAATGCAAAAGTATATGTAGAACCTATATTGGATTACATGCCATCTTGGGGAGGGGGGAGTAGAGGGAGGGAGAGAAAATTTGGAACTCAAAAACTTGTGGAACTGAGTGTTGTAAATTAAATTTAAAAAAAAATTTTAAAAAAAAACAGGGAAAACTACTAAAACTAAAGCCATTACAAATAGAAACAACTTCAAATTACATAGTATTTTATAATGTAAAATATATTTTTCTCACAACCCTAAGATTCTGGTATTGCAAGTATGTTCTATATAACACATAATACCTATCACTATGCTTCACAAGAATGCTTAAACAGATAAAGAAAACACATGAGACTTTCACTTGCCATTTGCCAAAACAGCCCATTTGTATTTTTCAGATGAGGAAAATAAAGTCTAAAGAAGTTAAATGATTTACTTATCCTCAAAAAAAATATTAAATATCAGAGCCTTGTCTCTTCAAGTTAAGAACTCATCCCCACTGTGCCATATTACTTCAGAATGTCTTTGGTGGTTTTACTAAATGTTGAATTTTTACGTTCCATGCTCCAAATTTATCTCTGATGAATGCTGCATTTTTGTCTTTTTCCTTATATCAATACATATCAGTTTATCCTAGCTTCTTTCTATAAACTAAATCAACATGGTCCTTTTTTTGAGTAGAGGGAGAGTTTACTATTTTTGATCAGATTACATAATAATTATTTACACTAAATGTTTTCAAACAAGAATAATGTGCAACGAAGTTAATGTGAACACATCTTTCTTAGTTGAAATTACCTAGAATATCAAAATGGCAACAACAAAAAATTACACAATTTTTAGCCAGAAGCAACCTTAGGGACCATTTTGTGCATTATTTACATGAAACAAATTCCCACTACAATGTACCTTACTCTGCTTGAAGACCTCCAAGGAATGGAAACAGTGCTGCTCTAACATTTGGTTAGCGATAATTTTTGGGAAGTTTTTTTTTCCTGACAATAAGCAAAGATTGACCTTTTTTCAACTTATATTCATTGCTCTTGGGTCTTCCTCTGAGGATAAACAGAAATCTTATCTCTTCCATATGAGAGCCCTTCAAATACTTTAGCACATTTATGTTACACTTGAGTATTCTCTTCTCTAAAATAAATATCTCCACAGTTGCATCAAATTCCCTCCAGTCCTCCTGATGTCAGCATTATCTTTCCAATGAAAAAGTGTGGTCATGTCATTCCTCTGTTCAAAAGATCTTCAGTGATTCCTATCATCACTTCAAATGAAGTGAAAACTTTTCTGATACTCAAGGTCTTCTACAATCTGCTACTATGCAGGCTTTCTGTCATTATCTCATATTACTTGTCCACACTGTTCTCTAGAAGAATAATATATCTCTCTTTCCCGTCAAAATAACTATGTTCTTAGAATAATTTTATTTTGTTTGAATTTTTCCTTCTATTTCTTCCTATCCTTGTCTCTTAAAACCTTACCCCTACTTTAAAGACAAAATCAAATGTTATCTCCCTCATGAATCTTTCCTTGATGCCGCTGGTTGGTAATGCCCTACCTCCTCTGAGTTCACATGGCACTTTGTTCTGTTACCCTCCCATATACTTATTATCTAGTATTGTAAATTGCAACGTTTATGCGAACATTATATCATTATACAAGACTTTAAGCTTCATAAGGGAACTATGCCTAGTTTCTGCCATCCTAATTTGCTAGTTTTCCTAGAAGTTTTTGTCAAATAATACGTTCTTATCCCAGGATTGTGACCTACCTACCCATCTAGTAAGTGATAAATGAAGGTTATTTGATTTAAATGCATATAAATAAGATCAGGAGATAGTCTACAATGACTGAAACCAGTTTATGCCTTTGAATTTTTGTTAACATGTGGGTTAACTATTTAAGGTCTTTTCCCACTTATTTGGTAAATGTTATTAAATAACACAAGAAATTACTATTTCCAGTCCTGAAGTATAACAGAGGATGAAAAAAGTAAAATACAATGAACTATATATTTCCAAGAATAGAATATGCATTAAATAATGTTCATAAATATGCAAATTTTGAAAAGGCAAAGTCATTTTAATAAATGGGAGTATGGTGTCATCCTATCTTTCTCAAAAAAAAATAAAGAATGTACTCTAAAGTAAGATGTATCATAATCCTATTCTCTGATATATAATTCATAGAGATTTGAATAGGATAATACATATCATCAAAACTATTTAAATACTAGAAAAATGTTATCAAGATAAATTTAATTTTTAAAATTTGTTTATTTTTCAATATTCATTTTTATAAGATTTTGAGCTCCAATTTTTTCTCCTTCTCTCCTTCTCCAAGATGGCAAGCAGTCTGATATAGGCTATACATGATATAGGCTATGCATATTAAACATATTTCCACATTAGTCATGTTGTGAAAGAAGAATCAGAACAAAGGGGGAAAAAGCACAAGAAAGAAAAAACAAGTGAAAATAGTATGCTTTGATCTACATTCAGACTCCGTAGTTCATTTTCTGGATGTGGATAGCATTCTCCATCATTAGAGCTGTGTTAGATCATTGTGTTGCTGCAAAGAACCAAGTCTATCAAAATTGGTCATCACACAATATTGCTCTTACCATACACAATGCTCTCCTGGATCTGCTCACTTCACTCAGCATCAGTTCATGTAAGTCCAGGTTTTTCTGAAATCCACCTGTTCATCATTTGTTATAACACAATTGTATTCCAGTATTCATAGAGTACAACTTGTTTAGCCATTTACCAATTGATGGGCATCTCCTCAGTTTCCAATTCTTGGCCACCACAAAAAGAGCTGCTATAAATTTTTTTGTACATGTAGGTACTTTTCCCTTTTTTAATGTCTCTTTGGGATATAGAACTACTAGTCGTATTGTTGGATCAAAGTATAGGCATAGTTTTATAGAACTTTGGGCATAGTTCTAAATTGCTCTCCAGAATGTTTGGATCAGTTCACAGCTTCACCAACAATGCATTAATGTTCCAATTTTCCCACATCTTCTCCAACATTTATCATTTCCCTTTTCCGTCATAGCATCTTGCTTGTGCAAAAACTTTTTAAATTTAATGTAATCAAAATTATCCATTTTGCATTTTATAATGTTCTCTATCTCTTATTTGGTGATAAGTTCCTTCCTACTCCATAGATCTAACAAGTAAACTATTCTTTGATCTCGTAATTTGCTTATGGTATCCTTTTGATGTCTAAATCTTGGACCCATTTTGACATCACCTTGGTACATAGTGTAAGATGTTGGTCTACACCTAGTTTCTGCCATATGAATTTCCAGTTTTCCTAGCAGTTTTTGTCAAATAGTGAGTTCTTATCCCAGAAGCTGGAGTCTTTGGGTTTATCAAACAATAAATGACTATAGTCATTGACTGTTGTACCTATCTATACCACTGATCTAGCACTCTATTTCCTAACTAGTATCAAATAGTATTGATGATTGACACTTTATAATATAGTTTAAAATTTGGCATGGCTAGGCTATCTTCCTTTGATTTTTTTTTCATTACTTCCCTTGATATTCTTGATCTTTTGTTCTTCCAAATGAATTTTGCTATTATTTTTTTCTAGCTCCATAAAATAATATTTGGTAGTTTTATTGGTATGACACTAAATAAATAAATTAGTTTAGATAAAATTGTCTTTTTTTTAATCACGTTGGCTCAGCCTACCCATGAGCAATTGATATTTGTCCAGTTATTTACATCTGACTTTATTTGCATGAAAAGTGTTTTGTAATTGTGTTCATATACTTCCTGGGTTTGTCTCAGCAGACAGATTCCCAAATATTTTATATTGTCAACAATTTCTTTAAATGGAATTTCTCATTCTACCTCTTGCTAGTAGGCTTTGTTAGTAATATATATATATAGAAATGCTGATGATTTATGTGGGTTTATTTTATATCCTGCAACTTTGCAAGAGTTGTTTATTATTTCAAGCAATTATTTACTGATTCTCTAGGATTCTCTAAGTATATCATTATATAATCTGCAAAGAATGATAGCTTTGTTTCTTCGTTCATTCACTTGGAACATAAATCAGTTGGTTAATGGCTCTTATTTTTCTGAATTTGGCTTAGTGCACTATATAATTGAGAAATGAGGCATTTATCAAAGAAACTGGCTGTAAATCTGCCCCTCCCCCTCCCCCCCACCGCTGCCTAGTTTCCTGCTTTTCTTCTAGTTTTGTCTGGATTAGTTTTGCAGAATTCGTTTTCTAATTTCATTGTAATCAAAATTATCCATTTTACTTCTCATGATCTTTTGTATCTCTTGTTTGGTTATAAACTTTTCCCTTATCCATAGAGCTGACAGATTTTTTTTCCATATTCCTCTAATTACTTATGAAAGCATCCTTTATATCTAAATAACCATCCATTTTCACTTACTTTTAATATGCCTTTTGAGAGGCTGTCCAATTTCCCAATTTCTGCCAAACAGATATCTAATTTTCCCAGCAATTTTTGTCAAATGGTGAGCTCTTGGCCCCAAAACTTGGATCTTTGATTTTGTGAAACAATAAGATAATCAGGAAACTACATCTTTCTAAAGGACATCATAGAGAATGAATTAATCTTGGTACTAAAGATATATGCACTAAATGGCACAGCACTCATATTCTCAGAGAAAAAGTTCAACGAATTACAGGAGGAAATAGTAAAACTACACTAGTGGGGCATCTCAACTTTCTCCTCTTAGAGCTAGATAAATCTATCCACAAATTAAAGAAGAAGGACATTAAGGGAGTGAATAGAATTTTAGAAAAATTAGATATGATAGACCACTGTAGATATTTGAATAAGAATAGAAAGAAATATACCTTTTTCTCAGGTGTATATGACACCTTCACAAAACACCTTGTCTTAGAGCAGAAACAAAATAAAACAACAAAATACCACAACAAAATGAAGAAAAGCAGAAATATTAAATGCATCCCTTTCAGACTATAAGGCAATTAAATTATGTTCAATAAAGATTTGTAGAAGTATCAATTATAAGTTCATTGGAAACTACATAATCTAATCCTAAATAATGAGTGGGTCAAAGAATAAATAATAGAAAAAAATCAATATTATTATTAAAATAATGACAATGAGACATCATACCAAAATTTGTGGGATGTGACCAAAAACTACAAAGGAGAAAATGTATGTCTCTAAATACATGCATCAATAAAAGAGAGAAAGATCATTCTGATGAATTATAAATTAAGCATGCAACAAAAACAGAAACCAGAAATAAGAACAAATCACAAATCCCCAATTAAACACCAAAATAGAAATCCTGAAAATCAATAGTGATTAATAAAATTAAAAATAAAACAAATTAACTAACATTGAACTAATCAGTAAAAGTAGAAGCTGGTTTTATGAGAAAGGAAATAAAATAGATGAACCATTGGTTAATTTGATTTAAAAAAAAAAGAAAAAACCAAATTACTAGTAACAAAAAATGAAAAGGGTTAATGCATCACCAAGGAAGATGAAATTAAAGGATTTATTGAGAGTTATTTTTCCTCAGTTGTTATTTTTTTCCCCAAAAGTGCAGAATTCCTCCAGCAGAATGGGTGGATGAGAACAATTTGTTCCAACACCCATGAAGGCAGCTGAAATAGCCACTATGAAGTGCTTAGAGCTTGGTCAGACATCAAAGATGCTAAGGTCATCCACTGCATCCCAGGCCATCACCAATCATTCTGACTTTTGTCTTGCCACTGGACTTCAATGACTGGAAAACAGAGTGAGGTTGATGACTTTGTGCAACTCTGCCTCACTTAAATTTAATTCAAAAAGGAGTCGACATCAATCACACCATAATATTATTGGTCCTCTTCAAAAACAAAGTCCAAACAATAACAATAACAAAAAAATAGGACTATTTATTGTGCGTCTTTTATTAGGCCATTAATTGTCCTTTTATAATTTTCTTGCATTGCTATTTTCTTTTCCCATTTCTTCTGTACCACTCTCATTTTGTTTTTTAAAATAAATTTAGCTTTTCCAGGAGTTCCTGTTGGGCTTTTGTCTAATTAACATTTTTTCTTTGAGGCTTTGCTTGTAACTTTTTTGACATTGTTATTTTTTTTCTAAGTTTTTTGTCTTGATCTTTCCTTTCACCGTAGTAGCTTTTTTATGTTTGGGTTCTTTTTGTAGTATTTGTATGCTCATTTTTCCAGCCTATATTTTGACTTTAAGCTTTATGTTAAGGTTGGGCTTTGTTCCTGGAGTAGGGGTAAGGGGTAGGGGAAGACTCTCCCAAACTTCAAACTTTTTTTGCATTGCTCTTTTCAGAGCTAGTTCTGAGGGTTTGGAAATTTTTGCTGCCTCCAAGATGGTATGATGTGGGGAGAGGTGTGGTCGCTGCTTTCCTGGTCTGTGTTCTGGTCTTTACCCAGGAAGGACTCCTCATCCCTTGCAGCCAAGATGATACTGTTCTTCACTTGCCCTACTCCTTTGGGAAGGAAAAAAGTGCTGTCCCTCCAGGCCTCTGCTCCCTTGTGATGAAAAGTGATCCTGCTTTTCAGGGTCCAGGATCCCTAGGGATAGACAGTGTTCCTCTCGGTCCTAGAATTATGACACAGAAGTAGTTATAAGCAGTGAAACTGCCAAACAGTGTTCTTTCCTGCACTCAGTGCTAACTAAGTGGTCCTCTATGATTTCTTTCTGACCAGTTACCAGATCGCCTTATCATTTCTGGCTTGAGAGCTCCAGCCTCCAAAGTCCACCACTAATTTTCCCACCAAATGGGCTCTGAGCCAGTCCCCACCTTGGTATCACAAACCTCTCCTTCCAACCTCCTAAGCTGTCTTGGGCTGGATAAATGTCTCACCCCAACCTTTTGTTGGCTCTGCTGCTCTAGATTTCAATTTGACCCATTATTTTAAAATTGTTTGGAGGGGAATATTGGGAGAGCTCAGCTACTTCCTCTACTGGGCCATCCTGGCTCCAGATAAAGCATTTATTATGTACTTGTTTTAATATAATATGTATGCTTGCCAAAAAGACTATTTTATGGAGAACTCACATGGGGCAAGCATTCACATGGTGGTCATAAGAAGCGATAAAAGGACACTCTCAAGTTCTCTCTTAAGAACTTTGGAGTTGGTTGTGTGACATGGGAAACAGCGGAACAGGAGTGCTCAGCATGGCATGCCCATATCATTTGTGCTCTATGAACAAAGCAGAATTGAAATACCTCAAAAGAAACACAAGATGCATAAATTCAGAGAGATCTCCACTGCAAATGTTCACATGGATTATTTGTGTCTGAACTATGCTAGAACATTCTGAGTTCATCTTGGTCTGATCAGCCACAGTTGGACACACTAAAACTTGACTCTACCATAGTGTGGCCATTTTGGTTCTCTTCAAAAAAAAAAAGGACAACAACCACCCAATCAACTTAGCATTGCAAATCAAGGTACTTTGCTAAGTGCTGGGTTAATAAGTACTGGCAAATGAAATATCTCTTGTCCTTAAGAAGTTTTGCATTCTAATTAGGGAAGACAATAAGTAAAGGGAACTTAAGAGGTGAGTATCAGGGGAAGAGTTTGCAAAAGACATTGTTTGGGATTCCAGGAAAGATAATGGTGAAATCTCACTTGTTAGATTCCAGAGTTGCACATACAAAACACACACTTTTAGTAAGAAGAAATGAAAAGGACAAAGATAATGGCTGAAGTGCTGGCTTGATAGTTTACTAATGAAACTGTATAACTATATACTTACTTAGGACACTATAAAGTATTTTAAATGGACTATTAATATTAAAGTTTTGCACTGAAAAACACCACATTGAGGATAGGATAATAGGGAGAATATGAGGTATTTTTTAAAGTCAGTATAAAATAGAATTTGGCATGTCTTATAAAAATGCAAGACCAAACTTGCTTCTCACCTGAGGAATATAAATCATAATTACTAGGTCTCCAGGACAATTCAATCAGTCTTGACTTTTATATTTGACTCTAAATGCCCTTGATTCTGTGAGTGTAATTAAGACTCTTTGTACTTCATGAAGAAGAAAACGCTGTTCACATTTCTGGATGCCTAGAACGCTTATTTTTGATCATCATGTGTATATACTTCATAGCTCAATGATCTAGAGCCAGGAGGGACCCCAGAAACCATGTCTTCTAACTTCCTCATTTTACAGATGAAGAAACTGAAGCCTAAGAAGCCTTGGCCTGAGGTCACAAGTAGTAATCATCTGAGGTGGAATTTGAACCCTGGCCATCTGATTTAGTATTCTTTCCACTATATTACACTGGCTCCTGATCATATGCATTATTTAACGTTTGCACCAGTGAATATCTGATTTCCCTAACTAGATTCTATGGTTTTTTTTCAGGGTAAATATCATATCTTTTATTTCCTTTGATGTGTTTTTATGGCTAAGCATAGTCTATCCAGGGGTGGGGAACCTGGGGCCCTAAGACCACGTGTGGCCCTCTAGGCCCTGAAATGCAGCTGTCTGACTGAATTCAAACTTCGCAGAACAAATCCCCTTAATAGAAGGTGTTTTTTTTTTTTTCTGTAAAACTTGGACTCAGTCAAAAGACTGCATCCAAGGACCTAGAAGGCCACATGTAGCTTCAAGGCTGCAGGTTCCCCACCCCTGGCAGGTATGCCAGGTATGATCACTAAATAAGTGCATGTTGAAAGAATATCAGAGATGCTTTTCTCCATTACATAATTTTATTATATTTCGTAGGACAAAATATTAGGACATTGAATTCAGCATTTATGATTGTGTCATCTAAGATACCCTCTTTCTTGGCTTCAGTGTTGTCAGTTGAAGAAATGGCATCTTCCTGGTTTTAGAGTAAATTTGAGAAAGGAACCCTTGAATATACTCTTTATACCTGCTGTGTTTAGTTGTTAGTTCACAAAGGCTCCTGGCATACTATTATGGACTACAGAGAACTCAACCTAATTGGTATATCCCAGTGGAAATTGAAATATGCCAATTATAGGATGATTGTCTCATTTAAATACATAATTGTTCATATGAACTATCAGATACATTTGGAATTAAAAAGTTTTTTAATGCAAAACATTGACCAAATTGTATAAGTATATAGTTAAGGAAAATTAGAAATGCAAATGTTGGGCATGATAGGAGCCATTATACACTATAATTAAAGCAAATTCCTGTTTTTTGCTTAGCACACCAATGATGATGATAATCTATTTGGTCAGTATAAACTTTACAATTTTATATTCACAAAGAAATAGATTGAGGTTTATTTTGTGCTAACAATCAGTTATAATATATCATGGGAACAATTAATATACACAACTCATAAAGAGCTGTTTACTTTTAAAAAATTTAATTTGTAAGTAAGAACAGACATTTATAATTAATTAGTTCCCTATAATCAAAGAATTGCCAAATCTTATCATTGGAATACACTTCAAAGTTAATTTCTCTAAACCGTATCTGACTAGGAATCCCCTCCACAATTTCCCAGACAAGAAGCCATTGCTCTGAGGCAGTTTCATTTTTTGGACAACTTTATTTCCTAGGAAGAATGTTATTTTGTCCCCCTTCCCCTTTATATTTAGCCTAAGGCTGCCTTTCTGCAACTTGTATGTATTCCTCCTAGCTCTGCTTCTGGAAATAGGAATATGATCTTCTTTTGAAACCTAAAGAGTTTAGAGATTGTACAATAAAATATTTAGTCAGAAGGGACATTAAGGTCATATAGGTCATGTAGTCTAACTCTCATGTTACAAATGAAGAAAATGAGGTATTCTCATTTTCCAGATGAGGAAGTTAAGTGACTTGCCCAAGGTCACTCAAGGATTAAGTGGCAGAGCTGGGGCTGTTAAATCAGGCTCAATAACTCTAAATTCCATTCTTTGTAATTAGTATATTCTAGTAGAAATCAAGTCAATTACAAGATGATTTTCTTATACACCAAGATCTTCACTCTTTCTATAAGCACCATGGTTTCCATCATGTTCCCCTTATTTATTTAATCTAAGCTAAACATCTCCAGTTACTTCAAATAAAATATAGCATTATATCTAATCCTCTCAAAGTATCACTTGTCCTTTTCTCAAGCCACTATTTGCCAATGTCTTCCCTAAATTATGTATTCAAGAAGTGAATATAATAGTTCCTATGCAGTACAACTAGGACTGAGTGAGAAGAAGCTAGCATCCGTTGATATGAATACTACATTTTTCTTACCATAGCTTAACCTCTCATTAGCTTTTTTTAATAGCTGCCTTGTCACATTATTCATAGTGAGATTATCTTCTATTAAAACATCAATATCTTCTCTAAACAAAATGTTTTATTTGTAGAATTAACTTCATAAAACTAAATTTGTAAGGTTTATTTTTTGAACCCAACTCTAGAATTTAACATTCATTCCAATTAAATTTAATAGTTGAGGTCCTTTAATATTCAGATTGTGTTGTCCCAGGAGTTATGTGTTTCTCCCAGTTTTAGGTCATCTGAAGGCTTGATAAGTACTTCAGGTCATTTATGGCTTTATTCAAGACACTGATTAAAAAAAACAACACATAAACACCAGAGCACTAAAGGTAGGTCCTGCATGCACTCCACTATTGATCTTCCACTTGGTTTATACCTGTCATTTCCTTCAATGTCCTAAATCATTATTCATCTAAGATTGGGGTCTGGAACTCATTAAGGGATTAATACAAATCACTCATCCACTGACATTCTATTCTATTGTTTCATTCTGGCCTGGAGATGGTTTTGTCATCTTGTAGGCTTTCCAAGGAAAACAACTTGTAATGATTTCAGCTGTGAATCTGGATTCTGATGGATTTTAGGGTATCCTCAGAACACAAGCCCAACTAAGTTCAGGAGAGTCTTATCAACCAGAATGCTGACCTCTGGTTAATAAACATGTTCATTTACCATTCTCACCTATTGTATTTAGGTGTAGTGTGATTGTGAGCTGCTTCAGTGGGTGAAGCAGCCATGTGGAATATAACCATGAAGTAGTGAAAAGAGAAATCAAACTTTTGTCAATGTTTCATTCTTGGAAAATAACCTCAAAATGTTCCCAAAGGATTTCTCCACATTTACAACATAGGAAATTCTAAAGTCAGGAATCTCTGACATTGAAATTTTTCTTACGGACAAGGCTATACTTCCATTTCTTCTTTGCTAAATGATCTCTGCATGCCATGCATGGTGATGAAATAATTCATGGTGGAAGAAATCTTAAAAGTTTTCCTATGCTTAAGTTAGCAAATTTGACAATGCTAATCTTTACCTAGGTGCAGGAAATACATAGATGAAAACTGATAGCTCCTGACCTCAAGGAGCAAATTAAGTAATGATAGATGAGGGGTCTATTAATTTGTTTTTTGCAAAATTCACTTTCAATTGTATCCCTAACTATGGCCTCCAATATAGTAACATGCAGCATATATTTGTCCATGACCAAATGTAGAGCATAGAATATTGAGAATAGAGTTAACCGCAAAGCCAGAAACATCTGACTTCAAGTCATGCCTCTGACACATACTACTTGTATGACCCTAGGCAAGTTATTAAACCTAGCATTAAGGTAGGCAATTTTTCTAAGAATATGAGTTGCAGAGAAGATGCTCACTTAAATTGGTAGAGAGAGCTTTCAAGAGAAATTACATATCCAGGTCACAGAATCACAGATCACAGAAATCACACATTCAAGAAAATCACGGATCTAGGCCCAATTTTTATCCCTATGACCATATAATAACTATTTCCCACCAATTTGGGGTTTTCAGTTATCAGCACTGTCTAATTGCAATGCAAGTTCTCACATCAAGTAACGAACCATGCAAAGTTGAAATAGTTCAAGACAGAGCAATGAGATTTCCTTGATCAGTTTTGGATCTCAAGGACACACATTTTGTCCAAGTTATTTTACTTCTTGTAAAACAAATCTCTGAATACTGGATTTTTCCTTGGGGTGTCTGAGATGGGAGAAGTAGTTGGTTGTGTACTCGAGTGGACTTGGTTTTTCATAGTGTTCACAGCTATTTCTGTGATGTTATTTCTCTAGCCATCTTAAGGATTGTATTTTAGCTCAGTAGAGTAGAACGCCTTGATAAACATTTCTATAAGACATCTAAAATATCTTCTTAGGGAATAATTTGAGAAAAACGAACACGTTGCCAGGTAGCTTATGCTTCAGTTCTTTTCATTCAGTAAACCTGAGACTTCATTTTCTACACTACCACACTGTCCAAGATGATGAAAAGCACAGCGATTTGTAACATTGTTCTTGAACATAAACAAACTTACACAAAAGAATACTAATATGTAAATGAAGCATTGAACATTTAAAATAGATTAAATTGATTTGGGGCAGTAATTGTTAACTGGTAGAATTTTGGTTGAGCGTTTTTAGGAGTTTTTGTTTCTTTAGGAAGGGAGAAGCTGGAGAAGGTACATCTCAGTTACAACTGAAAATAAAGTCAACTAAACTCTCTCATATTAGTTTGTTTTAAAGTGATATCAATGCTTCTAATCAAACATCAGTTTTCATAGTATTCATCAATTTAGGAAAATCATGATCTCAGTCTAGAAATATACTACATCAATATATGTGTTATATTGATAGACTCAGGAATCAGAGACAGCCTTGTGATTTTGGGAGGACATGGATGCAAATCCTAGTGCCACTCTGAGTCTCAATTTCCTTATGTCTAAAACTGCAAAATGAATGAATGAATGAAT
>CM053623.1:380015917-380037280 GCA_028646595.1 Phalanger gymnotis | reverse complement strand
ACACACACACACACACACACACACACACACACACACACACACAAGTCAGAGTTCTCCAAAAGGGGAATAAGCTTTGTTAAGGAATAGTGAACTCCTCCACATGTAAACCACCATACAAATGCTAGATGACCTCTTGGACATTGTAGAAGACCTGGAGTACTCTCCGTCTTCACCACTTAGAATTGCTGCTTCACTTCAAAGCTCAGTTCAAGAACCTTTCAAGAACCTTGAAACCTTTCCTGATCTCCCCAAATGTTAGTGGTGCCTTCCTCACTAATCACCATGTACTCATTTTTTATATAGTCTCTATATACACACACATTATATATTTAAGTTTGACATCACTGAGCTGTCACCTATTTGCTCAAGGTCCTCTTGAACATCTTGAGAAAGATAAATTAATATATAAACTTTTATGAGGTATAAAATAATAATTATTTAAAATAAACTATACACAAATTATGAATTGAATTGAGAGCTATGTTACTGCAACTTAATCAAAACATTAGTTTATCACCATACAGAGGCATACAAAACACACTAAGACATAGTCTGTTACTAAAAAGTTAAAGTCTAATGGTGTTCCAGGATCAATCTGATTAAGTTGATAAATACACAGAGACCAAATAAACATTCTTTCCTGATGCGTTTTTTAACTTTAAAAGTTTGGTTCCATGATTCAGATTCAGTGCATAATGAAAGGAAATTAGAGATCATCTTATCAAATCAAACTATCTCCAGTTGACAAAGAAATCTTCCAAGAAGAATAGGCTTCATCAATTTAAGAAGAATGGAAGAAAAATAGGTGATGAGTGGTCAGCTATGTGGTAAAGGGGTTTTTTGTTCAAATCCGAGTAAAATTCAGTGGTCCATGAGTTCTCTTCCAATTCTTAGATTCTGGGATTTTCTGAGAGTTGAAATGACTGGCCTAGTGTTAAAGAGGTAATAAATAGGATAGCTGGATTTTAAAACTTTTCCCTCTGACTCCACATGTAATGCCATTATCACACCAGTATTATGCCTTATCCTATAATTTCTGTTTTTATTGTCCTTGTTTTGTGTAAAAGTAGTCTATGCCTTTACATTAAAAGTATATTTGAAGTGTTTCTAAACAATACCCATAAAATGCTAGTAAAAAGGCATCTCATGTGTAACTTGAAATCTATTTATTTTTGCAACATTGTGGAACATTCTTAGTATTTATGCTATTTATTCTAGCCCAGCTAAAAATTATGGCATAGCTTATCACCCTGAGGGGAAAAAATATAGAGTAATTTAGAGATGTCTAAACTTTATAGCAATCTACTTTGCCTTCCTGGCATTAAGAAGGAGCCCTGCACAGAGCTGGACACTTAGTAAGTCATTAAAATGTTGGTTGATTGATTGGGATGGTTTTTATAAAGTTAATTGCAAGGTATGTAAAAGCACCTTAATCAAAATCCCCCTTAAGCAATCAGTTAGTGATTTAAAGCCCTGGAGGCTGCCTCAGGCTTCCATGACTTACTCAGAGCCCAGTGGGGCTTTATTCCTGACATTCTGTTACATCCACCAAATAAAATGGAAGCTCTAAACTGGATTTAAACAGAATTGGTTTGTTTCTCTTAATCTATTGTAAATGAGATGCTCTCCAGTTTTTTCTATATAACTTGCAAATATTTTTTGATTGCAGTTAACAAAAATCCAACTAATTAGAAAATTTGATTAAATTGACTTTCTCATTGAATGGGTCTTTTAGGAGAGAAAATTTCTTATTTCATAAGAAAGGAAGCTCATATAAGGGAATATTCTTACAGACTTTGGAAAGACTTTACAAAGCGAAAATGGAAAATAAAGAAAAAAATCACAGAATGTTATAGCCTTAATAAATGTGGTATCAGAAAAAGACATTGAATTTTCCTTTTATAAAAGAAACTATTTTCTATTTCATTATTACTTTCCCCCATTTTACTTATGTATTAGACATTTACATAATTTAAATTTATTATAAATTCATCATATATTTTATCCTAGGTTAGATACATAGTTTGTTCAAACGTAGCTAGTATTAAAATTACAGTCATCTAAGAACTTAATTTTGAGAGTAGTGAAATGCCTAAGGGTAATTGAAAAACTGGAAAGTTACTGCTGATGTTAAATGCAAAACTCATTAACAAGTCTTTTAGTTTTAGAGCTAGAGTTCACTATGATATTATACATGGGAATACTATATTGTGATGTAACCTAAAGTTCAAAATTAATTTAGTCTTTAGTCTTGGAAATAGACTCCCTGCTTTAAAAGACTCAGTCTTCAAATTATCTCTTTTTTTGAAAGATGACTACAGTATAAAAATTTGATAATTCCTCTTTATAATACTACTTCAATAATGCATATTTAGATCTGAGATTAATGATTTATGGCAAGAGATTGGTTTCTTTAAGCAAAAGTTTATTCAGGAATAGAATTACACACCCTATTCCTATGAGGTTTCTTATAAAAAGTTGTAACAACAGGGGATTTGTATAGTCTATGAAATTCATTCTCCTGGGGCCAATAGTTCCTTTTCTTTCCCTTATCTTTGTAGTGGGTGTCTTTAGGTTAGAGTTACATTTAGTGTTAGGATATGTAAGGAGGGGTACAACTTTTCACTAAACCTTCATTGCAAATATAGGATAAATACAGGTTGCAATTGTTTATTTCCAGGATTTGGATCTGAAATGGACCATTGATCATCTAGTCCAACCCCATCAACTTCCAAATTAGGAAGCTGAAGGCCAGAGAAGTTAAGTCACTTGTACAAATAGGAGTGTTTTTTTTTTTTTAAGAGGGAGAAACCAGGTGTAATGCTGGGAGGTAGACAAGTCTGATTGGCCTGAAAACTGCTTAATCCACCTCCAACATAGTTCTTACTCTTGTTTCTGTTTGATCCCAGCTCTGCTATTGTTCCCAGCACAGTAGAAACAGCTGTCTGTCTACCTTTGTCGCCTGCATAGTCACCTAGATGTTCTATCTCTAGGAAAAGGAACCTCAAAGTTTAATCTCATGTTGTTTCTGGACCAAACAGCTCAGGACAAAGAGCAAAAGAAAATGGAGAAAAGAGTGTTCTCCTTCTGAAAGTTGAATGGTCAAATGGATAGATTTTTTTCATATGATGGAGTAAAATTTCACATATGGAAATTGGATGGGCATGGCACAATTTGCATTTGCCTCTAGGCATGCAGTGTGACAGGTGCTCAGATAAGACTTCTGTGTCATGTGGGTAGGCCTCTTATCTCTTCCTGGGAGATGCTTTAGATATGAAGATTCTACCTACTTGGGCAGCAGGAAGTAGAACTTAGGGCTACTTTGAATAAAATCGTTCCCCTGGCTTAATCATACAAAAAAAAAATTTGATAGCAAAGAAACTGATGTACATTAAATAATGGTCTTTTCTGGGAGCCAAGGGATCAAATTTTCCTATATCACATACAATTACTAGCTTACAGCCTCCCTTTAGCTATTGAGGAATGTTGCCTGGTGATTTTTGACATGATCTGGTGTTAAACTGGTTATCTATAAAATACGGTTATTGGAGTTCCAGGAAATACACTCCCATGCCTGACCTGACTGGTGCATACCTTCAGTACTCCCATTACAACTGGCTATCACCCATTTCATGTCCCTAAGAAAATATGAAGTATAGAAGATCCTAAATGGAGATCGACAGGGTAAGCACTAATACCAAATAACAGTATGGGAGGGATGTCATAATGAGGACTGCATATGGGAAAATGTGGAAAGAATGATTAAGCCATATTCACTAAAGACACATTATTTATTATTATTATTTTGCTATATAAATGGATCAGTAAGGGGCCTTCATAAGGGAGATAGTATTACTAAGAAAAAGATAGGGAGATTATTTCTGGTGTTAAACCCTAGAAATTAAGTTTATAAGGCCTATCCTGATGGGATTGAGAACAGAATTACTAATCAGACAAGCCATGATTATCAAAGTCAGCCTAGGATTTCCAAAATATGTGGTGCAAAGTATGAGAGGGAACGGCCAAAAAAGACCCCAGGGACCTTGCAGCAGCTCATGGTAGTCTCATATCTTCTTTACTTTCCTGCCTGTGCCCCTATTATGTGGCACTATTTGTTGGCCATATTGAAGGGGGGCAGATGCCTGAGTAACATAGCTATAGGGTCCTATAGTGTCCTATGGTACACTTACCAGGGATATTGTAGAAAGTATTACTGATCAGGTCTGGGTTGAACTTCATGATCTTGAAGGTCCCTTCAACTGGGAATCTGAGACTACATTAATGACAGGATATTAGAGATCCTGCAGATCTGTCCGAGACACATATCTGACTCCATGACTGAGTTCAGTTTCCTTTGCCTGAAGAAGGGGGTCCAGCTGAAACCTTTGTCCTATCAAAAGACAGGAGATTTTACGGCAGCACTTCTTTGTGATTATTGAATGGATTGTTGGTTTTTTCAAGTTCTCTGAAGCCTCTTCTGCTGTGACTATTAATTCTGGTCCCATTTCATCAGTGGTCATATATTTTGTTTTGTTCTGTTTTTTTTTCTCCTGCCCAGTGATTTGAGGTCATCTTTCTTGGTGGTATGGAAGGCTCACACATGCACACTTGAAAGGAAATTCTGCACATGCTTCATAGAGATCTTGATGTGACCACTAGCTGGAGGATTAGATGTAGCACCAATCTGCAGGAATATCATGTGTTCTTTTCTATCACTGATGAATAAATAGCATAGCATCCTACCTTTTTGTAGCCATATGTGAGGCACAAGAGAAGTTGGTGTGAGCCATTTGTCCAAGGGTCATATGAAAAAACCCCAAAAGTACATACACAGATTATACCAGAGTTATAATGAGAATCTTTCTTGCATTTGGATTGTGGTGTTATCTTCCATTATAATGGCAACCACCCTTGGTGAATGTATGGCTCCTTTTTACTTCATTTGATACCCTCCCTTCATGCCCTACCTACCATGAGATCCTTTCTAGTTAGGAGCTGGATAAATTATATGGATACAATCAAAGGTTATAGCTTGTATCTGTCAATCAACAAGTACATATTAATTGCTTCCTGTGTGTAAGGCACTATGCCAGCTAGACACTGGGAATCTGAGACTAAAAATACAATGATTATTCACAAGGAATTATATTCCAATGAAAGAGGTAATAGTACACATCAAATATGTACAGCATAAGTATAAAAATGAATACATGTAAAGAGTAGTTAAATATAAGTCTATGTATATGTGTATATATATACATATATATACACATATAATAGTTAAATATAAGGTAGTTTTGAAGGGTGAATAATCTAAGTCATATGAGACATTTTATTGTATTATTTGGTGATTTCAAGGTTCTCTGGACTGATTTATGGAACAAAGTATTTAGTAGAACTGAGTGAGAAGCTGAAAAACTAGATTTCAGTCAAATATAATAGAGTTCAAAAGAGTTGATAAATGAAGCAACATTGTCTTCCTTTGTGCTGCTAGAGAAATTGAATGAGTAAATAAAAAATAATGAAATGCTGTGGGTTTTCTTTTTCTTCTTCATAGACACCAAGCAAAAAGGAGAATGTGCTCTGTTCTTCCATATGCTCCATATTTTTTTGTGTTAGAAAGACATAGTTGAAGGACATTGGACATGGAATTTTACAGTTGCTGTCACACCCAGTGTTTTACCATAAGGGAGAGCTCACTAGGTATTTGGAGGGAATATAGTTGGAAATGAAATTAATATAAAAACAAAAAGCATTAATATAACTTAGTATGTAAAATGCATTTCTAGTTTAAAGTATAACATGTTCATGACTAGCAATCCAATTTATGTGCTTAGACTTTCAAAGAAATACCTTAATATAATTTTTAGAATGATCTAAATAAAATGTCTAACTTTGTAAAAGATTTTAAATAATAATTTCTATTTTAAACTTCCCTAGGAACAACATGGTACCCTGAAATAAAAGTCAAGTTTCTTTAAAACATTTCCTGTCACCTTTAACACTACTAATTTCACTTTAATAGGATGTAGATTTTTATAGATTTTTCAGCATGCCTATAAGAAATTTCTTTTTTCTCCCTTGATTCCTAAATACTTCAATTAATAGCTCTCTGGAAAATTATGTAACTGGTCATAATGGTAAAATTTACCACTGATTGATGTTTCCCTGATCTATAAACCAGATAATCCCTGGGTAAAAATGTTATTTGGGGAAAGAGATGAGGTATTTGAGAAGAAAACTTATTTCTTCTGGATACTAGTCCACACACCAAGGGTAATGATTCACTAATAGGCATTTGAATTCTGAGGCCAACAGAGATCATATGATAAATTATGGCATTTCTCCAGTTAAACATATATTAAGATCTATTTTTTATAAAACATTGTAATTGGTACTATGTGTATATTCTTGTGTAGCATAGGACATGGCTCATGTGGCATATAATAGGCAGCCAAGTTATACTCTTCTCTATCTCTTTCGTCTGGGTTTAATCACTCAGTCAAGGGTTAATCAACTTTGTCAAGTTTAATCACTGGTAGTTCAGGAGTTCCCAAAGTGGATGGCCACATTGCTCCAACTCACTCAGGGCACTAGTGGTAACACTGGTATGGGGAAGCTAACTGCCTCCCACTCACAACTGTATCTCTGAGTCCCTGCAAATATGATTCTCATTTTAACAAAGCAGTCAATATGACACTATTGACTCAATCCCAAAACATTATTAGATTGTAGCATAAATTAACATAATTAGGATTAATGTAATGTATTTTCATTAAAAAGAGTTCACCCATAAACCTAAGTTACATTTTCTGAGCCATGTAGAGTCTGCAAGGAAGAGTTGTAGGCATAAGTTGCAGGGAGCAATAGCGGTAAGGGAACTCATGTACCCAGGGCAATTCACTATTGTAGACTGAAGATCTCCATGTTCATATTGTACATAACACTAGTTGTTCCAAAAAGTATCTGATATGCTCAGAAAAGAGCTTATACCCAGAGATAATATTGCTAATGTGTCTAAGAAATAAAGATCTGATTCAGCAAGTCACATGTAATCCCCAAATTCTACTCCCATGATAAGAGGCAATCAACTAATTGACAAATAGTTAGTAAACTCTATACTTCTGGTACTGTCTAGGTGTCAGTCATTGCCCTTATAATGTATTCAGGGGAGTGAAGATGTGTATATGTAAATAGAGACATAGAGATAAATAAAACAGATACAAAACAATTGGTCGTAGGAAGGGAACTGGGAGGAAGGGAAGGTGTTCAGATCTGCAAAAGCTTCATATAGTAGGTGGTCTATGAACTGACCCTTGAAGAAACAGGAAGAAATTGGGGAAAAGAGGAAATTTATTCTGGCCGATGCATAGGCATGGGGATAAGAGATTTAGTGTTATGTAGAAGAAATAACTAGAAGTTCCATATAGTTAACCATATTATATATGGATGAGAATATTATTTAATAGGAATGGAAAAGTAGGTAAGGGTAAGTTTATAAAGGGCCTTAAGTGACAAATGAAATGGTTTATGCTTGATCCAAGAGATTACATGTGACCCATGTTGTTTATTAAGTAGAAATATAACATTTATAGGTCAAATCTATACTTTAAAAAGATAACATTTTCAACTGTGTAGAAGATGAGTTAGAGAGGGTCATAAGCTGAGACAAAGAGACCAATTAGGTTTCTTCAACATTAGGTCACATAAGAGTCAATGAGGGGCTGCACTAGAATAATGACTATGAGGAAGAAGAAGAGGGGACAAATTTAAGAGATCTTGTTGAAGGAGAAAAGATATGATTCAGCACAGGTTTGCATACATGGAATAAATGACAATGAGGACTAGAAGATGACAAAGCAACCATAAGCCTGGGTGGCTGTAAGGATTGTTATGCCCTAGAAAGAAATAGGAAAGTTCAGAAGAGTCCTGGGTTTTAGGAGAGAAGTAACAAGTTCAGTTTTGAACATGTTGAGTTTGAGATGCCTATGGAATAAACAGTTCTAAATGTTCGATAGTTAATGATGCAGAACTACAGTTCAGAAGGGAAACTAATGAGGATATATAGACATGGAAGTTACAGGGAGAGACATACGAAATCCTTACAGGACTCCTTCTCAAAGATGGTAGAGTAAAGGCAGGCAATTTCTAGAGCAGCAGAACCCACAAAAAGATGGAGCGAAACAATTTTCTAATCCAAGACAACGTAGAAAGTTGGCAAGAAAGATCTGTTGCACCAGATGAAACAGAAGTGCAGTCCAGCATAGGCCGCAACAACACAGACTGGGCCCCAGCAAACGAGGAGCAGGTCTTGGGGTGACTGAATCAGTGGCAGCTTTGACAGTTTCTAGACCTCTCAGCCCATAGAGGTTAAGGGCCAAAAGGAGTTTTATAGGGGGCCTTTGTTGGCACCAGGGGCAGGATACTGCTTTGTTGCCAATACTTGTATCTGGGTTGCAGTCCTGAGCTGCAACCCCAGTGCAAAGAGCATTAGCACAGTATGGAGAGGAGCACATGAATCTTACTTCATCAGAATTGGCTCAAAGAGGTAATAACACTGAGTTGGGTGTAGAAATGTATCTTACCATACAGGAAAGTAGGAAGGGAAGGGGATAAAAGGAGGGGTAAAGCTAAATGGGAAGGCAGTTTGGAGGAGGTAAAAGTCAGAAGCAAAACACTTTTGAGACTAGACAGGGTAAAAGGAGAGAGAGAGTAGGATAAACAGGGAAAATAGGTTGGAGGGAAATGCATAGTTGGTAATCATTACTGTGAAAAAATTTTTACAGCTAGTTTCTCTGACAAAGACTTCATTTCTCAAACATATAGAAAACAGAGTGAAATTTATAGAAAAAAGAGCCATTCCTCAATTGATAAATGGTCAAAGGACATGAACAGACAGTTTTCAGACAAAGTAATCAAAGCTATCTATAGTGATATAGAAAAATGCTCTAATCATTATTGATGAGAGAAATGCAAATTAAAACAACTCTGAACTACTACCTCATACCTGTCAGATTGGCTAATATGACAGAAAAGGAAAATGACCAATGTGGGAAAATTAAAACTCTAATGTACCATTGGTGAAGTTGAACAGTGATTCAACCATTCTGGAGAATAATTTGCAACTAGTCCCAAAGGTCTATAAAACTATACATACCCTTTGACCAAGCCATACCACTACTTGGTATGTATCACAAAAAGAGAAAAAAAACAAAAAGAAAAGGACCCATGTGTACAAAAATATTTACAGCAGCTCTTTTAGTGGTGTCAAAGAATTAGAAATCAAGGGGATGTCCATTGACTGGGAAATAACTAAAGTTGTTGTATATGATTGTGATGGAATATTATTGTGTTTTGAGAAATGATGAGAAAGATGCTCTCAGAAAAAACATGGAAAGATTTGCATGAACGGATTCAAATGAAATGAGCAGAACCAGGAGAACATTGTACACAATAACAACAATATTGTATGGTGATCTACTATGAATAACTTAGCTATTCTCAGCAATATAATGATCTGAGACAATTCTGTAGGACTCATGATGAAAGGTGCTGTCTATCTCCAGAGAAAGAACAGGTAGAGCCTGAATGCAGATCAAAGATACTTTTTCTTTACTTTCTTCATGTTTCTTGTTTTGTTTTGTTTTTGTTTTTGTGTGTTTTCTTTCACAGAATGCCTTATATGGAAATGTGTTTTGCATGACTATGCATGTATAACTTACATCAAATTGCTTGCCATCTCAATGAGGGAGGAAGGGCTGGGAGGGAAAGAATTTGGAACTCAAAATTTGAAAAAAAAAAGAATGTTAAAATTGTTTTAATATGTAATTTGGAAAAAATAAAATATTAAATAAGAAAAAAAGAAATTCTTATAAATATTACTGTCCATACTAATAGCCCACTGAAAGGTTCATAAAAACATATGTTATTGAAGTCTGGAATCTAATTCCATATCATTTTACATAAAGTTGAAAGGCAATTTTCTTAAAATAACAGATCTACAATGCCATTTTTCTGCTCCTCAAATTTCCATTACCATTTAGTTTCCATTCTAGTAATTTCTGTTACCTAAAGAAAAGGTTCTTAGTGTGGTATCCATGAACTTATTCTTGTAATTATGAGAACAATGTCCCCCATGTTAAAACTAGACATTAGGAGAAAAAATGAAAATTATTTTTGTTGTATGATAACTGATTTGATTTTGGCCAAAAAAGTCACAAGGACTAATCTTTTTTAAAAATTCATAAATTCCTAATTTTTTCTCCCAAGTAATGAAAGCATGATGGAGAGCTGAAATCTCAAGTATTATTAAAAAAAAAAAGTTTACATTCCAATGAACCACCAACAAAGACCATCATATTTCATGTTCTGGAACCTATGTTTTCCAAGTAGATATTCCCAGCTGGAGTCATGAACTGTAATTCTAACCAACAAAACACCTGCATCTGTTTTTTTCCATGCAAATATACAATTCCCCAAAGTCTTCTCCACTCATGCCTCTAGTCCCTACAACAGTTCACTTTAAATAATCATTGTGTTTTTATGGTGTTTATCACAGCAGTTTCTGCCAAGAAAAATTCATGTGTCCAAATTTTATATTTTTGGAAAACTAACACTTTAATGAGACATGATAATATGATGATCATATTACAAAAAAGGAGACTGTTGAAGGAAGTCACCCTAAGGGAAAATATTGTGATTTTTATGTGTGTAAACTTGAAAATGGCTTTCATTCAATGATCTAAAAGATCCTCTAACTTATCTGGTGGCAAATATCGCTGTGATTCTTATCTGGGAGAGCAGGGAAAATGAGAATTCAGTTCAGTTAAGGAAGCCTTTTGTAGGTCATGGACTGGGACCACTCTCCAAACTGTCATTCACACCAGCAGATTGGGTATCCAAAGGATGGCTATTCACTTTTTTGCTAAAATTCCTGGAAGAATGGAAGGGGTTGGGGAGTATTTTTCTCACGAGCGCCCACCATTGTGCTTCTCCCAATGGCAATCAGCTTGATATCAGCCAGCCAGAATTAATGAACATTTAGCAATGAATATTTACTTAGATGACATAGTAAGATTCGAATATGGATAGACAAAAAATATACAAGAAATAAATGGAAAATGAATTTTTGGTGAAGGAGGGGTACAAAATAAGTAGGATCAGGGAAATCCTTAAATAAAGTTGGCGTTTGAACTGAACCTTAAACGGAACTAGTGATTCAAAGCAGCTAGGGTGAAGAAAGAACGTATTCCAGTTGTAAGGAACTGCCCCCTTTTTACATATCAACATTTTAGCTGCTTAAAGGAGGCAAAAACTTGAGTTAGAGACACAGATAAAATCAGCTTAAGAAGCCTTGCAGATAAATGTTGAAAAGAAATATAGACAGTTCTGAGGACATGAGAGAAAATTGTCCTTCAGATAAATGTATTAAAAGGTATTGTTTGAAGGCAGAGAATTGACTGATAGCTGATAATGATTGCAGTGCATTGTGGTCTATCTGGTCATTTACATGTGATTGATTTAAGGCTTTTGAAAGATGTTGCTAATAAACTATAAATCAAATGAGGTTTTGTAAACTATGAAGAAATCATGCCTGAAAGATGCTTTTTTGAATTTCTCATGATCACTTAGAGATGGGTTACTGCTTATGTTGATCTGTCTATCTAAGGCATTAGAAGGCAGAGATATAGAAATGGAAGGACCAGCTTAAGACAGAAGTAGTAGAGGAAGCTGACCTTGGGAAGAGTTGGGGAGAGAAGATACAAGAGGTGAAGAGAGGAGGTGTTTATAGAAGATAGAATATGGATGCTGAAAAAACCAACAACAAACTAATCAGAGCTAAGGGGCCAGCCCTACAAGTATTCTGATGGTAATTGTGCTGATTAGAAGATATTGCATTGCTGAGAGATAACTGGCTTTAGAAAGGCAAGGCTGTACTCTTTTGCCATCTATAGTCTGAAAGGAGGAGGAATTTCTCAGAGATTTGCCTGTGCTTCCTTTATCACCTTGCAAAAGAGGAAAGACAGGTTTTCTATATTCCTTGGTGTGAGAAAAGGCATGGGTTTACTAGGATTCTACTGGAGAAAACAAAATTCCCTATTATTTGTAGTACTAATTATAGAAAAGTCTTCTCACTCTTTAAAGCTAAAAAGGGAGAAATTCTTCAGGGCCTCAGCACAGATATGAACAACTTGGCATTTCTCTAGGTTAAGCCGACTGCTTGACACTGAAAGGGCATAGCACTGTCTCAGTAATCTGCTAAGGGTACCTGTGCATTAACAAACTCTGTCACTGATTTACCCACCTGAGAGTAGCAGAAAAATGGCTTTGCCTAGCAATTGAGCTAACAAGTAACAGGGAGGAACAGAGAGCTGATGATGGAGTAGGTCAAGGACATCAAGGCTTGCTAACCAGAATTTTGATTTATTCCTGGAATGTAGATTTCTCTAATCATGTCCCTACTTGCTAGACTTCTGCCCACTCTTCCTGATGGACACTGTGTACATTGGTGGGAAATTATGAGTCAGGATTATGGATGGATTGTTATGTTTTTAATTATTCCTGTATTTCCCTTCTACTGAATGAATTTTATTATTGTTCTTGTTTATGTCTTATCATTTAGTAAATGTTTCTTAACTGAGTCAATGTTGTCATTATAACTAATTTTATAGTAAGCACAACATTATGGACTCATAGTGATATATCCCACACACACCACATTTACCTGTAATACTATATCAGTAAGGCAAGATTCATGACCCCGAGGATGACCATGAACATGCCTGAATGGTTCAGAATCACGAGGTATGAAAAACTCTCTATGTAGAAGGCAGAGGAAGTATAATATTTATTTAGACTCCAGATGATTAAATCCAAGAACCAATAACCCCAATTTGATATAGTAGCAATTATATTCCAAAACCAGCAAGCCCGCCTCAGTGTAGTAACAAGGACATTATAACACAGTATTATAACAAGGAACCAAGTCATCCTATAACCTTCCCCCCTGCTAGGGCCTTCCTGTAAACAGTCACTCACAAATCCTAACTCTCTACTCAGTGCTCTCTCTATAGATCTGTTAACTCTGAGTTCCTGCTCCTTCTCCTTGGGCTGAATTCTGATTGCTGTAGTTCTCTGCAGATTGTGCTCTGACCTCCACAATTTTCTTGTTCTGCATTTTCCACTCTTCAGTCTCTCTAGATGTTGGCTCTTCCTCAATGTCTACTGCCTCAACATCTTCTCAATATTTGCTTCTGAATTCTGCTGCTCTCAGTTCTGGGCTCTCTTTTTATACAATCCTAGACTGGCATCTGATTGGCTAGAACTCAGGTCTCTGGCTGAGTTCGTGACTGACTAGAGCTCAGTTCACATACTATTGGCTCTGGTTTTAGCAACTCCCCTTAGGGCCCTGAGGGCATCTTGCCCACTGAAGCTTACACCTAGTAAGTAGGGGCTTTAGGCCTATTTACAAACAAAGATATAATCCAGCTTTCCCACTTAGGCCCACCTGAGGCCTTTTGAATGTCTGGGGATGACCTCTGATCTCATTAATAGTACAAATACCCCAAGACAGAGTTTGGTTTGTAACCAGGTGGTGGGCCATCTGTAGATGCCATTTTGACCTGCCAAAGTAGCTATGGATCGAGTGAATCAGCCAGTGTCAGACTAGTTAGAAAGAGAGCCACACCCAGGCTACCCAGGCATGGAGGATGATCTGTGCAAAGGTATGGAAATAGGAAATTGAATTTCTTCATTTTTTTTGTTTGTTTTTTGGGGAAGGGCAATTGGGGTTAAGTGACTTGGCCAAGGTCACACAGCTAGCACATATGTCAAGTGTCTGAGGCCAGATTTGAACTCAGATCTTCCTGACTCCAGGGCTGGTGCTCTACCCACTGTGCCACCTAGCTGCCCTGGAAATTGAATTTCTTATACATGCAACAGTTAGTAAACCAGTTTGCTGGAATGTATGATGTGTGAGGAGAAATAAGAAATTAGTATGAAAAGATAATTTAGAGTAAGATTGTGAATACTTTTTAATCTCAGAGAAGTGATTTCTATTTTTCTTAAAGACTGAAATCAAAGGGAAGAGAATGTATCCAGGGAGACTAACTAGGGAGTAGACCAGGCAAGCGATGATGAAGATTTGAACTAAGGCGGTAGCCATATGGAAGAAGAGAAGGGAGTAAATGTAAGAAATATCGTAGAGGTAAAATTCACAAAACTGTTGCAACGGGCATGGAGTGGGGTTGACTCAGATCAGTTCCTTTATAGTATAGGTTTGATATCGGAACAAAATGAGATGCCTCTAGATCATTCAAGTTGGTCAGTTAATGGAAGGGGATTTATTTAGTAATTGCAGAAGGCTATCCAACAAGGATGCACATTTAGGACCCCTCAAGCTCATTTAACTGACTGACACTCCCTTTTCTGAGTTGCCCATCATGATCTATTGGCCAGATATTATAGAGAGATTCTGGAGTTCCTGGTGGCTGTTTTGTACTCAGGAGACCAGGAATTGAGGTTAATGGCCTTAGCCTTTAAACCCTGGAGTCAATAAAGTCTTAAGGATGTTTTCAATACTTTTTTTTTAAAGGAAAAGCTATCCTAATTTGCATGGGAGTAGGAGTTAGGTTGTTGTTCTTGTCAAAGAAGCTGAAGAAATCCATGAAAGAGAGTATAGCAGAGGACCAAGGGCAAAGTACTGGTGTATATTCATTAATAGGGCATGTGACAGGAATGATTATCCATCAGTGGTAATGGAGAAGACATTATCAGACAGATAGGAACAGAAGAGAACAGCCTTTTGAAAATCCAAAGAAGAAATATTCAAGAAAAGAGGATGGTCAACAGCAATGAAGAGAGGTAAAGATGACAAATGAGAAAATTCCAAAGTATTTGCGATTAAGAGATTACTTGTTACCTAGGTGAAAAAAGTTTCAGTGAATAATGAGGTCAGTAGCCAGATTACTAGGAGTTGAGAAGTGAATGGGAGGTAAGGAATTAGAGGCATCTCACACTGCTAGTTCTATTACCTTATTTCAGGATGGCAGACGGTGATGCAGAGCCAGAACCAATGCTACCCAATGGCTTTGATGTCTGAAGAGCTAGCATGGATGATATCCTACAGACCTAGTGTTTGAGGCTATGGCTCTGAATCTGTCTTAGCAGTAAAAAGAATGGTGTCTGGCTGCCTGTTGGCTATGGAGGGTAGAGTTTTTGCTTTTCTCTGATGATATATCCTTCCACTGCCTTGAAAAGTATAAGACCATCTATGATTTCCTTTTAATGCTTCTTTTCTCTATTTTTAAGCCTAATTAGTCACATGATCCTTTTTCCCCTTCTCTTTTTTGTCACAGATATGATATTATTATTTGTCCCAGTCTGTGCAATCTCATTAGCATAGACTTGGGGGTAAGCTGCTACTACAGAGAAGTAGGGTAGAATGTCAGTATATGACAACTGTTTCCAGACTGAGGCTTCCTAATGTAGCCTTTGAGCTTTCAGTATTTTGGGGGTTTTGTTTTGTTTTCTTTTGTTTTGTCAGCTAACAGGACAGACAGAATAGCTACAGTATCCCTGTATTTCTAAAGGGAAGAGACTTTGAAATACTGACCCTGAGGGAAATTGGAGTTAAGAGTCCCACTGTCATGGGAAAAGTGATGGGGAAGATGGGAGTAGATACTGGGAAGGAGCCTTAGTATAAATGGTCTAAATACTTGAAGTTAATGGAGGGCTGTAGCATTGGAGAGGATGGGTCAGAATTAGCACAGTCTCTATCTGAAGCAGTATGTTCAAAATAGTGAATTTTGGCCAAGGAGGGATGTCTACAGACAGACAATATGATGCACACAAAATTAAAGAGAAAAAAAATATAAGCTGCAACGAAACGAGAGTTCAGAACAAAAGGGTTCTGATCTGTGTCCTTTCTATCCATGTATTGCTGTATAGTAATCCTAGGCCAATGTACACAGGATTAGGGAACTGGCTCCTTATTTTCTATTAATTGTTTAGGATGCAAAAAATAAAACATTCAAAGAAAAGGAACAATTACTAATGATGTAATTTTGTTTGGTATGTTATAAAGGATTCTATCTGGACACTTACTGAAAAATCAGCAACATTATTTTCTCTCTGAACTGTGAAGAAATAATCTTCATTTTCTAATAAGTAGACCAAAAAGTCAAATATTTATACATTGCTTTAGTCTTCGTCTTGATCTATTAGGAAACTTGAAGTGTTTCATAAAGTTCTTTTAAAGTATTAATATTGCACATACTTTCTTCAATAAGTTCTACTCTAAAATAAACAATTTCCAGGAACAGATGCCTTCATGCAGAAAATATATCATAAGAAGCATGAACAAATCTCATGTGAGAAGGGTCAAGAGGGAAAAGTAATTATTAACGGAGGGTGGGAGGGAGGAAAGCAGGGAAGATTTTATATGAGCTAGCTTTTGAAATTAGGCCTTAAAGGGTGGAAGATGGAAAGGGGCAAGGGTAAAGACATTTAGGCATGAGAAATGGTTTGAGCAAAGGCAACAAGGCAGGAAAGTGCTAAGTATGAGTGAGGGGAGCAGATGGAAAGCCTAGAAAGTTAGGGTGGGGCCAGATTGTAGAGGATTGACAATACCAGGCAAAGAATGGCAAGGGTACTTAGTCGGCAAAAGGGAGCCCCTAAGGATCTCTGAGCATATATGTATGCTATAACTGTATCTACCTGAGAAAGATTAATCTTGAACTTCTATGAAAGATGGATGGGAGTAGGGAGAGGAGCTGGGAGGGACCATCAGGAGGTCCTGTAGTAGCTCAGGTAGAGGTTAATGAGAACCTCTTTTAAATGAATGGTGGTAGTGAGAGGGAGAGGAGTGTTGGATGCAAATTATATTAGAGGAATTGTTGACAGCCGAGAGGGAGGGATTAAGATTTATACTGCATCTACTATGTGTCAGTCTTGTGCTAAGTGCTTTTTACAATTGGGGAAACTGAGGCAAACTGAAATTAAGTGACTTTCCCAGAATCAAAACAGCTGGTAAGTGTCTGAAGCTGGAGCTGCCCTCAGATCTTCCTCATTCCTGGCCCAGCCCTCTATCCCCACTGGTGCCAATGGTAGTCTGTATATGAGAGGTAAGAGAGAGGCTATGATAACAAGTCTCCTAAAGAAGTTGCAAGGCTGGGTGGTACTACTGACAGTAGCTACAAGGAATGAGAGAGAAGCAGCAGGTTTAGAGGAGGAGATAAGTTTGTTTTCCATCAGGGTTGATTTGGAGTACCTTTAGAACAAACAGGTAGAGATATTCTGTGAGCATTTGGAAATAGTAGATTCATAGATTTAGAAATGGAAAAGACCATAGAGTGACTGTTGCTATCCAGGCACCCTCTGACCCTGCCAGTGTTCAATGAATAGATTTCAGGAGGTCTGTGAACTTGGATAGAAAAAAAAAATGAACCTTTTCATAAGTACTACCACAAAGGCACCAATCTGTAACAATACCAGATCCTGAGTAGGATTGCAATTATATGCATTGGGGGAAGTAAACAGTTTCACATGAGTTTTGTGGGTAAAATCAGGATACAAAGGAGGGCCAGGCTCACAGTAATCTATAGCCTGGGAACAGCAAGAATTGGACACATAACTCTTGATATCTCCTGGGCTTACACAAAAAGGGATATCATATCTTCAGCCAGATAGAGAGGTAAGTGGGGGTAGGTAAATGGTAAAGATGAGGCTAAGAAATGGAGGAAGAAAACGATATGAGAAAATATTGCAGTTGGCCTTAATTTCTTAAATGAAGGAGGCTAGATTATTTGTTCTAAATGTGGGGAGAAGAGATAAAGATGAGGATTTGAGGAAAGAATAAATGGTTGAGAATAGTTACCATGTGGAATGAGATAGGAAGGTGATAGAGAAGAATAAGAGGACTATGGGATAGTAATGAAGGTCCAGGTAAGGTTATGTGCCATAACTCAGTTATGAATGAAATTGCCTTGATTTTTGCAGCTTTCTTCCATAACTTTAGGTAGTCTATGAACAGCAAAAAAAAATTATATTATGGGATATGCTGAGATAAAGATATGAGGATGGAGAATGGCAGGTCCATAGGACAGGGATTCTAGCATAGTAATTAGTGAAATGGTAAAGTGGAGGAATATGGAGTCATAGTGGAGGAATATGGTAGAAAGTGAGGGAAACCGATAAGAGGACTGAAGATGGATTAAGGGACTAGCAAAGTCATATTATGTAAGAGAACGTGGGACAGGTAAGAGGACAGGATCTTGAGATCTGTGACTGGAATTTCAATGTCGAGAATCTTTTTGAAGTGCTTCAATTCTGAGAAGCCAGGAAGTGAAGATGCATTACTTGCTATGTTCCTTTGTTATTCTGTAGTCACATCAATGACCATTCACTAAACACCTACTCTGTGCTAAGCACTGGGAAGACAAAGAAAGATAAAAGATAGTCCTTGCTCTGGAGGAGCTCGCAGTCTAACACTGGGAGACGACATGCAAACAACTGTAGAAACAAGTTTTATACAGGATAAATAGGAACTAATCTACAGAAGGAAGGCATAATAGGAAAGCTCCTGGACTTTGTGTCAGAGAACTTGAGTCTGAACCCTGGCTCTTCCACTGTGTGACCTTGAACGATAGTATCACTACCTTGCTGTTGAGGAGATTGAGGTCATGCTGTTAGGCCATACACATAGAAACTGAACTAAGAGGCCCCTCAGGAGAAATGTACTGGATTTGAGATCAGAGAAGCTCAATCAAGTTCTAGCTGCTATTTATTACCTGTGTGACTTTGGGCAAGTTCTTCGACCTTTATGGGCTTCAGTCTGCTCAGGTATACTATGGGGGTGGGGAAGGGGGGTAAACTAGCAGATATCCAGGGGGTGCTAGAGCTAGTTCCAAATGTCTTGAAAGAGCCAACTGTTAGGTTTTCAATGTGAGCATTTATGCCTGGGAAATTGGCAAATGCTACAAATCAAGGCTTGATTTATAGTTTTGATGACTATCTGGACTTAAGAAAGTGATGGAGAAAATACCAATAATGCAGATTCAACTTAGAAGTGTATCATGCATGTTCTTTTTGAAGAGCCAGTTGTTAAACATATGCCAGCACCCCCTCTGTACCAGCTTTAAATATTGTGATGGCAGAGCAGAGGCTAGTTACTAACCTCATTGAGTTAGAATGACTTACAAGTCTGTAAATAATTAAATCAAGGAAGGGGATAGGGTGATATAGATAGTTTGCCTATATTTCAAATGAGGACAGGTCACTGATAGGTCATGGTAGAACAATGGAGTATGAGGAATATATCAACCATTCCTCCTTACCTTCAAGGACAGTGATTCTGATGTCCTGAAGAGAACCAAGTTTTTGTTAAATCAAGGAAGTGGAAGGGATATTATTTGAATAGACAGTAGAGCAAAGAGGTAGTGAAGTTTGTGAATATAGCAGGGGTTATAAAGACATAGTAGAATAAGCTGACAGATGGATAAACCATGTTAGACTGAGCTTGGTGAGAAATGGGGTTCAACACAGTAGAGATAAGTTCTTGGGAGGAGGCAATATGGGCATACCATCTGAGGATGTGAGACTGGATGACTGAGATTGAAGAATAAGCAAGATAGGAAATAAAAATGGAGGGGCAAATCTAAAGAACTGAGGATAGAGGACTAGTAAAGTTAGTCTCTTTCAAGGTTTGAAATGGCATTTGGAGAGTGGCTTAAATCTCATTACAGCTGATCTTTTGGTACCTTGATACTGTGAGAGTTTCTTCTTATGTGGATTATAAGATTCAGAGCCAGAATTCATGCCCAGGTGTCCTTATTTCACAACTAGGACTCATTCTACTGCACCATAGCAAATAACACATCTTTTTCTATACTATGATGCTTTATCAAAAATCTGTCAAAGATGAGTCAGGAATGTAGCTGTTCTAGAATCAGTTAAAATAAGTTTTGTGTGTGTGTGTGTGTGTGTATGTGTGTGTGTGCGTGTGCATATGTGTGTGTGTAACAGCAATCTGCTAGCAGCTATTGTGGCTTCGTAAGACCAATAACACCAGCATACAGAAGGGCTGCTAACACAGGTTTTTTGATCTGCTTTTCTAAGGAAAGCAACTTTAAGGGGTTAACAATCTCAGTTTAATCAAACATATATACATATGTGTATATATATATATATATATATGGAAGAAAGGCCAGCACCCTGAACTTCAGAGCAAAATACAAACAAATTACAAACAATGTAAACAGACCAAATCACAATACATAGTTACTAAAGAATTAATGGGTCTGGGTTAGCAAAGCTGGGGGGTGGGTACAACGGCTTGCCCAGAGTCTCAACACTCCTTCTGTGAGTGAGCCCCAAAAGTCAAACACCAATCCTGGATCTTACATACCTGTCTCAGGGCCCTGGGGCATGTGATTACCTCAGTGCTGAGAAGCACCCAAAGAACAGTGGAAAATCCCATTTTGCTGGCCATTACATTTGAGAAGCAAGACTCCTCAAAGGTACTTAATTACCTCAGCATTCCAAAGGAGAAGACAACAAAAAGTCCTGCCCTGACTACCATTACATTGTCTTAGAGCTGAGAAATACTCCAAGACAAAAAAATCCCATTTTACCTGCCCCATTCAAACAAGTGCCAGAATCATTAAAGGCACTTAACAGAAGAAGAGCAAAAAGTCCCATGTGGTCAGGGGAGGAGGGTGCAGGAGATGATATGCTGGGTGAAAAGTCTGATCAAATAGTAGACTTCCTCTTTTCTATCTTCTGACACCTCTCTAGATATTTTATGTTTTGTGCATGAGCTTTTGACTCTTAAAGGTTAAGAAAGAGGGTCTTGGGGGCGGAGCCAAGATGGCGACTGGAGAGCAGTAACTGGCGTGAGCTCCCCACCAAGTCCCTCCAAAAACCTATGAAAGAATGGCTCTGAACCAATTCTAGAACTACAGAACCCACAAAGGGGCAGAGGGAAGCAGGACTCCAGCCCAGGTCTGCCTGGATGGTCTCGGGGTAAGGTCTGTCCCGAGCAGAACTCCTAGCCCCCAGCCGAGGGGAGCGGAGCTGAGCCAAGCCAAGCAGAGCCCAGTGCGCGAGGCGGCGCGGCGTGGGGCAGCAGACCGCGGACCACGAGATCTGGAATGGAGCGGAGGGTGCTCTGGCTCGCGCTGTGGCATGTACCAGACCTCACAACCCACAAACAGCAAAAGGTTGGTGGGGAAAGCAGCGGGACGGGATCGGAGTTTGCGGTTCGACTTCCACCCCTGGGGCAACGGAGGCGGGGCAGCTTTAGAAATTCAACTGCAGTTACTTCTGGCCACAGGCCCACCAGGTGGGAGGAATTAAGTGGCGGAT
>CM053623.1:379983723-380015417 GCA_028646595.1 Phalanger gymnotis | reverse complement strand
TTGAGTTTGTGTCCCCTGCTCCCAACACCCTGTGCCCCAACTCTGAACCACATTTAGGTTTGGTAAGCTATATTGGCCAACATTCATTGAAACCCATGTCTCTGAGCCATATTTATACCAGACCGTGCCACATGAAATCACAGCAAAAGGCATTTGATTTTAAAAGTATACCAAAGCAAGAACCAGGACTTGAATCAGGGAAAAAAAAAAAAGAAAGAAAGAGGGTCTTACCTACTTAATTCGCTCACACCTTAGTCATGTTGACTGGGCCATGTGAAAAAGAGTGATATGAAGCTTTAGAACATAGTGATAGATATCTTAAATGAGTTTTACAATGTATACCCAGGCCAATCAATTAAATTAAGGCCTATTGTATGCTAGGAATTGTTCTGTACTCTAGAGATAAACTAAAACTATGATTTCATTGGTTCGAGGAAATCCTTCTACTAATTAAAGGCAGTTCCATCTCTGCAACTTAGAGGTTTGTCTAGTTAAGTTATTGCCCAAGATCACATAGCTAGTTGAATCAAAAGCAGTACTTCAATCCATCTCTTCCTGGCTCTTGTCCCTTTACTACGGGGTGACAGACTCAAATAGAAATCCCTGCATAAGCATCCCTGCAGGCCACATATTGAACCAGAAAACTACATGTTAACATTATATACATTCTGTTGTATTGTTATTTATTTCTTTAAATATTTCTTGATTACATGCAGTAGCAATGCAGACTGTGTATTTGCTATCTTTACAATGTTTAGCACCTCTAGACTCTGATGGCTGTTCATGTGTGTAAGAAAAATGACCTAGAGGTGCAGGGAAGATGAGGCTGCTTTAAATTTTTTGAGTTTCCTAGCCTTAAAAATCAGAGAAATTAAAGAGGGAAAAAGAAGTACATGAAAAACAAAATAAGGCATAAAAGAAAGGAGTTTTTTGGGAAAAAAAAAGCCTAGTAATTTTTCTAGCTGTTCTGAGCAAATATATTGTTGAATTTTTAAGAAATGTAGCTTTTTTGAAATGCCCCGATTCAAACTTACCAAATAGATACTATCCAAATGGCCTTTTGCCTAAAGCTGAATGATATCCAGTTGTTGTTAGTGTTTTTTTTTTAATCTTGCTATATTTGATACTCCCTTCTAACTCGAGGCTAAGGCCCAGTGGTTTCCAATCCCCCTCTGATTAAGCCCTGATGATAGCAGCTGTTACGTGGTGAGCTGCATGGAGGTTATCTGATGCAGAGATGGGAGAAGAACATTTTTTAAGATTCTCTGAAGCACAGCCTCGAGCAATGAGGCATAGCTGGCGATGGCTGGAGAACAGGCACAGCTGACAGACCACCCTGGTGGGCTCTATAAGGAATGGAGCTGCCCTGCTCTGAGTAAAAATCTTCGGACAACTGAGCTTCAGAAGCAGAATCAGCAACTTTTGGAGTCCTTTCTGCTAACAGATGAAGACATTGCTTGAAGGTCATGATTTTTGCACAGTGCAATGTTGTCCTTGATGTGGTTTCTTTACACAAGCTTGGCCACTGGTTATAATTCCTTCAGTATTCAATCAATACTTTTTCAGTGTTACCTATGTGTGAGCTAGGCACAACCTGTGTTGTATAAGAAAGGGGCATTGCCCTCAATAAGTTTCTATAATGTGTTCTTGCCCACTCTAATGGTAAAGAGAGCAAAGCTGGCAGAGATCAAATAGCTCCTGCCCTCAAGTCAGTATTTATAATTCTTTTCTCTGTCATCCCCCTTACTAACTTTCATTTTTCTACCATTGGGTACTTCCTGGATCCTTTTATTCATCTCACCTGCTCAGACCCTCAAGGACGATTCTCTCTAGGAGTTTCTAGTTCACTGGGATTAGATAGAGCATGTGCCCAGTATGAGGAAGAATACAATAGGTGTCATAAGATCAAGATAAATAGAGTAATACTATGTTCAGAGGGATCAAAAATTAACATAGATCAGTGTGAGTTTGTGGTGAAGGAGATAATCAGGGGATACTTGCTGTTTGCAGAGTGGGCAGCCATTGGGATGACAGGATCATGGGAGTCAAAGCTAGAACATATCACAGAAATTATCCACTGTATCCTCATTTTACAGTTGAGGCTTATGAAGAGAAGTGATTTGTACCAGGTTATAAAGATAAAGCTAGGCTTTGAAGGATGGATAGAAATGGGAAAGATGCAGAAAGGAGGGAAAGTCATTCCATATCTGAGGTTCATAACTTTTTATTCTGTCATGGACAGGAGTATACTGGTTAATGTTTATAGATCCACTCTCTAAGTAAAATGTGTATAAGACATATTTTAAGTTTCCTCTACATTATTAGTAGTTATTTCATTGCTTATTATGTCTAGACAATCAAGAAAACAATAAATGACACCCTTATTTTTAACATTTGAAAATTTCTGATGTGTTACTTCTCAACATTGAGCTCAACCATTTGAGCTCCAGCACATTCTTGTTAATGGACAAATCTAGTAAAGCCTCTGTACCCTTTCTCAAAATAATGTTTTTAAAAGCATATAGAATTTTTTAAAAGTATGATAATATTGCAATATACCTATCAAACTATCAAAAAAATAAATTTACAGGCCATTCTGCAATCTCTTCAAAGAACATTCAGGAAACAGTTAAACCAAGGGTAAGAATTTTTGTTCTAGGGAGGGAGGATAATAATAGATGAGACACTTCAACGCATTACATGCAGATTTATTTAATGCTAATGAATTATACAGACAATGAGATAGCCTAAGAACATTGGGTATGTAGTAAGAAACCTAAGTATAACATGTTTCCATCCTTTTTTAGATCTATGGTCTTGTGCAATTCACAACAGTTTCCTCAACTGAAAATAAAATAATGTGTGCACTCTGTACTTCGTTTGTGTTTGTGTCTCTAGCACCTAGCATAGTACCTGGCCAATGGTAAGCACTTAATTATAGTTTTGTTTTGTTTTGTTTTTTGCTATGAAGAAAGTGCTTTGTAAACTGTAAAACACTATAAACATGAACTATGGTTCATTGGAGGAAGAAATTCCTTCTCTCTGGTAGTATGAGAGAAGGATACTAGGGAGAGTAATGGATCTAATCCTAAAGGGTAACTGAATTTTCTAGCTAACAAACTTCATACTCTGGACTCAAATTCAAATCTTCTCATTACAAGTACAATTTTCTTCCCATGAAGCCAAGGAGGATTGCAGGTACCCAAGTTTACCTGAAGTGAAGTGAGAGGTATTTGTAAGGGCTGGGGGCGGAGGCGGGTGTGGGGTGGTGGTGGGGGAAATCATAGAATCATTGATTGAGCTCAACCATTTTACTGATGAGGAAATTCACTCTCGGAGAGGGTAAGAGTGTTGCTGTGGGTCCCATAGCTAGTCAGTGCCTGAAGTGGGATTGTATCCTAGATCTTTGTGACTGAAAAACCCAGTCATCTATCCACTGCATTACAATTTCACTTACTAGAAACATAGATCATTGGCCAATCATAAAGGACATTTTATGCCAGGCTAACAAGGTGAACTTAATTCACCAGGCAATGGGAAGCTATCACAAGTTTTATAACCATCTTTCCCCCAAAAAATCAACTCTTACTTAGGGAATATTCGGAAAGGACACTTTGTCTACCAAAGAATATTGGTACTTGTCACACAATGTATAGTCTTAGAAAGTTGTCAGGGGATTGGGTGACTTGTCCAAAGACATACAGCTGGTATATATCAAAGAAAGCATGCTAATTTTTCCTGACTGAGGTCATCTATCTGCATTTCTACACTGGCTCTCTTGTAACTTATATTCAATCTTAAAATATGCCCTTTTTCATAAATAAATAATGCCTATAATTTAATTTGCTTGGAACTAGGCCTCCATGTCATTTTCTCATCATTTCCTAGCTGTAATGTTGTGCGTGTACCTCCCCCCTCTACATACTCTGTCTAGTTCCCTTTTATATGTTGTTTTTGCCCATTAAAATTTAAGTGCCTTAAAGGCTGGGGTTGGTTTGTTTCTTTTGTTTGTATGCTTCTTTGTTAGCACAGTGCCTGGTACATAGTAAATGCCTAATAAATGGCTTTTCATTCATTCAAAGTACTGCATGTCCTTTAAAATATGAAGCTGACGCTGCTGACCAGCCATTTATAGGACAATCAATCAATATACAAGCATTTACTGAGGGCATCCTCTATGTGAAGAACTGTGGCATACAAAGAAAGACTGGAAAAGGTAGGAAAGTGTGAGGTTGTGAGGAGCCTTAAAGGTCAAAGAGAGGACTTTCTGTTTTTTCTGGTAAGTAAAAGGGAGCCACTAGAGTGTATTAAGAAGAATTGGGGCTGGGAAGAGTGCTGTGCTCAGACATGTGCTTTAGAATAATCACTTTGACAAGTGTCTCCTCAGAGGATGGATTGGGGTGAGGAGAAATTACATTTCAACTTCCTTTTCTGCTATACTAGCAGACCTAGTGACCCCTGGCATATATTAAGAAGATTCCTTATGGAGGTAAAGAGTATAATCTATGCCCACGTAATGGAACAAAGCTATTTGGCCTATATAGGCATTATCCTGATGATTTTGGACTAATTAACACAGTTGTTCAATGGGGTAATAAATGAGCCCATTCAATATGTTTGAAACTTTGCCTCTTTTTTCTTTTTTTTTTTTTTTGCTTGTTCTGTAGTTCACACTTTGCAATGGATGTCTAAAACATGGTCGGCATCTGCCCCACTCAGCACTCGATCACAAAGAGAAAACAACCGCTTATTAGATTTCTATACTTACTGACCCATAATGAGTTAACAAAGGAATTGTGATCTCTGTTAGATATATTTAAGGAGCTCATGGAAGCTACATGTTCTGCATGGTTTAAGTATCTCTCTGCTTTGAAAATGGGAACCCAGATCACACAAACTTGAGATCCATTCCAGCTTAAGGAATGTGTGGCCAAACATACTGCTTTTAAGAGTGGGAGATGGTGGTCAGGAATATCAGGTTTTCTTTAATTGCAGTTTGAAGAGTTCTGTATTAATAGAAGATTCTAAAAGCAAATATTTATTAGAAATGAAGCTAGAAATTTTACTCAGCCTAAAGTTATAAAGTTCACATCATGAGAAATACCTCTCACTCTGAGTAAACTATGAATATAATCCAAAATATAATTTTTAATTACAATTGGCATTTCTGAGGGTAGTGCTGGTGGCAGCCATCTGTTTGAAAAGTGACATTAGCTGTACGAAGAGCTTGATGTGAAAAGTTGTACCACAGTTACCAGTCTGCTTTAATTCAATGAAAGTTTAACAAGATGAGAACTTCAAAGTTTGCTGCTCTATTAACCCTTGGAAGGAAGGATAGAATCTCTTTCATTTGAAATCACATTCCTTCCATTTACAGTACAATATCAGCAAATATTTATTAAGTCAAGAATTCAATAAGCATTTATAAAGTACCTACTATGTGTCAGGTATTCTAAGTACTGGAAGATACAAATAAAAGGGGGGGAAGTCTCCATCCTCAAAGAGTTCCAAATCTAATGAAGAAAGACAAAATGCAAATGGCTATATGCAAATATAAAAATATAAAATTGGAAATAATCCCAGAGGGAAGGTATTAACATCAAGGGGACCCAAAAGGGCTTCTTGCAGATGGTGTTATTTTAGCTGAGATTCAAAGGAAACTAGGTAAACCAAGAAAGATAGAAGAGAGAAGTCCAAGCACGTGGGAAAACCAGAGAAAATGCACAGTCTGGAGCATCTGGAGAGAGATACAAGAAGGCAGGTGTTGGTCACTGTATTTCAAAGTATGTGGGTGTGAGTGAGGAAAGTGTAAAAACAGGGAGGGGAAGGATGGGGACAGGTCACAAACCATAAATAAGAAACTCACTTTCATCTTAAGTCTTCCTTTCCTACTCCTTTTATCTGACTCTCATTGAGACCTGACTCCCTCCTGATGACACAGTTTCCTTGACCCCCCCCCCACATCTCTACTCCCAGTTATCTGAGTGGGGGTCTTGGACTATCTCTTGCTTCCCGTTGCCACTTCCAAGTTCTCCCTCTACTGCTATTGTTCAGTAATCTCTCCTCCTTTAAGGTAGTCAATCCTTAATTACCACCTAATCAGAGTTCTGGTACTAGTTGCATACCAACCTCTAAGAAAGCCTTCTTTCCTAAATGAGTTCACTGCCTGGCTCACAGGATTTTTCCCTTCTCCAATTCCTGCCTTCATACTAGGGACCTTAGCATACTCATTGATACTCCTTCCAAAAATGTTACCTTCCCAGTTCCACAATCTACTAATTTCTCCTGACCTTCTCCACCCTACTTCTGAAACACAGAGAGATGGTTATGCCCCTGATTTTATCATGACCCACAAAGGTAGATTTACATTTTCATAAACTCTGAAATTCCCTTCTTTGATCTCAGTCTGTTGTTAATTCATTTCTCCTACTGCTTTGTACACTTAAACCCTGTTCTTTGTCTTCAGCAAGACCTCCAAGCTTCCTCCCCTCAGTTCATTTTCAGGCCTTGGAAGGAACAACTTTCTGTCCTGGTTCTCTGCCTACCTATTCCTTATCAATTGTCTCTGCTGTATTTTCAACAAGGTCATGCTTGCTAACTGTGGGTGCCCCACAGGGGTCTAACTCAGGTCTTTTTCTTGATCTATACTGTTCAGTGATCTCATCAGCTCCTATCAATTGACTTGTCATGTCTGTGTCTATAATTCTCAATTTTCTTTAACCCTAATCTCTTTCCTAACCTAGAAAACTACATCTCCTATAGTCTATTGGACATCTTGAACTGCATGTCCTGTAGACATCTGAAACTCAACATACCCCAAATAGAACACATTTTCTTTGCTTTAAAACATGTCTATCTTCCATTTTTATGACTATTAAAGGTATCACTATGTTCCCATTAATTTAGTCTCATTTCTTAGCTATTGTCTTTGACTCTTCACTGTCTATCAACCATTGTGAAGAGGTCAGGGAACTATATGCTTTTAGGGGTGGTTGAGACCCCAAAATACCAACACACAGGGTCCTGCTAGAAAGAATTCAACTCAAGCCTCCTCCTAGAGAGACAAAGTTTATTATAAGTTCTCCATAATGGGTTGTCTTAAGAAATCTCACCATTTGTGATGCTTGTTTGCACAAGTGGGCCAGATTCCATCTGAGGTAAATGGAATCTGAGCACCTTCATGGAGGCAGGATGAAACTTATATAGACAAAGATTGTGGGAGGGATCTAGGGTGGTCCTGGGGTGATAGGTAGGTTTTAGGGAGGGTCTTGAGGAGCAGTCTAAAGAGTAGCTTGATGGGACTGGGGTGAGGTCAGACTCCAGGAACCAAGAAAATGGACTAAGGGTGGGAAGTAGCTGAAGGTTACCTGGAGGTAACAGACAATGTAGGGCTAGGCTAGTTTAAGGGCAACAGATTTGGGCATAGACACTTTGACAAGATCAATGGTGGAAGCTGGCCAGCCAATGGAGGGCTAGGCTAGGTTAGAGTAACCTAGCCTAAAGATTTGGGCCTAGCAGCCTCAGGAAAACACCTCATCCAGTGGGAAGAATCGAGGGAGCTCCCACAATCTAAACCTCAGCAATTATATCTAATATTTTGCTAAGTTGGTAAATTTTACCTAAGTACCATCTTTCCTATTTACCCCCTTCTCTCCTCTGACACTGCTACCACCCCGATGCAGTCCTTCTTCGCCTCTCATCTAGACCACTACAATAGCCTTTTGGTTAATTTCACTTTCTTAAGTCTACAGCCACTCCTCCATTCAGCTGTCAAATTGATCTTCCTGAAGCACTAGACTGACGATGTCACCACTTTATTCAGTAAACTCATGTGGGTGATTATTATCTGTAGGATCAAATATAAAATCCACTGTTTGGCTTTGTAAGTTCTTCATAACCTGGCCCTCTCCTACTTTTCCTATCTTTTTATACCTCAGCTACAAAAACTTTTTGATCCAGTAGGAGAAGAAAATCCAACTCCTAACTGCACATTTTCATTGGTTGTTCCCCATGCCTGGCATTTCTCATCTCTTCCTTCTAGCTTCCATGGATTTCCCCAAGTCCCACTTTAAATCTCATCTTCTACTATAAGCATTTCCTGATTTAAAGCTCATGCCTTCCCTCTGTTGATCACTTTTAGTTTACTTGGAATGTACATAGGCTTTATTTGTTTGTTTGTTTGTTTATTTATTCGTTTGTTTGTTCATTCCTTTGTTTGTTTATTGCATATTGTCCCCAGCATTAGACTGTTTGCTCCTTAAAAGCAAAGACTGGCTTTTGCCTTTCTTTATCTCCAGTGCCCAGCATAGCTCCTAGCACACAGTAATTGCTTAACAAGTGTTTATAGACTGATTGAGGTTGTGAAGCATTTTGATTTTTTTTGGAGGGGTATATCATTAAGGCAGAATTTATGATTTCAAAGAAAATCATGAATATTCTTGAATGGTCCAGAATTGCAGGATATAAGGAATTCTTTAAGTAGAAGGCAGAGGAGTTAAAGCATTTATTCAAACTCCAAAATAGCAGACCCACAGACCAGTGTCCCCAATTTGATATCCTGGCAAGAACCTTCCAAAATTGATATGCCTATCTCATAATAGAGACCAGGAGGTTACAGAAAAATATTATGGCAGCAAGCCAAGCCATACTGGTGCTTTCCCCCAATGCTAAGGCCCTCCAGTAAGAAGATTACCTGCTAACCTCAAGCCCTTGCTCAGCACTCTCTGGTCTGCATGAGGGTTAGTCCTGCTTTTAGTAGCGCCTGCTACAGTTGCTGCCGCTTCCACTGCTGCCACCACTGCCACAGCTTCTCCTTCTTCTCCCTCCACTGCGTCTCAATCTCCAAGCTGTGTTCTCTCCTTTATATATGGTCACCAGACCTCATCCTATCCTCTAGAATGTCATCTGAGAGACCAGAACTCAGGCTCCTTCCATTGGCTCTGTTCTTAGCCACTCTCCCTAGAACCCTGAGAGCCCCGCCCCCCAAGCCTATTCAAATGGCTGGGAAAGATCTTCTCATTTACTGATCGTGTTTACAAGGGGGAAAGGCAGGGCAATTGGGATTAAGTGGCTTGCCCAAGGTCATACAGCTGGTAAGTGTGTTGAACGTGGGTCCTCTTGACTCCAGGGCCAGTGCTGTACTCACTGCACCACCTAGCTGCCCCAGTTATGAAGTGTTTTAAAAGTCAAACACCAGGTTTACTGTTTGATCCTGGAGGAAGTGCCATGGTCAGGCTTCTGCTTTAGAAAGATCATTTTGGTAACTGAGAAGAAGTTGGACTGAAGTGGTAAGAGACTTAAGGCAGAGGGGCCAACCAGAATGCTAGGACAACCATACAGACATGAGGTTGTGAAAACCTGCACCAGGGTGTAATGTCAAAGGAGAGACAGGAGCATATAAAAAAAGATGTCATGAGGATAGAATTAATAAGACTTTGGAACATACTAGATCTTGGGACAAAAGAATGAGGAGTCAAAGATGACAGCTAGGTTGAAAGCATAGGTGACTGGGGCGGGGTGCCCTTTATAACAGTAGGAAAGTATGGAAGAGAGGAGGGTTTAGGGGATGATAGATAAGGTTAGTTTGGGGAATGTTGAATTGAAAGTATCTGCAGGATATCTAGCTTGAGAATGATAATAGGTAGTTAAAGAGGTGGTACTAGAGGTCAGAAGAGGTCAAGGATGGATGAATTGATCTGAGAATTGTTACATAGAAATGATAAGTGAATCCATAGGAGATGATAAGATCAACAGGTGAAACAGGATTTAGAAGAGAGCTAGGAGAGAGCCTTGGGGTATACTCATGGTTGGTAGGTGTGAGGATCTAGCAAAAGAGACAGAGAAGGAATGATCAGACAGGTAGACAAAGAACTACTGAGAGAACAGGGTAATTAATAATAATAATAATGATAATGATAAACTAAAAGGAAGAGAGTATCAAGGAGAAGAGGGTGATCAACATCAAAGGCTATAGGGAGGTCAGGATGAATATTAGATTTGAAAATTAAGAGAACATTGGAGAACACACACTGTCCTTTTTTCTGTTTGTATTCTTAATGCTTTGCAATATGTTCATATTTTTATGTATAATATTTTTATTTACTTTTTTGTGTTTAATATTTTTATCTATATTTTTCAGAGAGATTTAAGGTTTATTAAATGCTTTATATGCATCATCTCATTTGGCCTTCACAATAACCCTGTGAGGTAGATACAATTATTATCCCCATCTGGGATTTATGAACGTATGAGGCAGAAATGAATCCAGTTATTCTTGACTCCAATTCTAGCACTCCATATATTACAACACATTTCCTACTGTTGATAATAAATCAGCGGGGTAGGGGGTGGGGGGGAAGAGGTTTTGAAGACTGATGATTCAACCAAAAGGCTACTTCTAGCGTATCTTTTTCTGACTTTGATTCAGTAATCAGATTATGTGAGTCATGATTATAAGTACTTATCTTCAAAGAGGAGTATTATATAATAGTGATATTAATTTCTTCCTCTCCCTTTGCCTACATATAGACATACACACACATGAAAACATGTACTGATATACTAAGAGTCCTTATTGCAGTACTGCTATAGCAAAAATCAAAATGCTGTTATCTGGAAATAGCATGCTTCAACAAGGCTTATCCAATTGGCATGCAATGGGTGACTACTTGGAGACTTTACTGAATTATTTTTCTGTTGGGTTTGCTCATAAGGTAAACATCCCTTTTAAAATAGGCAGATGGAACTGAAGCTAGGCTTTCCTCCCCACAGGGATGGTTTTGAAAGTTGCTGGAAATTCAGCCCTGTGCAGCCGTATTGTGATTAAACATGAACAAACTGACAAAAACAACAGTGTTCTAACTGATTTAGAATTATTTCTTTTCTGTTGTCTAAAATATGCTTTTCTATTACATGAGTTGGTCACAAAACAAACCAAGAAGAGGCATAAAAAAATGTCATTTTAAAACCTCACTTTGCCTTCCCTATGACAAACTTTGCCTACCAGCAACTTCAGTGGATGTCAAATGGCAGTGATCAATCCACGCTATTATTTGGTAATTGATCCTGAGAGTGGCCAAGTAGTATATAAAATGAGGAGTTGTCAAGGAAATCAAATGTTCATAAGGCAAGAAAATCTATAGAGATGATATGGTATAGTGGAAATAGGGCTGAATTTGGAGTAACAAGTTCTGACTCTTCTATTTCCTGCCTATCTAACCTTGCTTTAAGAGTTTAGGGTTATTCAAAGCCCTGCTGTTTATTATGTATTGGTGCTTCTTGAAATTCTAATTCTTTTAACATTTTATTGGTATATCTTATGTAACCTGCATCTGCAAATGTATCCATCCCCTCCACCTCTCAGAGAACTATCTTTTATTTAAAATAATAATAATTTTTAAAAGATGAGAAAAATAACTAACATCAAAAAAGTATGATATAAAAAGGCCAAACCTATAGTTCCCAACTTCGGCAAAGAAAATGGGTCACATTTTCATATTTTTGGGGGGGAACCAAATTCAGTCATTACAATTTCACAATACTCTATTTCAAATGTTTGGGTATGACTCTACATTGTTGTCATAATTGTGTTAATTTTTTTCTTGTTTCTATCCATTTAACTGTTTACCAATTCATAAAAGTATTCCCATGGTTTTGCATTTTGGTCATCCATTGATGTTTTTATTGTATTAAGGTTATTTGGCATGTTGTATATGGACAAAATATTGTAACTTAATCTTACAGTGAGAAGATAAGCTTCCTAGGGAATTAAGAGGAGTTTAATAGGTATAAGGGATGGATTGTCTAATGGCTGTTACATATTACACGACAGTTTCAAAATAGCCAGACACTTGCTAATATTAATATGATGATATTCTAAACTACATCAATTTCTGTAGTTTGTTTTGAAGTGAGCATATGTTTAGACTTACTCTTTGGAGCAAGGGTTATTGGGTTTATAGTTGCTTCTTACTGCTGGCTTGTGACTTGGATTCAACACATTTGAATGTAATCATTAAATTAGTAGACTGAATTGGCAGAAAATAATTATTAAAATCATGTGCTTGCTAACATTTCAGCAAATCACCAACATGGAGAGAGTAATCATTAATGGTATACTGAAGTCATCATGATAGTGCTGAGTTGAACATAGGAACATTGCCAGTCTTGGGTGGATATAGAGTAAGGAGCAGGGGAATGGAAAATCAGCTTGATGAAAGTGGTGACAGAATTGTGTTGGTTTTTTTTGGGTGAGGAATCCAAGTTTTCCTTTCTGAAAAGGGCAAATTCAAACCTAATTGAACACATATTAACTGACATTCACCTATTAGGACAACAATGCTTTGCACGAATGAAAATGTTGAGAACCCAACTTTACTCAATAATTATCTTATTTTTTATGAGACTATATCTCCCTATTTCACTCAGGTTAGAAGTGCAGAAAGCACTTGAGTCCTATCCCACCGCAAATCAGCAAAGAAACTTTGACCTTTTCCATTACCAAAGTGAGCCAGTTTGTCCTTTCTTTCGTTGTTTGTGTACATATGTATGTACTCATGTATGTACACACATAAATGCACATATATGTATGTATGCATATACATTCATATATTCATAATGTTCACATATATGTTCATATTAATATATTTTGTTCATTTGTTCATAAAGTTGTTCAGTTGTTTCAGATGTGTCTGAATCTGACCCCATGTGGGGTTTTCTTGGTAAAGTTACTAGAATATTTTGCCATTTCCTTCTCCAGCTCATTTTACAGATGAGGAAACTGAGGGAAATAAGGCTAAGTGACTGAATTTGAACTCAAGTCTTTCTGACTCCAGGCCTGGGACTCTATCCACTATGTCTTGTAGCAGCCCTTCTTAAGGAGACAAGTGGCCCCTAATCCCAGAGACTTATCACATAGTTGCAACACTTACTATAGATACCTCATCAGCTTTAGCCTTAAAAAGCTTGGAGTTCCCAAGCTCAAGTGAACCACAAGTTTTGATCTTGTCAGTAGCATGGAATAGAAGTCTATGCCATCATATCAAGATTTACTCAGGTTTAAGAGAGATGAAGTTCAGCACAAATATTAAAAAGTAGGAATTCTCAGCCTAGAACCTGGCAGAAAACAGTAAATATCACCAAAATTAGCCTCTTCCACATAGTTCACACTGAATAACTCCTTAAAGAAAACAGCCAAACCACCTCATTACTATGTACAAAAAGGTGTATTTATAAGGTCAGAATAGACTAGACAGAAGATATATTACATGACATCCCTTATATTAGGACACACAGTAATGGGAATAATAGAGAATGGAATAAGTGATTTTTTTAATAATACCACTAAAATTCCACAGTTTTTTTATTCTTTCCATCTTTTTCCCTTATCAACACAAGTATTTTCATGTATCTTTGAGTAGATATAACTTCCCTAGGCATCCCGATTATTCTGAATCTGAAGTTTGCTTATACCACAACCCAGGGATCTGTTCTTAATACCATTTTAGTTAGCCAACCAAGCCACACTTAGCTAGGAGGAGAGACAAGTACAAATATAGGAAAAGAGTCAACAAAATTATTGCTTTTGAATTGGTGATAGGATAATTTACTCAAGGAAAACCTACAAGTTAACTGAAAATTAATTGAAACAACTACTTTAGCAAACTAGCATTGTATAAATAAAAGACACTCACCCATGTCATTTGCTTTACCCTTTGTTACCAATAAAACCCAGAAGGAAGAGATAGAAAGAAAGATCCCATTCAAAATAACTACATAAGCTACAAAATATTTAGAAGTGTAACTTCAAGACACACTACTTGAACTATATGAATGCATCTAGAAAATATTCTTTGTAGAAATACAACCCCAAATAACTGGAGAACTGTTAATTTCTCATGGATAGGTTGAGTCAATATAATAAAATCAACTTACTCCATGATGTACCAATCAGACCACCAAAGGAATATCATTAAAGCCTGATAAAAATAATAAAGAAATTCATATGGAGAAATAAGAAGATAAGAATGTCAAAAGTATTAATGAAAAAAAAAGTAATAAGGAAGGGTCTGTCAGTACCTGATCTCAATTTCTTTTACAAAGCATTGATAATTTAATGATTGGTACTGATCCAAAAAGTAGAGTGGTCAATCAATTGAAGAGATTAAATTACACAACATATAGAAACAGAGTATCATAGTGTTGATAATCCCAAGGACTACAGTAATTAAGGGGAGAAACCCATCATTTGACAAAAATTCCTGGGAGAATTCGATAGCAGTTTGAAAGAAATGAGGAATGTTAATTATACTATGAACTATGATAAACTCTAAATAGAAACATGACAGAGATATAAAAGGACCTTTTATAAATATTATAAATATTAGAGAATATTTATAGTCTCTAAATAAACTAGAGAAGAAAGGGAGAAATAACCATTTCTCTCTAAGTATTGATTTCATGACCAAACAAAGGCTAGATAGGATCACAGAAGGCAAACTGGATAATTTTGGCTGTATGAAAATTTCAAAATTTACTGAACAAATGGAATATCTTTAAAATTAAATGGGAATCAGATAAACAGGGGGTGGTGGACTTCACAGCAAGTTTCTTTCATATAAGTCTCATAGACAAGATAGAACTGATTAAACCTTAAAAGCCTAAGAGATGTTCCCCAGCAGATAAATGGTCAAGAGATATAAACAGGCAGTTGCGAAAGGAAGAAATCCAAGCCATCAACACCCATCTGAAAATGCTGTGAATCACTAATAATTGGAGAACAAAAATTAAACGAACTTTGTACTATCATCTCACTAATCAGATCAGAAAATGTAACAAATGTAATTACAATTATTAGTGTAGCTGCAGGAAAACAGGCACACACTTGTGCTGTTAATGAAGCTAAGAAAACAGTCATTCTAAAAAGCAATTTGCAACTATGCCCCCAAATTTGCCAAACCATACACATTTTGACCCAGTTATATGCCTCTAGGCCTATATTGCAAAGAGATTTTTTTTAAACAGGAAAAGTATTTATATATACAAAAATATTTATAGCAGCTCTTTTCATATTAGCCTCAAATTAGAAAGTAAAGGGATATTGTTCTGTTGTGAGATGACTAAATAAATTATGGTATAGCACAGTATTACTGTGTCATAAGAAATGATGTAATAGATAATTTCAGAGGCAGTAGGGAAGACCTCTATGAACCAAAGTAAAACTAGGATAATAACTTAAACAATGACGACAGCATTGTAGTTGAAGGTAAAAGCCAAACAGATACCACCAAGGTGACCAAGGTAATAAATTGGAAGTCTAGAAGACTGAAAATGAAACATGTCACTCACATCCTAACAGAGATGCAATGAATTGAAAATGCAGAGTGACACAAACAATTAGGGGCATGTCCAATGTGTAAGCTGTTTTGTGGGACTGTGCTTTTCATTTTAAAAAATTGAATGAGGGCTAAATGATGTTTTGCTGGTACCAATACATTAAGAGATCTAGGTGAAGGATAGCAACACATTAAATAAGAACCTCTGTGTAGGATTTTGGGGAGGATATGAATGGAGCCAAGCTGTATGAGAAGGAATGGATGGCTTAGGAACTGCGCTGCTGTGGGGTAGTTTTTAGATCAACTGGATCACAGATCCATTGATGTTGATATCCTATTTAATATTATGGACCTGTATTAATGCTACCAAGGGCACCACCATTCTTCCAATCACCCAGAGCCTTGTGATTCATTATAATTTGTTGCTTATGTCACAGCACTGTCCACAGAAAACATAGCCTTGTTTATTCTTACCACTTTCTAGCACTGCTTATTGAAGCAGAACTAAGATTATAATCTAACAAGATTATACTTATGTTCTTATATTGTCTTTATGAGAGGCAGACTGTGGAGAATAGCTGTCTTGTAGCGAGGCAGGCAGGCATTCTTTGTGCCATATTCTTGCAGATAGTCACATCCCACACATCTTAGTTTCTTAGAAATTAATCTTTTACAAAGTCTTGCCTCTCACTTAAAGATAAACTGAGTAAAGTTAAGCTGGAGAGGATCTCAAAATGTAAGTGTCAAAACTTGCAGCCAGAATCTAGAATCCGCTGGAGATCTTTTTCAACCAAGTCATCCTATGCAGCATACAAGTTCCTTAGACCCAGTAAGGGGTTGGATCAGTGCAGTGTGGCTATTTCTTGCTTTTCACCACCCATCTTGATTATCAGAGGCTATAACACAATGGATTGTAGAAACTTAGGGATAAAGGTTGGCTATGCTCATAGAAGCTATTTTGGGGTCAGGGAAAACAGACCAGGGAGTATGTGGTTTATATTCAATAAACATCTAGCCTTTTTAAGTCTTTCATGTTCATTCCAGTGCAGCTATGTGGCAGAGTGGATAGAATGCTAGGTGTGGAGTCAGGAAGACTCATTCTCCTTAGTTCAAATCTGGCATCAGACAATTACTAGCTGTGTGACCCTGGGTAAGTCACTTAACATTGTTTGCCTCATTTTCCTCAGCTGTAAAATGACCTGCAGAAGGAAATAGCAAACCACTAAAGTATCTTTGCTAAGAAAACCCCAAATGGGGTCACAGAGTCAGACATGTCTGAAACAAATCAACAACAAAATGTTCATTTCAGGGACCATGTAAATCATCCAAAGCATTATCCATTAAGGTAATACCCAATTGTAAGTTCAAGCTTCATGAACACTTCTATTGAATCAAAGAGTATAAATTAAGAAAGTTGGTCAGTTTAAGAGATGGCCAATATAGAGAAACAGTATTTTTTTTTAATCCTTGAATCTCCAAAGTTTTTTTCCTCTCTTAAATGATTATTTTAATTTTGAGCTGTATATCTGTATAATGATAAAAGCATGTTTACATAATTCCATTAAAGACTGACTATTTACAGACTGTGTATAGCCTCTCTGGGATCTTAGAATCTTTTAGATGATTAGTTAAAACACAAGCTCTGTGTTTCTAAAATGTGCAAGGGCTACTTCTGCTAAAGTGACAGCTTATTCAACTCCAGATACATGAATCCTGGGGCTTGGCTCCAGGGGAATATGTCCAAATAGTTAAATTTTCATAAAGCAACAGCAATCCTGCAGCTCTTGGGAGCAGTGTATTTTCCATAAAAGTCATAGTTTAGAAAGCATTTTGCATGACAAGACATACACACAAAGTTTTTTTATTTCTGATATGTGAGTCCAAGATTTCTACCATCAGCTAAATCAAGAATGTATCAAACTCAACCAATTTTTATATAGCATCAAGCTGTCATAAGAGCAAATTTACTTTAGTATACATGATAAACCTAATCATTTCTGTCACTAGATAGCCCCTAGGTCAACTCCACATCAATTTAATAGTTTTATGTAGATGTCACCATACATAGAACCTATTTGAGGTACAGTTCTGTCAATGACACCACCATCCCTTTTGTCACTCACATTGGCAACCATAGTCATCCTCTACTTGTCATTTTCAACGAGCCCCCTTACAACATAAGTTTCCAAATCTTGTCATTTCTATATCCTTAACATCTCTTAGTCTGTCCTCTGTTCTCCATCCACGCAGCCACCAACCTAGTTCAAATCCTTATCCTTTCTTGCTTGGACTATGATTGCAATAGACTCCTAATTGACTTCCCTGCCTCAAATCTCACCCTGCCCCATTACATCCTCCACATGACTAATAATGTAATTTTCTCAACACGCAAATCTGACTATATCACGTCCCTTATCAATATCAGTAAACTCTCATTTTTTTCCTAGTACTTCTAGGATCAAATAGAAATTCTTGTCTGGCATTTAAAGATCTTCACTTCACAATCTGACTTCAACTTTCTTTTCTAGCTTTTATATATATTATTTCTTTCCACATACCCTCCAATAGAGTAAAACTGTTTATCAAACACAGCACACAATTTTTCCTCTCTTAGCATGAAAGACTTTCTCCCATACCTGGAATACACTTGCTCCTTGATTTTATCTCTTGGAATTTTTTTGAATCCATCAGTACTCAGTCCAAGCATCATCTTCTACAAGATCTCATTCCTGGACCCAGCTACCAGTTAATGTGACCCACCCCCCACATGCCCAATCACATTTCTTGCCATCCTCACACCATGTTGTTTGTACTCCAGCCATCCTCTTCCTTTCTCTCCTACCAGAACTTGGACTCTGCCCCAGGAAGTTTTCATAGCTTTTCATAGGCTATTCAAGGAAAGTTTTCACTTCATTTTGCCTAGAAGCAGGCCTGTTCCATATGACTAACATATAATCAAAATGAACTACCAACTCCCTTCAAACTTCTTTTTATATCTTGTCTACTTCCATTAGAATGTTAGCTCCTTGGGACTAAGGGCTATCTGGTTTGCTTGCATTTACATTCTTGCCTTCCTCCTCCTTTCTTTCCTTCCATTATGTGTGATATATATGTATGCATGTGTGTGTGTTATATATATATGTATGCATGCATATATATATATCTTATAAAACTGTTCTAGTCTTCTTAAATCAAATTGTAAGATTCTGAAGGAAAAGAACTGTTTTACTTCTGCCTTACCCCAGTGCACAGAGCACCACCCGTTACTTCATAGGTGCTTAATAAATTATTTTTGATTCATTTAATAAAATGTGAGCGCCTCAGTTAGCCTGCTGTATAATTTAGAAGTTACTTAAGCTCTCTGGGCCTCAGCTTCCTCATTGGTAAAATGAGAAAGTTGGTCTATACAATCTCCAAAGTTCCTTTCCAGTTCTAGGCTTCTGTGACCTTCTAAATCACAATGAGGTTCAGGAAAGGAAATTAGGAAGTTAGTTTTGGAAAAACCTGATATATCGACAAATGAGATAAGCTAAAGGCTTTAAGATCTTTTCTTCCTTGTAGCAGATGTTAAAAACGTTAATTTAAGTCACGATTGCCATGACTTACTGAAGACTATGAGTAGGAATGTCAGGAGACACTCTTAGAATGTTATTCCTTATGTTCCACTAAAGAAATAGCAGCTAAACTATTGGGGTTGTAGCATATCAGGATTGTAGCATATATTGCAGTTGCAGCATGTCAGGATTCATTCATATTACAATCTTTACCAAGTTCTGAGAACTGGAGTCATCCATGAATCTGCTTAAGTGTTTCCTTCATGGTCTGATACAGCTTATCAAAGAAACCATTTCTAAGATCTAGACCAGGTTAGAAATGGCAATTATATTTTGGAACATATATCAACATTTACTGATTGGGAGAAGTATTTCCCACTATATGAACTTTAGTAGACAGCTGGCAAGTGGAATTTCTAGTTTTATTTTAAGTAAACATTTGCTATTAGAGTTTTCTTCTGAAGATACACATAAAGTAAAGCTATGTTCCCCCAACTGAAAGCAGAACATGAAGCTTTAGAATCATAGAACTATGTGATGGAAAAAGGCTGTCTTCTGCCTTTCCCATGGGAGATTGTGCCACTTCAAGTCAGTATATGAGTTACTAGATATTTAGCTATTTCTCAACCTTTCCATGAGCCAACGGCCTCTCAACAGCTAGAGCGACAGCAGTATTTTACAGCAGTCTTAAGTAAGGGTTGAGAGAGAGGCAGTGAAAACATTTATGACAATCAGTGGCTCCTATTTCTTAACCTAGATGTGTTCCATTCCAGGAAAGGGCCGAGTGTAATGCTGCCCCAAGGTGTACCATAGTACACATCTGGTCCAAACACTATCCACGTCTATGTTTCAAATCAAGTGTTCTGTGTCCCAAGCCAGGGAATTTGACACAGTGTATACCACTTTGCTTCTCAAATGTCAATTACTTTCAAACAAAAGAAGTTCTCTGGAGATTACAGGTTAAAACACCTTGACCTGATACTTCCAGGTTAAACCACTGGCCCTGAAATAAAATAATTGCAATCTGCATTTTAAAGTAAAGAAAGTTAATGATTATCTGATGAAGTCTGTCAATGTAAGCAGATTATCTAATAATTCAGTCAACCCCACTGGTTTTTTTTTTTAATCTAATGCCCTGTTTCAACTTTCCATTTCTCTTTGACAAGTAGCTTACTCATCACATCAACATCATTAGTTATCCAGGCTAGGAGATGTACTATCTTGGTAACCTTGAATAAATCATTTCTCCTCCTTGGAACTCAGTTTGCTTATTTGTAAATGAGCATGTTAGACTAGATGTGGGACTCTTTACCTGGGGTACTTAAACTTTTTTTTTCTATGTTTTTATAATGATTTCAATATAATTGATTCCCTGATTTTTAGCTGACTGTTTTGTCAATTATCAACAATCTGAAAACACTTGAACCAAAAGAAATAAAGGATAAAAGCATTTTTGATAAGCTTTATTATCTCAAAGTTCCAAGTTTAAAAGCAGAATAAAGCCGGATATTCCTCCTGTGTCACTTACTACCTGTATGACCATGGGCAAATCACTTTCTCTTCTCTAAAATGAGGCCTCTAGGGGACCTCATTGGAAAGAATCCCAAAACCCTTCTAGATATGAGATCTTATGAAAGTAATGATTATTTTATTCCAGTGCAGGAGAAATGTATGTAAATGCATGATGGAAAGTAATTATCAATTCATACATTTAATGCTAAGATCTAGGAATCATTTAATTAATGTCCTATTCTCAGGCTGCCTCAGTCTAGAAATGACATTGGGGGGTCTTGAAAGATATTGCAGAGGAACAGAGGCTCTGGAAGATCTTGCAACCCCAGAATGCCTTCAAATGTGTCCTTAGTAATGGAATATATGTCTGTTCTCTGATCATCAGCCTTGCTATTCTCAAAGTTCATTATTAAGGGGTCAATGGACACCAAGTGAGAATTTGTTTTGCTTTGGGGCAAGGGAATTGTGGCTGAGACATGGAAAATCATGAAGGTCGTCAACTAGATATGGAGAGAGGATATATCTTCTCACTTTCTACTACTTTTCCACTACTCTACCACAATCCTTTAAAAAAAGCATAAGAGAAACAAGGAAAATATTTTAAAATTCTTCATTTTTCTTTGTTTTGTGGGTCACCATAGTCGAAAAATTAATGCTGTGGAACAATTTGTCAGGGATGATTATTTCCAGACTTAGGGTGGCCTTGGGCAGGAGGCCTATAGTGGGATCATGCTTGAAGTCCTTCTAGCTTGATAACAACAACAACAGCTGGCATTTAAATAGCAATTTAAGGTTTGCCTGACAGATCATGTGTTACATGAGTATAGTCTTCAAAAACCCAAGGTTACCTCTTCGAATCTCCATATGTGCTAGTTAGATTCAGTGTTCCATCACTACACATTCCATCCTTAATCACAGTTACTGCAAGCCCTATATCTCACAAATACATGACCCTGGTTCTATGAGGGTTAGGATGAGTTTGTGTAGGATTATCAAAAATACATTCCCATTGTGGAGGGGAGATGTGTGTGTGTGCGTGTGTGGGGTGGGGGGGATCGCTGGAGTCTGTGAAGACTGATTTTCCAAAATGATGGAAGAGACCTGTTATTGTAATACAAAAGCCTAGAAACATAGTTTTCAAAGACACATAGGGGAGAAAAATCTTTTGTTTTAGTGAAATCTTATTCTTTATTCCTTCATAACCACAGCAAGTCTGGAACTACACATCAGAAAAGTGATAGCCTAGATATTGTCAGGAAGAAACAATCTAGAAACAGTAGACATAGATGACCTCCCTAGGATTTTTTTTTCTACTCAGAGAATTAGGCTCATTAGTACTATTATATCTGAATGTCTACAGGAGAGAATTCTGAATTTACATCAATTTAGCCTTAAAAATCCTTGCCAATTTTGAGCTGTATCAATTGAGTGGTCTTGAGCCTTGTTTTGAATTCAGCACATTTATTATGAATATATTTTAATACATGAATAGTCTGAAAAAAAGTTAACTAATAGTCTCTATCTATTAAACTAAATATATTCTCAGGTGAAAAAAGTGTTAACATATGCCAGCCAACAAAATATTGCCCTCTTTATCTGACAGAAATTATAGAAGCAGTAAAGGAAAAAAAAAACCAACAACAACTTTAAACAACTACTTCCTTCATATTAGTTTTCCATTTCACAATCCAATGCACTAAATAGCAAAATCCATTGATGTTAAAAACCATCAGGTTTCAATTAGAACTCATGTAACATTTGACTGCCTATCAGAATGGCAATAGACTAGATATTGTTAGGAAGCAAAAACCTAGAAACGGTGAGTACAGATTGCTCCCTAGAATTTCTTTTACATATCTAGCCACACATTCCCTTCACAGAAAGATTAACCTCCTAGAAAATTCCATCTTGCTACCAAATACCATTAACTCCTGTGAGTCATAAACACATTCAGTAACAACCATTGACTCTGCTTTGAGAGCTCTAAAGAATTTGTATGCAGGCTTAATGATGGAGAACCTAACTTGTTATAATTTCCTGAGTTTGAATTGATCTTTGGAAGTGAGGCTGATAATTTGATTGTTCTGTAATGTGCTAGTGCATAATTTCAGAAACAGAAATCATTTTATGAAGAAGCTAATTAAATGCAAATGAGTATCTTTACATGATGTTAATAAAATTTAAAAAAAATACATTTTTAACCTAAAATATAACAGAAAATAGATGATAAAAGAATGCTATAGGGGAAAAAACCTTTGGAATAATGCCAGGAAGAATTTTTCTCTTTCCCCATCATGTCCTCAGGACACCCCTGGGCCCTTTGGAAACCACTTCTATTGCTAACCATTCCTTATTTATCTTCAAAATCTTCCTCATATGTTCCTTCTTTTTCTTGGCACTAGATTAAATCCTACTTTCCCCTGATCACATTTCATTCCCTGCTGATCTCCTTAATGCTGTCTACTCTCTTTGCTCAGGCCACCAGATTTCAGAGTCAAGGCAAGTTAGCATTTGCTTTATCCTCCACAGGTCCCTTCAGGTCCTTCTTCTTTCACCATGCCTCTGAAAGTTCTTTGAAGTTCAATTATATTAGCCTGTTCAGACAGTCCAGATCAAGGACAACAGTGTTGGGTCTTTTTTTTTTCCTACTACTTCTGTTAACATCCTTGTGGTTGCTAACACCCACTGAGTGATGTGATTGCTACAGCAGACCTTCTGCATTCAAGATAGATATGTTCTATAAATCCTGCACAAAGGGGAATTCTTTCAGAATTCTACCATATATCATACTAAAGAGGATAGGGGTAAATTCTTGTACAGATTGCCCCTTTTTTCTTTTCTTCTTGCTTCCAACAGGATTTGTCTGTATTGAGAAGCCTAAGCTGAATTGGGCCAACCTTAGGTTTGCTGTTTTCCCAACTGATCTAGAGCAGTATAGTATGTTTTAGCACTATCTTTCAAGGTTATATGGGATGTTTCCAAAGTCCAAGAAAAAATCTGAAAATAGATAGATGATAGAGAGATAGAATTTATTAAGTACTTATTATACGCCAGGCACTATGCTAAATGTTAGGGATACAAATATGGTAAAACAGCCTTCGTCATCAAAATTCTAGTGGAGGAAGACAAAATCTGAAAAACTGGTGATAGAAAATGGAGGGAAGAGTAGCATGGTATGGAGACTGCTGGGAAGTAGAAATCTTAATCAGGAAAGAGAAGACAAAAGCTCAACTAACAGTTTGGTGTGAGGGGAATGAGGATGAAGGGCAGAGAACATACAGTATAGTCCAGAGATTGCTTTATAAGGGGTATGGAGGCCTGAGGCCCAGCAAAATAACAATAAGATAGGCAAATTTTACTTCCTCTCCATTTTCACCCTTTCTCAGCCTTTCTTCCACCTCTTGTGTTTTTATCTTTTTATCTGTCTTTTATCACCTTATCCAGAAAGCCAGAGCTTTTTTTGCTGTCCCATGACTGTCCAAAGTTTGTCCAAAACCAAGTTTGTCCTCTTCTCCAATGTTTCCTATTTCTCCAAATCCGGCCTTATGCCAATAAGGCTGTCAGCCAATTCAATTAGCTCATTTAAGTAAGTCACATTATAGTATGAATGTCTTGTCGATTTATGTAGACTGTATAGGAATTGTGGGCAAGGAGTATGGCTTACACACAGTACCTAGCACAGTGGTAGGCCTACAGTAGATCCATGATGAATAGTTATTGCTTTGAATACTAATAGGAGGATATTTTAACTATACTCTTGATTGATAAAATAAATGCATAAGAACCCTGGCATTCATAGTGGGCCAGGGGAAGGAAGTTCTACTTCCTTTAAAAGAATATTTTATTGAAAACCTATAACAAAAAAGGAAAAAGTGAAGGATAGAAGGAAAAAAAATCATTCAAGTGTATCTAGCATATCTTTTTCTCCCAGTGGCAAAGAAGTGGTGTACGATCATCATTTTCTCCTTCTCTTTTCTTGTCCCATCATTTATCCCAAAAGGGAAAGGAAGAAATGAAGATAGATACTGGACTAAAAAGTAGTGAGGCTCTTCTAAAGAACACTGAATTAACTTTGAAGGGAGAGATAAATGTCAGGAAGTTGAGCCTTAAATCCTTCCCTCTTAAATGTCATCCCCACTCAAGCTCTGGTTTCTTATGGTTACCCCTCACAGCAAATGATGATGATAATTACGATGATTTAATAGTTTTTGTTTGTACTCTTACCATTTTCTGAGCTCTTCAGTATAGCCATTAGCAGCATATTTACAAAGATTATTAAAGAAATGGACTGCTTTGGACAAAATGAATCTGGATGTTGGCAAGAAATTTGATAGTCTCTTAGCATGTCCTCTGCAAAATTGGGAAATGAAGATTGCATCATAATATATCTAGGGGATCACTGCTGACTGAGTAACTGCATTCGATGAGTGCCATCCTAGAGCTGTGTCTCTAATGGAGCTCTGTGCTTTGTTAAATTCAGCAGCTTTTTGTAAATGCCTGGGATAAAGGCTTAGCCTGTATGGTCATTTAATTTGTGAAAAACATGAAACTGGAAAAGGTATCTAATATGCTGGATGTCAGAAGTGAGATCTAAAAGATACAGAACTTAATAAAATAAAATAAATTTATGACAATGAAAGCAAAGTCCTTCTCTTTAAAATTTTAAAATAACAACTATACAAGTATAAATTGAAGAGACACAGAATGAAATTAATGTGAAAAAACTTTAAAAAACCCAACCCAGTTCAGCCAGGGGGTTACAAAATGACATGATTCATTAATTAGGTAGCACTCTTTCCTCTTCCCTTTACTCCTCACTCTTGACTGACAGGGCCAGCAGTAGTAAGCAGCATACTTATATTCCTTATAGCCACTTATAGGTCCTTCTTCTCTCATGACTCAACAATATATCATTCTCTGAAGTTCATCACATTCAGTTATATCACCTTGTACGAATAGTTGTAGCTGACATCTAAGTCATTCATCTTTCTTTTCTAGTACCTTGAACCTCTGGGTCAGCCTTTCTTTATGGTACAACTACAATCTGTGGGGACAGAGGATGATAATTGATGAACGTTCTTAGAGGATATAAAAAGAATGGAAGCATGGGTATGGTGCAGCCTTATTGAAAGGTAACTCTTTCCCAGTAATCTGAAGGAAGGAGGAAAGGGGGGGGTGATTGCTGCTGAGAATGTTAGGGAACTACAAGAACTCTTGCCAGATGACTTACATCTTAGAGAGATGGAAGGCTTTTTAATTTGATCTGTGTGGTTTATTCTTTGTTTTCCCACTTTCATCAAAAGTATTTTAGAAATAATATGATTTAGATAGATCTCCTGCCAAGTTCTATAGGTGCATTTGCTCCTTAACATTGTTTTCTGGTTTCTAAGGTAATCATGTTTTTAATGTTTTACTATAATCCTATGGGATAGTTTGTAATTATTTATATTCTGACTGAGTGTTAGTCTTGGCTGGAAAATTTCTCCATTTGGCAAGGAGATCAAATGCTTGCTGCTTGGGTGCTGTCTGAGACTATTTTGGCTAGCCTTGATGGAAATGACTCTAGATCAGTAAAATTTCAGTAGGAAATATTATCAACATCAATGTTCTTTACTTCATCTATTTCCCATTTTCATTGTTAACAGTATATTTAAATAGGTCTGGCTAAAACTATCTTAAAAACATGCCATATTTTGTCTTTTTTCCCCTTTTTTTAGCATTTTGTTTTGAATTTGTTTTAACTAGTTGCTGCCTGACTACTCACATTAATCTCATGTGGACGGAACTTCTCCATTTGTGTGTGTGCACATACACGCTCACTGTATATAAGATTTTATTTGGTGCTCACTATGTCTAGAGCTTTCCATTTCTTTTCTAACAGAAAAATATTATAAATAGATAAGTGTCTGAGTAGTAGACAATCCACTCAACTGTTTTGTTCCTTATTCCTAAAGCATATTTTATCTAGATATGTAATTTGGGGTAGAAAGCATGTCCAAAACCTCTAACATGCTGTTCTCCATATAGAGGACAGGGAGCATCTTCTGGGAGAATTGTGACTTTATGTGAGAGAAGAACCTTGGATAAAAAGACTGTAGAAAACAAACAGACATTCTGTAATGGGTTTCTATCAATGAACCATGTGTTGAAATAATAATAACAATAATAATAATAATAATATTTATATAGCATTTACTTTGTTCCACGCACTGTGCTAAGCAAATAATAATTATCTAATTTGATCCTCACAATAACCCCATAGGTGTCATGATTCTCCCCATTTTATAGAGGAGGAAGCTGAGGCAAACAGAAGTGAAGTGACTTGCCTGATGTCACCCAGCTAGTAAATATCTGAGATCTAATTTGAACTCAGGTCCTCCTTACTTCAGGCCTGGTGCTCTATTCACTGCACCACCATGATTAGCAGCTAAGGCATTCAAGTCCTGTCAGCTTCAATTTCATTTTCTTTGCCTTAGAACTCATTGAGGAGCTTGGTGACTTTATGACTCATGACCTGTGATTCTAAAGGTCCAATGCGCTTCTCAGGATCTAGTCTTTCCAGAGTTTATGTTTGTAGGAAAAAACAGTGCCAATGACAGAGCAAAGAGATAGCCACAACCTATTTAGAGTACCCTTGTAAGAACAATGCTGCTTGCAGCTGCCGTGGGGGCATAAGGCCAACAACACCAGCACACAGGAGGGCTGCTAGCACAAATTCTTTGATCTGCTTTTCTTAGGAAAGCAATTTTAAGGGGTTTATAATCTCACTTTAATTAAACATACATAAATCATTTACTTAGTTCAGGGGAAAAAGTCAGCACCCTGAACTTCAGAGAAAACACAAACAGAAATTACAAGCAGAAATTATATAAATAGAGCAAAGAACGCAAATCAACAGACAGGGCCTCTGTCTGTCCATAGCAATACATACATAGTTACCAGAGAGAGGCACTAACATCTGGGTTTTCAAAGCTGGGATGGGGATGCTCCTTAACAGCTACCCAGAGTCTCTACATGAACACTCTCCCAATGAGTGAGACCCTAAAGCAAAATGCTAACCTCAGAATATATATGCGCTTCTTTAGTGTGGGCCCACAGAGGGTGTCACAACCATGTGACTCAAACTCATGTGACTTAGGCTTTCTTGTGATTTAAGCAGGTCATCAAAGACTCTTGATTCAATCAAAGACTCAATTCGAACAAAGGCAAGACTCAATCAAAGGTACTTGATTACCTTAGTGCTGAGAAGTACTCCAAAAGAAAAAACAGCAAAAAATCCCACTTTGCTTTCCACTACAACCCTAAAACCTTGAGGGGGAAAATGTAGGCTTCCTGGCTCTGAGAGAGTTGGTCTAGAGCAGGCTTGTACAACCTGTAGCCTACCAAAGGATATGAGGTGGACCACAAAAAGTTGTTTTCATGGGTCATCTGAAATCCTCTGGTAGGCCTCAGATTGTGCAGACCTGGTCTAGGGCATATATGTTAAATATGAGGCTCCATCTAGGATAAAACTGGACCCTTCTCATTTGTGAGGACCCCTGGACAATTTGTCTACATGTGACCTTGAATTTTGGATACCCTAGTTTATGGGATCCTAGAGAAGTTGGCAAAAAATAAAATGTAAATGTATCCACTAATATGTCCTTGTTCAGGTTTTCATTACCTCATTACCTCATTTCATTACCATTCATTATTTCATTATTTGGACAACAGCAAAGACTCCAAATTGGCCTCCCTCTTCTAATCTTTCCTTCCTTAAATTCATACTGAACACAACTGCTGATTCATCAATAGGCCAATGAGTATGTCTCTGGTCAGCACACTTTCTTGCTTGAAAACTTGCAAGTAGATCCCGGGCTCTGCCACATAAAGTATGAATTTTAATCTTACATCAAAGGCTCTCTACAATCCTGCTCAAATGTGTATTTCCAACTTCATCTCATACTATCTCATTCCATTTTGATATAGCTTGCTCTGATAAAAACTAATACTTTGACATATAAAAATTAGTCCTAAATACCCTCTGGTTATTCTTCTATTTACAAATCTCTCCCTCGTTTCCTTGCTTTGAGCCATCATGGATTCATACTATTTTGAGTTGGGTTCAAATTCCAGCTAATGATTTGAGGTGAGTTAGATCACCTCTATGAACCTCAATTTTATAATCTGCAAAATAAGCATAATTTTTTTTTCTATCTGCTTCACAAAGTTGTTGAAAAAGTTCATAAATCTTAGCATGTCATAAAAGTATGAGACACCCTAATTATGAAATTCTCTTCTGAAGTCTCCATCTTCAGTAGGTAACAGTGTTAAACAAACATGTGCTAACAACTCTGCCCTTAAATCTTTCAGTTTTATGCCATGGAAATTTTTAAGGGCTTCTTCTAATACTACCAGCTGTTATCACATGACTTGATAGAGATGGATATCTGCCCTTAGGTTTAATGAGTCTTGAGAAATTTTCTGTCTCATCATAAATGGATTCTTTGAAAGGACGGTAAACTTCCCAGGTGGCCATATCAGATCAATAGTGGCTCCCCCCAGGAATCTCAAATTGAGTTACTAAAAATAGTTGATGGTTCGCATTTATATAGTACTTTAATTTTTTTATTTATTTTTTGTACTTTAATATTTTTAGTCTTTTTTCTCCATATATTATCTCATTTATTCTTAGCAACATTGTGTTTTAGGTTCTGTTATTGTCTCCTTTTAACAAATAAGAAAGGAAACCAAGACTGAAAAAGAAGTCAGGTGACTTAGTCAAGACCCATTTTCCTTAGTTAAAGTCCAGTGCTCTATCCACTATATTACATGATGTCTCTGGCTTGAATAATAATCTACTGAGTGCATGTCCTATGCTGTAATATAACACTCCCCATAATAATGACATTTCTATTAAGATTCTGAATTTCTTTGGAAGTCATAGCATATAAGTGTTTTTAGAATGGAATTTACTATGGTATATATCCCTATATACAGAGACTAACAGCTAGACATTTGTTATGACAGATTTGAAATATTATTGTTTTCCCTAGTCTGGTTTGTGTTTACTCCTGGAGTCTCATCTCATCTCTCTATCTAACATCCTGGCTAAGTATTGTATTTAGATTTGCTTATACTGCTAACTACCAGTGTGTATAACTCCAAGAATGGGAAATTAGTCTGGTAATTTAATGGCTAGGATTCTAGTCTAATCCTGTTGATGTATTCCTGATAATTAACAATCTGTGAACAGCTGCATTGTCTGATATCCAAATATACTGCATGAGGAAAAAATGATCATTTGTACATTGTGGGTTTAGTGGACTAAATGAAAGAGGACTTTTTTTTTTATTAATAGCTGCACTTTTCATAAATTTTATGAGTTAATAGGGTTCAATTAATGTTGCCAAGTGGTGTGCTTCATACATATGTCTCTAGGGCTTTGCAAAGTTGAGAAGAAAACGTAATGAATGGTTGAGCAGTTATATTGGTACCCTAGTAATTAGAGAACGGGTAATTAATGTGCATCTGTGGTAGGCTCCTGGGTACCGTCAACGACCCTGTAGTGAGCAAGAAAAGGGAAATTACAAGCTTGGCAAGGGAATAGAGCTTTTCCTTTTTTCTTAAATTTTAGATCTACATCTGTGTTTAATTAGAAGAAGAAATGAATTCCCATTAACACCATTAGACAACATGCTATGATTGGTTAAAGCCTACATGGACTGTGAAACTGATCAAGAAAGCTCAGGAGATCAGAACAGTGCTTTTTAATCGCTGAAGGACTTTCTCTATACAATCATTGCTTTTGGAAAAATAAGAAAAAAAGTGGCTACTTTGAGGGCTGTACAAAATATCCTCATTCATGTCATCGTCAACAGGTCTAGCTTCTAAAAAAAACCCCAAACCAACAACAACAACAACAAAACAAAAACAAAAACAAAAAAACTCAGTTCCACAAAAAATGCACTGGGAAACAAATTAGTCTTAACACCCACAATTTGATATTTTTCCATTGCTATAAGAGGAGAAACAAGTCACATCACCTTTGCAATATACCCAGTGACTAAAGGCCCTACGCAAATTAATGATAGTATAAAGTAGTTTACTAAAAGATAATGCTCACAGATGTTACAGATGACTAGCTGAGCTGATACACTAGTTTCTAGAGGGATTCAAATTAAATTGCTTTTATCTCCTGAAGCAGAATAACATTCCATATTCTACACGATAATAAAATGTATCCTCAGGGCAAGTAATGTGTCTGTACTTCTAAAATGAAAGAGTCTTGATTTAATTAGTATGCAAAACATAAGCCTGGTTTTTAAGAGAATCATTAATCTCCTCAGAATTCTTGTTCAGTGGCCCTCTAAAATTATGCTGTAAGAGGCCTACCCATTGGTTCTGCTTGTAATTAATATTAGCCTTATTTAAAGTTTCAGGTATATTTAGGAAAATAATACACTAAGAACTTGAGATTTTGACATTAAAAATCTTGTTTTAACATGACTGACCATAGAACAGATTTTGGCATAAAGTAGGTTTACCTTAAACCTTATTCAATCAACATAATAAAATGGCATTACTGAAAAGTGTTTTCTCCTATGAGGTACTTCCACAGTTATAGAATCTCAGAGTTAGGTGAGATTCTAGAAGACATTGTATTCACACTGTACCTGAAAACCCTCTACTTTATATAACATCCAGAACATGATCATTAACTTTGTTTTAAGTGCTCTTGTGAGAGAGTCAGTCATTTCAACTTTCAAATACCTCTAGGAGAGATTCTCTACCTATCTCTTTATCTATCATGATGTCTAACAATTTATCTAAATATCTATCTAGATAGCTATGCACCCTGATGCAATGTTGTCCATACAAGTGTATGTCATCATCTTGACAACAGGCATTCTTCCTCATTTTTTCCCCTTGAATTAAGCTAATTTTTAAAAGTGATCTATAGTTTCATTTAGGAGATTCATTACTATTTCAGGGAATGATGAAACCAGCACAATGTGACCTACACACAGAAAAGAAAAAAAAAAGATCTATAGGACCTCACTATCTTACTGAATTTTCTCGGTGACAGTGGTAAACACCTTTGGTGGAAATGTCTCTGCCTTTGTGCCTCAATCTTTAAATCCTTGAGAGAGAATCTTCAAAAGAAATTACTTTGATCTTTTCTGTCATTTAAAAAAAGTTAATACTTAAATATTCTATGCCATTCTTATGAGAAGAATATGATATTGACTTACTGTCAGTAGGCAAAACTTTTCAAGTTTTTTCTCCATTGTGGGGGTGCTGTTTTGTTTTGGAG
>CM053623.1:379957269-379983223 GCA_028646595.1 Phalanger gymnotis | reverse complement strand
TTGTTAATATCCTACCTGGTTCCTACACATTTGAACTTCTGCCTATGATAAAATAAATGTGCAAATCCTGAGCTTCTGCTATAAGCCATAATAATAGTCAACAAAGTATAATTGGCAATAGTTAGCTCCTTTGTGTCTCATTCATGTTAAGACCTAGCATTAGCATGTGGTTAGCCTCCATGATTCCACTGAAGAGGATGCTTTCCTTGCCAGTGCCTTTGGCCTACTCTTTTCTCCTTTTAGATCCATTTAAATTTCACATTTATTCTATTCCACTTGATGTTCTCCAACTAGATCAGTCACCCTCTAGGGGGAAAGAGAAAAAGCTTGTCCACCCAAATGAATTTTAACAGCTTTTATAAAGGTGCAAATATGGTAACAACACATACAGTAGTAAGAACATATACATTCAACTAAGACTATGGAAAAAGGTCATTTTTTCATAGAAGGTTGTCCTGTAAGCTAACATGATGACTACAGCTTAGCAAAAGAAAGGACAAATGAATGTCAGGTCATTTAGGGGACCAGTTTTAGAACTAAAGAGTTTGCTGTAAAAACAGTTCAATAGTATCTAAGATCCTATTCCTTGTGTGTCACCATCTAGCCTTTTATCTTAGCTAAGTCACTTAACCCTCTTAGACTTCAGTTTCAGATTCTGTGAAATGAGGAGAGAAATGGGGCTTAATATATGATCCCTTCTGTCCCTTCTAGTACTAAAATCCTATGATCTCTATGACCATATTTGTAGAACAGTAATGGGAATTTTGGAAGGTGTTTTTCCCCTTCACTTTTTTTTTCAAATACACTCTCATTGGTTGTGATGGACTAAAAATCACTTTGGGAATGATAATTTTCCTGTTTATTTTGATCTCATGGAATGATGCTTTTATTTTAAAAGAAGTGTTGAGTAAGAATTGAGTAAGTATTGAGTAAGAATTGAATAAGAATGATTCAGCTGATGCCAAAGGGCAATAAAACTATGCATACCCTTTGATCCAGCAATACCACTACTAAGTCTGTATTCTGAAGAGATCATAAAAAAGGGAAAAGGACCCATATGTACAAGAATATTTATACCACCTCTTTTTGTGGTAGCAAAGAATTGGAAATTGAGGGGATGCCCATCAATTGGGGAATGACTGAACAAGTTGTGGTATATGAATGTAATGGAATTCTGTTTTGCTATAAGAAATAATGAGCAGGTGAATTTCAGAAAAGACTTACATGAACTGATTCTCAGTGAATTGAGCAAAACCAGGAGAACATTGTTCACAGTAACAGCAATGTTATGTGATAATCAACTATGACTGACTTAGTCTTTCCCAGCAATACAATGATCTAAAACAATTCCAACAGACTCATGATGGAAAATGCTATCCATATTCAGAGAAAGAACTACTGAGTCAGAATGCCGATCGAAGCATACTATTCACTTTTTTTTTTTGTTTTGTGGCTTTTCCTTCTTGTTCTGTTTCTTTGACAACATGACTAAAATGTGTTTACATGATTGCATATGTATAACCTATTGGCAGATTCCTTGCTTACTTGGGGAGGTGGGGGATGGAAGGGAGAGAGGGAGAAAAAATTGAAACTCAAAATCTTATAAAAATGAACATTGAAAACTATCTTTACACGGAATTGGAAAAAAAATACTATTTACCAAAAAAAAAAAAGATTCAGCTTGTGAGGAGAATGAGTGCAGTATTAAACACCTCCCTTTGCCTATTATTCTATTTTCCTTTGCTCACATAACTCTGAACAACAGAAGCCTACAATTTCAGACTTAGCATGTGGTTGACTTCATTGAGAAACAGTTTCTATTCTAAGCGGAAGATATTTCAAATGTCTAACGATTGATTTATATTTCTGTACATGAACAACATTTTTATTCATTCTGAATGCATTTCTGATAAGCAGCAATCTGTGCCAAACAACACAATTTCACTTGGAAGACATTTGCTCATTACATTCCTTGCTCTATGCCAGAAGATGCAATTTTTCCTAAGGACCTTTATAAAAAATCAATAATTGTGCTGTAAAAATCTAAGCAGAGTACATATTAGGACATCAGACCTTTTCTATAAATGTAGGGCTAAGAAATTAGACTTTTGATTGTAGCAATCCATTAATCAGGCATGCATGAAGAAAACTGGTTCTTAAATCAGAAGGACCAAGTTTAAACTTGAGGTTATTTTTATAGAACTTTCAAAAGTGTTCATTTAGATGTGCAAAATTTTTGCTAGGAACATAATTCTGAAACCAATTAGTTAAGCTAGATTTAAAATCTGCCTATTGTCAGCAGTGTCCTGGTTGGGTTGCTCTCCCATTCATCCAATCATCCAGTTAAATGCTCAGTTTGCCAACTAATTACTCCAGTTTGAGCATAGAAGGCTAATTGACATTCCAGCAGCCAGCCTGGAATCAGTTGAGGCCTTTTCATCTTCTTGAAGAACTAATGTCCCCGTCATTACTTGGAACTCAAACAGTATTCTGAAAGGACAGATAGAGTCCATCACAAGGTCTTCATCAGCATCTACCTAGGTGTTTATTAGTTTTATGAGAAAATAGGCTTTAAAAAATAGAATATATATTTAGTTATTCAAATATTAGAATTAATACAATTAGAATTGTTTCTGTTTGTTGTTAACCAAAATCTATTTTCCAAATTAGTATTCCTCAAAATCCCAAAAATTGAAGACAAATTTTTAAAAGTGAAATTTCTCCTGATCCTCCATGTTTTGATAATTTGGGAAATCTAGAATGCTAGCTCCAGCACAAATTATGCAAAGAAAAATTCCATAGTATTCAGGAAAAAAATTGGTTTGCTGGGCACTTTGGGAAGGCAAACTGACCTCCATGGATGAAGTGATATTCTAAAAAATAATCAGGAAATAATCCAACTACAGTTATGAAAATTAATCTTATCAGCAAAAAGGTCTAGTGCCAGGGTATGTTGGTAAATGTTTTAACAAATAGCTATCTTCAAAACAGAAAGTGTATACGTTACAAACAGTAACAAACAGTTTTGAAGATAGCTATTTCTCCCTCAGTTTCTTAAGTCTGGGTAAATAACCTAACAATAAATCAAACCCTAATGTGTGGTTTGCTGATTTTGAGGTCAAGGTCTAAATGCTCGCAATTCAAAATTTAACAATTGCTCTACTAAGTTGGTATAAGATGGTCCTAGCACATCCTGCCCTTACTAGGGCCTTAGACACCAGCTGGAATGTCAGTAGGACCAGAGCCCCAGTCATTTGGAATGTCAAGTCAAGTTCTTGATTCACACGTAGATTACTTTTGTTCATTTCATTCATCCTCTGCTATCTTCTCGTGTTGGACCACTGAGTTAGTTCCATATGTGTGTTCAATATGATTTCTAGAGACTCACATGCCTACCTAACACCATCCATAGAAGCTTAGTAATTGAAAAACACTGCAAGACACTGTTCATCATTGAAATACTGATAAAGGCTGGAATGAACTCCTGTGGCTAGCAAGCTCCCACCTCCTTTGTTCCCCCTAACAACTATGTCTTAGAGCTAGAGTCTGATTATAGGGCTGGAGAGTAGAGCACTGAACCTTTCCCAAAGCCTTCCTTTAAAGAGAACAGAAATAGCACTTTCAGCTCAGTCTGCTTTCCATTTACAACTCTGCTTGGCTTCAATTTCCTGGAACAAGTTCACCCTGCACTCTGACCAGGTACCAACTTGTGCCTTATTTCACCTCCCACTTCCCAATCTCCCATTCCCCACCCCCACCCCCAATCTCCTTCAATCCAAACCCCATTTTCCAGCTTCCTTTTGGGTGTCGCCTTCCCTCATTGCCTTCTCTGTCATATTCCTTGAAGGCAGGAATTGTCTTTTTCTTATTGTATCCCCAGCACTTAATGCAGTGCCTGGCACATAGTAGATGGTTAATGTTTATTGAGCTGAGCGTGTCTCTTGAAACAGTGCTCTACTCTTTCCCCAGTTATCTTTTTACCATGTACTTGACCCTATCCAGCTAAATTCTATCATTTCCAGTTTCCTTTCCTTCAGCTACACCGGTATATATGTGTGTTAGTCTCTTAATATGGGAAATGGTACAGCCCAATGCAATCTTTGTTGAAAGTGTATCCAACATCAACACAACTGGAACATCACAGACATTTGTAAAACATCTGTTTCATATAGAAAACATTGCAAGGCATATTTAAATAATCCATCCCCTTAAAAAGGCTCTGGATGAAAGGGCTGTCAATGAATAAGTGCTCATCAAGCTTTTCCAGTCTTTCTTGTCTTGAAAAAACTTCTTTAGCTCTAGATAGGAAAAGAAGTTTGGAAATGCTTGCTTCCTGAAAATTCATTTAGAAGAAAGAAAAATAAGAGAAAAACAAAATGACTTTTTTCCAAGAAATTTATTCTCAGCAATATTTTTGCTTATTGTCTCCAGACCTACTTCAATCTCTTCCATGGAGGCACACATTTGAAGTAATGTGATCTTCAGAAAACTTAAGGGTTATAAAGGGTAAAATCATCAACATTATGATGATATGATTCTTTAGTGAGTATCTTCAGTGCCCTAAAATAAATTAAATGTGGGATAAATAATACTTTCTTTTCTTCCTGGTGTATGAAATCTCTCTAAGGATATGAATTATTGGTGTTCAAAAGTACCATCCTTCCAACCCACTCACCTTTAAGTACCAATGAAATAGAAATATCTCATTCCTTGAAATGTTTACTGTGCATTTAACAAAACAATCTACTCTAAAAATGACTTTTTCCCCCCTTAATCACATATCACAATGGCAAGAATGCTATTAATTATTCCTGAAATTGACTACAAAAAATAAAATAACCTTTAAAAACTGTATGTGTTCACATTTGGATTTGTTGTATAATAATTTCTCATTATATTTAAAATATTAACTTAAATTTATATCCCTCCATTTGTTTGTTCTTTGGCGGGAAAAAGGGGTGATATGTCATGGTACTTGACATTCAGTCATTCAGAAACAAGTTGTGCATTTGATTGCAATCTCCCTTCCTTTTTAAAAAAATAATCAACAATCATATGTTCTTTTAAGGGTTGGGAGAAAAAAGATTATTATGTTCAAACCTGTGTTCCCCCAAGATTTCTGCAGAAAGCAGATGGCATTGGACAAACAAATGCCTAAAACTCAGCAGTGTGCACTAGAGATTCTTCAGCAAGTCTTTGTGTGAGTGCACACGGAAAGAATCACTTGTTCCCTGTAATTTCTCAACCACAAGACCTTGTTATTTAGCAAATAGTACATGAAAGGATACTAATGAGGTTAATAGGCAAGATGTCAGAGTCTCTAAACTGGTCAAAACAGTTTGTAAGAGTAAAAACAGAAAAGACAGAGAAGAACCTGTACTAAAGGAGAAAAAAAGGATCTATTTAATTTGCTCTAAATTCTTGGCAATTTATTTTAAAGTAAGGATATTCCCAAGAGTTATAACTAGGAAATAGTAATGGGGTGTTACACTTGAGTGCTAGAATTCAGAGGGCCTTGATAGCATTTGGACTCCTTCAGCAGGTAGAAATAGTTTATCTTGACATATGGTTAACATGAAAAATTATCTAAAATTGCTTTCTACCAGGTGGCATGCTTTCTCTTCCTTACTCCTCACCTTGATGCACCTCAGAGAATCCTTTCCAGCTTGGCTCGGGCCATGTTCTTCTCACTTCCTTGGAGGTAGTCTCTGCAGAAGTGAACTTCGATTTTTTAGGGTTTTGTATTTCAGTCCATACAGTGGTGTCCTTTTGCTCATAGTGTGCAACATAGAGATCTTCCCTGTCATGTGAGTTTGTCTCTAAAAGTTATCATTAAGAGTTTCTAGTTATAGATCAGGTAATCACTTCTCTTTTTACACCCTTTCCTACCACAACAACTTAGCTTATTTAATTTTTAAAAATTTCACCTAAATGTATGTCCCTTGTATTGCAACATTTGAACTAACTAAGGCAAAATAAAATAGAAGCAATAAGCAGGAATGTTATTAACAGAAAAAAAAAACAATAATTGTTGTTCAATTTTCCCATACTTAGGAGAAAGTATCTGAGCAGAATTCAGGGTAATGAACATCTTCCACTAGAATTTAAAATGGATTTATATTTGCTCACAGGATCTATGTCTTATAGATTTTTAGTGGAATTTTAGGCAAGTCATGTACTATAATCAATCCTATAAAACATAGGAAAACCATATGAGTGCCTTTCCATTTCTAACAAAGGTTACAAGTTGAATTCTCTGTGGGAAACAGATAGTGGACTATAATTTGGGAGAAATTTTGTTATCTACAAACAATGGAACAGTAGATGCCTCCCATTTATCCTTTTAAAGATTATATCCTTGTAGAATAGAACTGTTGAAAATGAAAGAAGTATGTTATTTGACTTTGTATGTATAAATTAATCTATCAAATCTAGTTCTCTTCCTTTGTGAAGTAGACAGACTCTAGAAGCCTTGCTTGGCAGCATTCTTCCCTGAATATTACATAGGCATCTCAAAAATCACCACATTCAAAATAATGTTCAGTTTATTTCCTTCAAGGTATATGAATTATATTTTCTCTTCTTCGGACTCCTTTATTTCTGATAAGGATGCCAATATCCTTCCAGGAACCCAGATTTCTGCATCCAGAATCATCCTTAATACTTACTTTTCCTTCATCATCATCTCTAATCATTTGCCAAAGCTGGTCACTTAGGTTCACCACATATCTCATATATGTATATATATACATATATATACATATATATATACATATATATACATATACATACACGCATATATATATATGTATCCTCTTCTCTTTGTTCCCACAACCTCTACTTTAGATCACCTAACTTCTCACTTGAACTGTTTTAGTGACCTCCTAATTGACCTTCTTGATTCTAGTCTCATCCCTCTCCAATTGATTCTCAGCAGTTGCCAAATTCATATTCCTAAAAAAAATTGACCACATTACCTCTATACTCAAAAATATTTAATGATTCCCTATTGCTTCTCAAATAAAAATCTGATGTTTAATTTTCAACAATGTATTTTTACTCTACCTCTTCAATCAATATTAATCTTTAATGTAGTCTCCATTCTAATACTTTCATGTCTCACCTCTGTGGCTTTGACACAAGGACTATCCTGCAATCTCCTATACCTGGAAAACACTCTCTCCTCATCTCCACCTCTTAAAATCCCTAGTTTGTTCTAAAGCACTATTGTATTCAATCTTTGCCTAGCCTCTCTGAAATTACTTTATATTTACTTTTCTGTGTATATGTTACATCTCTCCAGCTTAATGGAAGTTGCCTAAGACCATGGTTTATTTCCTTTTTGGTCCTTGTCTGCCCAGCAAGCATTTATTGAATTCAATTGAAAACAGAGTATATATAAGTGACATGGTAATATTCAAAAGAGGCTTATTCTTTATTACACTTTCTCATATGCTTCATCATTATTGTTGCATTTAAATCCCATGACGGTAAAATATTTCTTACACACTTTCAGATGGTAATTAAAAGTAGCCAACATATAAAGTTATATCATTCTTTTCCCAAATTACCCATAATGTCATGGAATGGAAATAGTCATTGCCTGCTAGTTTTGTGGTGTCAAGCACAAAATATCTATGAAAAAAAACCGCAGGGAATTTATTTCTCAAGACTACTTTTTTTAGACTTTTGTCTTAACTCTCTTAGCTTTGTTAAAATGAATCTTATACACATTAAACTCATTGAAATGATTAAAGCCTATTACATCTTCATCGTTTCCTGTACACATAGACAAGCTATCGGTGCACTGTATTCAATTATGGGCAAAGTCTTTCTCTTCCTAGCTACATACCATGAACTTTTCAACATCCCCCAACTAATGAAATAGAACTCTATTCAGTTTTCCAAAACATTGTATTCCCTGACTGTGTTGGAAAAAAGAAATTTTATTATATGAATGTTCCAACTAAATTACTCATTACTACCATTGCCAAATGCCTGTATATTGTTATTGGGTCATGAGATCATAGAACTAAGATGTAGAAGGGACTTCAAAGATGACCATTTATACAAGATCTGGCTTACATGATTTACTAAACCTCTTGGGTAATTATAAATTTATTAACTTGATGAAATGGAAAGAAAAATGAAAATCTGTGTCTAGTTTTCAAGCAAAAACGTGAACCTGATAGGGGAGAGCCAGACTTTTAACCATCACCATCCCTAATCATATAATGGGATTACAGGTTTCAAAGCAGAAAAAGACCTTAGAACTCACTTATTGTAACCCTCTCACTATGAAGATGAGAAAACCATGGTCATGATGCCAATCAGAGCTAGGTACTCTGTGTTCAAATTCTACATTTGTAAAATGAGGCTAACAATGTTATCCATCACCAGTGACTTTTTTCTGAATATTATGATGATTAATGTAACGATATGCATTAGAGTTTAATATTTTGCATTCCATCTCCTTGGCTTCAGGTCTTTCAAAAGGTTGAATGAATGAATGAATCTATGAAGCAATGATTAAAGGCTTAAGCTAGAGCAGGAAATGACAAATCATTCCAGTATCTTTGCCAAGTAAACCTCAAATGGGGTCTCAAGGAGTCCGACATGACTGAAAAACAACTGAAAGACAACAAATGTGCAAAGCATTCACTCAGCAACATGTAGTCACCAGAAAAAGTGTCTTTTGTATGCCTATCTTTCCTTGTAAAATTTAGGAGCAAATATAATATTAGTTGAAGGAATTCATAGGTATCATTGCAAAATTTCTCATTACTGTTTTGGAATCAAAGAAAATACATAGGTCAAGAACATGGCTGTTAACTTCTAGCCTAGGTGAGGTAGCCTTAAACACATTACTTAGCTCCTCTGTGCTCTAAGTTTTCTCATCTGCAAAGTGAGAGAGTTGGAATAAATGAGTTCTAAGATCTCTTTCAGCTCTTAAACTCTATTATCCTATTACCTGATTAGGGATAATGAAAGTGAAAATTCTGGGTCTCCCTCATTAGGTTCACCTATTCATTTGAAAATACAAATAGTAAAGTTAGACAGTCCCTGATCTCAACAATCTCCATTCTAATGTAGAAGACAACACATATAAAAAAGTTTCAGCTACAAGTCCTTTGGAAAAATCCCTTTACCCTTAGGGTATAGCAGCAGAGGAGATAACAATTGTCTCTTCTTCGATGTCATTTCTCCTGATAAAATCATAGCCATTTGTGATGTTGAACCATTAGGCAGTGACGAGGGCTATGGTGGCAAGACTTTTCTGGGTCTTCAGAAGCTATGGCTGTAGCATATGCAGAGTGAGTTGCCTGACTATCTCTACTGAACTTGGTCCTAGGATGATGGTTATAGGCACTACTAGGCTTGAGTCATTGCTATCTTCAGAGCTCTTGGATTCAAGGTCCTGGATTATTTCCATCTGAGTATGAGGAGAGATGCTCAAGATAGTGGTTATGGGAGTGTCATTTTGACTTGTCTGACACATGCTGCCTTCTATATATTTCCTAGGATGTCTTGGTATTCAGCAAGGTTGGCTTGCCTGATATGTAGATGGCAGTTGGTTGGCAGTTAGAGGGGAATGCTGGCTCCTTCTCTCTTTTTTGAGTAATTTTTTTTGAGATTTTTTATTTTTCATTTACAACATTCAGTTCTACATAATTTTGAGTTCCAGATTTTCTTCTCTCCCTCCCCAAGATGGCATGGAATCCTATATATGTCCTACGTATAACTTTGCATTGAACTTATTTACACACTAGTCAAGTTGTGAAGAAGAATTATGACCAATAGAATGAATCATGAGAAAGAAGAAACAGAACCAAAACAAAAACAAAAGAGAAAAAAACAAAGGGAAAAAATGGCTAGCATAGAGTATGCTTCAATCTGCTTTCAGACTCCATAGTTCTTTCTCTGGGTGTAGATAGCATTCTCCAGCATGAGTCCTTTAGAGTTGTCTTTGCACCTTGTGTTGTTGAGAAGAGCAAAGTCTGTCAGGGTTATTCATCACAGAATCTACATATCTGTGGTTGTATATAATGTTCTCCTGGTTTTGCTCCGCTCACTCAGCAAATCATGTAGCTTTTTCCAGGTTGTTATGAAGTCCATATCATCCCCATTTTTTATAGCATAATGGTATTCCTTTACCTTCATATACCATAACTTGTTCAGGTTGGCCCCTTCTCTATAGGAGTTGTCCCATGGATGATCTCTGTAAGACTGGGCTGGAAGCAGAACCAGTGGTCTATGGGTAGGGCAGGGGTGGGAGGTGTCTGGCAACTCTCAGGGCTCCTGTGCCTCTCTGCAGTTGGTCAGTAGTTCTTGCTGTTCATAGTGATTAAGGAGAGCCTTTTTCCACAGTGATTTCTCCCTCTCAATGATGACTGTGGAGGATAGAGTGGAAGCAGATCTAGTGGTTTGGAAGCACTGCTGTTCCCAGGATTCTTGAATTCAGAGCCAGGACCTCTCTCCATCAGTGTCTGAGAGAAAATGATGGTTATGGTAGTGGTGGTGGTTCGACCTTCCTGGCACAATGTTGCCTCCTCTCTCTCCCTCAGGACTCCTTGCTAGTCTGGCTTATTTGCTCTGTGTATTGAGACAATAGCAATGAAAGACCACCATAGCGAATATGACTAGGTATGGGAATGCTTAGGACTCCATGTTCGCCTTTTGAAGAACTTAATAGCTGGAGGCCTTTAGACAAAGTATTTCATTTTTCTGGGCCTTTGTTTCTCCATGTATAAAATGAGAGGATTGAATCCTTATGATCCTTTCCTGTACTATCATTGAAAATATGATTAGAAAAATAAATGAAAATTTGTGTGCAAATGGCTAACTTGATAATTGCTGTTTTTCTTAAATTGCATTTTATTTGTGAATTCAGCATAGAATAACTACAAAAGAAAATAGGAAAATATGTAAATAACATCAGGCAACCTGTGCCGGATGTGTTTTGTGAGTGCATTTGTTCCCTAGACAGATCTGCCCCAAGTAATACACATTCAAGCAACCAATTCTCAGTATTTACTAATGAATTTCTTGGAATCTTTAAGCAAATATTTGCTATGTAAATGACACAAACTCCTTTCTAAAGGTTCTTATAATCTAATGGGAGAATTTGACATTTATGCAATAGTTGTGGGATACAAAGAATTTGATAAGACAGTTGGTGAGATCCAAAATATTCTAAGGCAATTTGGAAATGAATCACTTCGAACAGGCACAATTTGGGTAGGCTTCATGAAGATGGTAGGCATCTCAGTGGGGCCTTGAAAGAAGGAGGACAAAGGATTGAGTAGCTAAAGATTAAAGGGGAGTACATTCCAAGCACAGAAGAAAGCCTATGCTAATGGATGGAGACAGGTAGATGCAAGATGTAATATAGTGAAAGTTAATAATTCAGTTTATTTTCAACATAGTATACCTCTTACCAAGAAACGAAAGGGCTGGAAAGGTTGGGAGGTTGGAACTAGATTAAGAATTTCAATTGTTATATAAAGGAATTTGGATTTCTTCTCATAATTCTGCAATTTTCATACTTTTTGGTTTTAGAACTTCTTTATATCCTATGAAATTATCAAGCCTTCTCCAAAAGAGGTTGTGTTTATTTTAAATGTGGGTTGTATGTATTAATATTCAGTTCATTAGAAGTTATATTGTTTTTATGATGTTCTGAAAATAATTTTTGGTTTATGGACCCCCAAAAGGATTTTAGGTACCCTGAGAGTTCCCCAGTTCCATACTTAGAGAAGCTTAGTAATTGTTAACAATAAATAAGGGCTTCTCATTGTTCAGCCATTTGCAGTCATGTCTTATTCTTCATGGCCCCATTTATTTGTTTGTTTTTGGCAAAGATACTGGAATGGCTTGCCATTTCCTTCTCCAGCTCATTTTATGGATTAGGAAACTGAGGCAATAAGGGTCAAGTGACTTGTCTGGGGTAACACAGCTAGTAAGTGTCTGAGGCCAGATTTGACCTCAAGTCTTCCTGATTCCAGGCCCAGCAATCTACCCACTGGGCCACCTAGCTATCCCAATAAATAGGGAAGCAGATTTTTTTTTTAAATGTGGAGAGTGACATGGTAAGACTTGCTCATTAAGATGATTATTTTGATTCCTCTGTGAAAGATCAACTGGGCAACAGAGAGATTGCTGCAGAGAGACCATTGCGAAGCTCCTAAAATAGAACAGACAGGAAATTATGAGGAATTGAGAGGTAACACACAAGTTAGTATAGAATGAGAACTGATAGGACCTGGTAAGTGATTGGAATCCCACACAAATTAGTTCCTAACCTAATATATATTTATGAGTGTGCAAACAGTCCCACTGCTATAGGAAATTCCTTACATTTAGAATTTCTAGGCAAATTGATATATTGTTAACAGAGGTAGTCTACAGATAAAGATAAGCTGACTTTTATTGTTATGAATATTTGTTACAGGTAGAAACTTGGGATGGGGAGGATAAAAATGAACCTATGAGACTGTTTCCCTCTTGACTTTAAAGAGAAAGCATGGGAATGCCAATATTTAGTACTTTAAAACAAATTAATTCATTTATTTTTAGTTTACAACATTCAGTTCCACAAGCTTTTGAGTGTTAAATTTTCTCCCTCTCCCAAGACTGCATGCAATCTGATATACACATTCATATTAAACATATTTTCATATTAGTCATGTTATAAAGAAGAATTATAACCAACGGAGTGAACCATGAAAAACAAGAAACAAAACAAAAAAAAAGAGAGACAGTAAATAGTATGCTTCGATCTGCATTCAGACTCTGTAATTCTTTCTCTGGATGTGGATAACATTTTCCATCATGAGCCTTTTGGAGTAATCTTAGAACCTTTCATTGCTGAGAAGACCCAAAGTTAGTCACTGCACAACGTGGTTGTAACTGTGTACGATGGTCTCCTGATTCTGCTCCTCTCACTCAGCATCAGTTCATATAAGTTTTTCCAAGTTTTTCTGAAGTCTGCCTGGTCATTATTTCTTATAGCACAATAGTATTCCATTACATTCTTGTGCCACAATTTGTTCAACTATTCCCCAATTGATGAATATCCCCTCAATTTCCAATTCTTGGCCACCACAAAAAGAGCTGCTATAAATATTTTTGTACATGTCTATCTCTTTCCTATTTGTATGATCTCCTTGGGATACAGCCCTAGAAGTGGTATTGCTGGGTCAATAAAAACTTTTTAATACTTTACGTTTGCTAAATGACTTGTGATTCCTTCAGTGAGGTATTCTCTCCACAAGTGCACATTCCTATCCTTCATGAGTTGCCATGACCTCCTTCAGTCCCCCTAGCCATCCCTCAGTGTCCAACCTGCCATTGGAGAGTTATTCCTAAATTAGACAGCCTGAAAGTAGTGAAGGCACCTTCACATTCAAGGAACCTTGCAAAACTTATGTTCCATTATCATAAAGTTTAAGAACCCAGAATACCTCCATGAGGACTTGGGGTTAGGATTTTAGCAGATGATAATATTTATAAATGTGCTCTTTTTCATTCCATGAAATTCCATTCTTCTTACCTATTATAGCTATCATTTATGTAACACATTAAAATGTACCACATGCAGCTAATTTAAGGCCTCATGACAACCTGTTGACATAGTTTATGGAAGTTATTATCCTTTCAAAAATGAGGAAACAGGTTCAGAGAAGTTACCTAATGTGTCTATGACTGTACAGCTAGTATAACTATCAGAAATAGAATTGAAGTTCAGGTCTTCTTGACCTTAAAGCCAACATTCTTATCCACATTGCACTAATTTTCCTCCATAGTACATAGGTATTTATTCTGTCCTAAGTTAAGGCCTGTAGGGCTAGGTGGTACAATGGACAGAGTGCTGGGCCTGGAGTCAGGAAGACTCGTCTTTCCTGACTTCAAATCTGGTCTCGGACACTTCCTGACTGTATAACCCTGGGCAAGTCACTTAACTCTGTTTGCCTCAGTTTCTTCTTCTGTAAAATGAGCTGGAGAAGGAAATGGTAAACCCCTCTAGTATTTCTGCCAAGAAAACCCCAAATGGGATCATGAAGAGTCAGACATGATGGAAAAACAACCAAACAACAACAAAATAAGTCAAGCCTCAGGTGGTCATAGGGAAGTCTCAAAGCCACTAGTGTACCATAACATCTAAGAGGTACGATTTTCAAATCTTGCCTATGTTGCAAACACACTTGGTTGTCAAAATGTCCTTTAAAATCGAAGAGGCTCTACTTAGTAACTGTTAAATTAGGTTTACCTTCAAAAAGAAGGAAAAGCCAGAAAGTCAATTTTAATTCTATTCCCGTCTGCCATCATCACTTGCTTAAGAAAAAAGAAAGAAGAAAAGAAAAGAAAAAAAACCCTTCTGAATTCTCCTTTGTTACCTCCATCCAACACGCTGAAACATTTTGTCTTTTACCCTACTCCTCTTGAAGTGATAGGTGTGTATGTCAGCATTGTCAGTGATATCAGCACTACTCGCAGCAATGTTTTATTAAGGGAAAGAAAAACAAGAAACAAACTAAAAAACCCCACTGTTTAGCTTCCTCCAATGATTAACAGGCTGTGAAGTGAGCAAACTAAAGCAAAAAAATAAAGTGTAACTTATTTTTTTAAAGGTTTGCAAGCAAGGAATAGAAACCATAGGTCTCAGATCTACAGAATTTTGCAATGAGAGGAAATATTTGGGTAATTGTGACCCCCACCCCCACGCACACATACACATCCAGAGGCATTCATTTGTAGTTCAGTCTTAACAGTACAGCCTCATATGAGCCCTCAGGACTTCACTCTTGATGGGCCTGTAGGGACCTATTTGAATTTCAGAGAAGCGTCTTTACAGAATCCTCATATTGATTCTGTTCCTAGCTGAACTCATGACTCTTCTTGACCAAAGAAATGGCAGTTCATTTCATACAATGCCGGGCAGAACTAGGTCACCTGTGCTCCAATTTTTCACTTGTAAAATGAGGCTAACAATGCTAGCCATTGCCATTGACTTTTTCTGAATGTTAGGATGATTAATGCAACCAGATGCATTGTTGTTTTCTAGCTATTTCAATCATATCTAACTCTTTGTTATCCTATTCGGGGATTGTTTTCTCAGCAAAGATACTGGAGTGGTTTGCCATTTTCTTCTCCAGCTTATTTTATAGATGAGGAAACTGAGGCAGACAAGGTTAAGCGACTTACCCAGAGTCACAAAGCTAGTTAGTGTCTCGGGCTGGATTTGAACTCAAGTCTTCCTTATTCGAGGCCCAGCCCTCTGTCACTGAACCACCTAGCTGCCCAATACACATTAGAGTTGAATATTTTACATTTCATTTCCTTGCCTTCAGCTCTTTACAGAGGCTGACTTGGGACTATCTCCAGTTGTCCCAGTCTGTATCTTGCCACTGAACCCAGATGGCCTGTGAGAAGAAAATGAGGCTGATGACGTTGCACAACCCTCCCTAACGTTAAACCAATTTACTTGCAAGTCATAGCGTCACCTTCCTGATGTCATGGTCTTCTTCAAGAACGAAGGACAAACAACAAGGTGGGTCCATGCCCATTATGCAATTTTTTCTCACATCCATACCTTGGAAACCTGTCTTAAAGCAGACTTAGGAAGGTTCAGGTAACTGTGATCCAGTACGAGGAAAAATGGGGCAGACATGACAGTAAAGTAAACAAATATTATTAAGGAAGGCTATTTAAAGGGTAGTCAGTGAAAATGGTAGAAGCAGTTTAAGGTCCTCTGGGAACCAGGTGGAATTGTGCACCCTTCTGGGACTCCAGAATAAATGAGCCATCTGGTCTAGATTTTTGTAGATTTCTTAATTAGCTCTAATAGGACTAGGCTGTGGGAGAGAAAGGAACGAGGATTCTGGACCTGGATATGGTGCTTATTTATGCCTATGGGAGGGGGGAAGGGTAGATTCTTACTCTGATCTGGTATTACTCTGACAAAATGATTCCAGGGATTTGACCTTTACTAGGGTCATTATAAATCCTTCGTTCCTTTAAGGCTCAAGTCAGATTCTGGCTCCTAAGAAGCCTTTCCTAATCCCTACCCACCTTGGACCCAGTTGTTAAGCTTCCTTCAACCTTCAAGTTATTTTGTTTTTACTTCTCTGTGTACATATTAAAACCCTCCCTTTCACCTTAGTAAAACATCCATGTTTTCATGCTCCATGAAAGCAGGTACTCTTTTTTCATTTATCTTTGTAATCTCAATGTCTAACATAGTACCTTGCACAAAATGGTCACTTAATGAACATTTATTAACTGCTTGAGTGAGTTCCTGGAGGATAGCTGGAAAATAAAACTTCTTGCTGATTGAGTGAAGGTTATAATGTCTTAGCCTCTTGAGTGGTTTCAACAAAGTATATGTTTTGAACTAATTTCCAACGTCACAGGAAGGGAGGGATTTTGAGTTAAGACAATGTAAACAGTTCATCAGCCCAGATTCTCTTCCTAATTATAGTGTATTTTAACAACCAATGTAGGGGTCGACTCTTCACACCTCACATATGCGCTACAGGACAACTCCAAACAGAAGAGCAGAGTTCAGCCCTTGGGTCCATCATCAACCATTGTGTTATAAAACCTTACTTGGGGGACCAACAAAATTGCTTCTTATCTTTTCTTTAAGAGTGTGGCACTACAAAGAGTAGTCCGAAACACAGTAGGGATAACAGATGATTGTGGAAACTTTTTGTGGAGTCAGAGAAGATAGCCACAGGCTATATAGACTGGGTATAATTGAATATGCAGGCACATTCTGACACAAGTACCAACACTGCCATCATCCTCCCAGTCTCCAACAGAAAGACAATGGTAATTCTGTCCCCAGAGAACACATAACACAAATAACCCTGAGCTCTCTGGAGGCTTGTTAGCAAAGTCATTTTCTGCCAAGCATTTCCTTATATGCCTCCCATTTATACGGTATATATCGTGTGTATACACAATAGCTATTTGAATGTTGTTTCCCCTTTTAGAAGGTGAGCTCCTTGAGGGCAGGGACTTTCTTTTTGCCTTTCTTTTTATTCTCAAAACTTAGTACAAATGCTTGTTAACTGATTGAATGAATATTTACAGATTCTCAGATGGCACAATGATGTCTCCCTTTTAGCACAGATGAAACCCATCTATGCTTTCTCATTCTGTGGGACACTTGCCTATGTCCAGCCCACGTGGTGGGGGCCTTCATCTAGGTCTCTTACTATCAGTGAAGTACACAGGGCAGCTATTAGCTACCCTTCTCTTTCCATACATGACAAGACATAATGGCAAGCAAGGTGGGATTTTTTGTTGTTTTTTGTTTTGGAGTGCTTCTCAGAACTAAGGCAATAAGGTACCTTTGAGTCTTGCCTTTGTTTCAATCAGGAGTCTTTGATTGACTTGCTTAAGTCACAGGAAGACCGAGGTTACATGGGCTTGAGTTGCATGGTCATAACGTTTTCTGACCCAGAAGAAGTGTATATCTACACTGAGGTTAGCATTTTGCTTTGAGACTCACTCACTGGAAGAGTGTTCCTGTGATTTGGCCAGGCGAGACTCTGGTTAACTGCTAAGGAACACCCCCAGCCCCCTGGCTTTGGAAACCCAGATGTTGGTGCTTCTCTCTCAATATATGTATTGCTATGGACAGGCATTTAGAAGCCCTGTCTGCTGATTTGTATTATTTGCTCTGTTTATATAATTTCTGCTTGTAATTTCTATTTGTGTTTTCTCTGAAGTTCAGAGTGCTGACTTTTTCCTCTGAACTAAGTGAATGATATATGTATGTTTAAGTAAAGTGAATTGTAAACCCCTTAAAGTTGCTTTCCTTAGAAAAGCAGATCAAAGAACTTGTGCTAGCAGTCCTCCTGTGTGCTCACGTTGTTGGCCTCACACAGCTACACGTAACATTGTTATTACACAAGACCACCTCATTTTCTGTCCAAATAATTGTTCAGTCATTTTTCAGTTGTGTCCAACTCCTCCTGACCCCATTTGGGATTTTCTTGGCAAAGTTGCTGATGTGAATTTCCAAATCATTTTACAATGAAGAAACTGAGGTATACAGAGTTAAATGATTTGCTCAGGGTCACAGTAAGTGTCTGAGACCAGATCTGAATTTAGGTTTTCCTGACTCCAGACTCAGTGTTCTATCCACTGCACCACCTACCTACCTGTTCACATAATATTTGACAATATTTATATGCTACTTCTATTCCATTTGTCTTTGGTGTTATAGCATACTTATGCCTTCCCTACCCCCAATTTTTCAACTGCCCCCTGATAATGTAAGGTAAAAATAAAGGAAACAAATGTTGGCTCCAGAAAAAAGCAACGTTTGTTGCATGCAGCATATGCATGAGCATCCCTCAGTGCAGACAATTTAAAAGATGTTTTGCCCAATGTTCCTTTTCTAGCTCTGCAGGGAACTTCCTACTTTAAGTCATTATGCAAACATAAAAACTACTTGGTCACTGAAAGTCTTTTTGGTAAGCATATGCATAGAGTAAATAAGCAATATAGTGCTTACTTCCCTTTTTTATTCCAGGACTGATGCTTTCCATTGAACACTACAAGTATAAACTTGGGAAAGAAAATTCCCTACTGCTTGCTTTTGTTCTCCTTCTAATGTTCTAATTGCAAGTCTCTATAAATCAGACTTGATTTGTCTCCAAGATTGTTATCTTGATAAGTAGCACCAAACTCTTCCAGCAGAGTTACACTGGCTCAGCATTCTTCCAGGTCAGGCATACTTTGCTAATTCCCATTGGGAACGGAGTGTTCCATCCTATTCCATCTCTGCAATGTTCAGATAGCGATGTTGCTATTGTTCAGATGTTTCAATTGATAATTATTTCAAATGGCTCTGTGTAAATAAGACAACAAATTCAACTAGGTTTACAAAGAAAACATCTTCCTTTAAAACAGTGTTTATAGACTACTCACTATATTAAAAATGATTTTTAAAATTAGTAGATAACCACTGGATTTAGAAGCATGAAGGATACCTGTTCATATGAAAGTCTGTTGAAGGCTAATTACTATTTTTTTGTTGCCTATATAGCTCTGAGAGGATGCTGAAATTGATTTAAAAAAAAACCTCAAAACAAACACATCAGCTTTGTTTTGATATTTAATCAGTCTCCCAAACTATGATGCTCATTACATATGCACATAAGGCAATAGATATTATTGCAATGTTGATAACAAAACATCTTGAGAAACCAGGAAAAGACTGATTTTTCAAATGCTGATACAGTTTGAAATAGCCTTTAATTAATCATATTTTTCATTGATCAAACTCTATGAGGCATAATTAGAAGAGAAAAAGAAGAAAGGTATATAAAACTAATTCTCAATCTCACTCAGTATTATTTTAAAAAATACAGCTGTTTAACTAGGTAAGTCAATTAAAAAATACTATAGGAGTCTACGATACTGATAGCATGCCAATCAATTAGTTGTTTTACTATTTCTTAAATCAGTGATTGTTTCTGATATTTTTTTTCCTTTTTGCAGTTCATTTTAAAGATAAGTATAACTTACCAATGATTATATTTTTATATATTTGCAAGCTCTCAGAAAAGTCTAAATGTTTATAGGTCTTCAGGTCTTCCAAAGTCACATATGAGACTGGGGAAGCTCTTATAGATCAGAAGTGTAGTGGGACTGCCGCAGGATGGAAATTTAATAGTCAGATAGATATGGCTTGGGGAGAGCTATTGGCTTTAGTAGACTAATTAAACTTTGACTGATTATACCTCCTCATATAGTCTGTTTTGTTTCAATCTTATGGATACAAATTATCAGGAAAAGTTTTCAAATGATGTCATTTTTCTCACTTTCAAAAAAAATCATAAATATCAAAGTTAGAGAAATAACAGAGAAGATAGGTTGATCAATGGACATTTAACCTATGACCCATCTCCACCAACCTCTGAGTTTGTATGGACAGAATCTTGGGGCTAATACCAGGCTATTTTGACTTATTGTTGCGCCCATTTAGAGGTTACTCTGGAAAAATTTCAGAGTGTGGTACCTGTGTCTATATTACCACAAATGAAGATAACAAAGTCCATAGCTCCTATGTGAGCAATGGACCAATGTGTTTATTAAGGAGAGGACAAACTTTATTTTATTCTGTTCCCCCTCCACCTTGCAATAATGCAAAGGATACACACAGACACACATACACACATGCATATATATGAATGTATATATACACTTATACATACATAGATACACATGCATGTATCTATGTATATATACATCTGTTTGTGTATATACACACATACACACGTATACATATGTGTGTATATCTGTATATATTCATCCATAAATAAATGGAAAAAAGATATGAAGGACCAATAATAGCTAATAATCACCATAATTCTCCCTCTTTTATGAGTACTACTTTCCATTATGGTCCTTAAGTTACCTACACTCTAAAATGTTATAGTTTAGATTGCCTTTGGAAAGAAATTAAATGGCTTGTCTGTCAGGTGACACTGACATTCTACTGAATCTCTCTTTCCACAGGGATTCATACATTTCCTTAGTATCAGAGCACCATACCGATGTTTGAAATCCACTTTGAATGGAAAATAATTTGAAGCTACTGCATTGGCAACATCCAAATGTTCTGGTAAGTACTTCTTTCCACAGAAATATAATCATAGAGCCTTGTGTGAGGTAGGCCTCTCTCAGAAGAGAAGTATACCTCTAACTATTAGAGCACTTGCTTTTCATTAGACCCATCATGTGAAAAAAAAACCCCAAAAAACAAAACTCTAATACCAAAATGCAGAGTTAAGGTTCCTTCTTTGCCCAAATTATGACTAAATTCTTGTTACTACTGTTTATGCGCTTGTCGCATTCTTTAGTCCTTTGTTGAAACAGATGCTGACTGCATGACCCTTTTTTTCAGTCAGAAATATTCTTGAGTAAATTCTCCATCTCAGGATGGGAGGCTGGATCTCCTCACTCTCAGATTTAGGGTTATTTGAAGCAGTATCCAAGGTTGTCATTAACAAAGAAATTCACCTTCTGCTACTAGAAAGCTAGAATTTGGAGTCTTGCTCTCTCTGATATAAATTTCTGACTAGAAGGTCGGAACTACTCCTCAGGAATTCTTACCACTTGGCCACACAGCTCTCCTCTCTAAGACTATTATGTATTTATGAGGTTATACCACTGCCTTTCATTAGCTATTGTCAGCAATTCAACTGGAACTTTCTTATACATGTAAATCCTGAATGCTTATCACCCAAGACCACCATTACTACCTCCTACTGAGGTGGGTGAAGATGATGTGAATAGGAACATTTTTCCTCAACGAATGCCCTAGCTATACACCCTAGGAATTTAGCCATTCCTTACTCAGTTTTCAGTTCTTTGTGAACACAAAAGTCCTGAAATTAATATTTTATAGAATGAGATTTTTATTTCTTTATTCCACCTCATTGGATTATGTGCCTAGTGATAGGATCCTCTGGATCTAAAGATTTAGGCAGTTTAGACATTGTGGAAAATAAATTGGCTTTATGTGAAAAACAATGTTTGGACCAATTCACAACTCCACTCACTCATGCCATTCATCTCAACATTAATTATTTAGAGTGCAGTATACTACTAATGGAAAGTATATAGTGTCATCCAAAGAGTATTGTGATAAAGAAGAAGTCTTTCAATCAAGTGTTAAGCTAGTCATTGTGCAAAGTGCTGGAGGTATAGGACAAAAATGAAACAATTTCTCCCCTAGAAGAGCTAACAATCTAACTTTTGTTTTAGAAGGGAGCTTGGGATTATTGAAAGCATAGAGCAATTATCCAACTAATTTTTCATCCTTTTAAATGCAAGTTATACTTTGGCCAAAAGACATTCTTCATCTACTTGTTTTATCATTGCTTGCCTGTGTGGATAATTATTTTGAATTATTATGGATCATATTTAAGAGACTCTGCAGCATTACAGGTTTGATGTAGTCAGCACAATGTCATGTGCAAATAGGACCATCTGGAACAACTAACCCATCTATAGGGAATCCCTCTTTCATTTGTACTTGGCACTGTATCTCCAACCTAACAGTGGCAAATGCCTTTCATAAGCATCTGTCTACCTTTCTTAGGTCTCATTTTATATTAATAGTCAAAGGTTGGTTGAACAGAGTTATCTCTATTGTTACATCCTTTAAAGAAAAAATTTAGAGCCTTCAAATGCGTATTTTGTTCTACCAATTTTTTTTCAGTTAGCAAAAAATATAGAGTGAATTTTAGATTCTTTTCGTATTTCTATCAATTTCATGACTCCAACACGAATCATCTTTGGGTCCTTTAATTCAATTGTTCTGCATAACTTCTCATGATCTTTTTCTTTCGTAGTATTTCTCCTTACTCTTGTCGCAGAATGGGGGCTGTTTTTGAGAAATGAGACAGTTCCATTACCAGTGATGGAGAAAATAATTGACTCTTTAGAATAGTTTAGAGATATTTAGAAAGTTACTGAGGCAGCTAAAGGGTGCAGTGGATAGAGCTCTGGGCCAAGAGTCAGGAAGACTAGATTTAAATCTGGCCTCAGACACTTAGTAACTATGTGACTCCGGCCAATTAATTTAATATCAGTTTACCTCAGTTTCCTCAATTATAAAAAATATGCATTCTTGATATGTTAGAATAAATTCATCTTCCTGTAACTGAGTACTTATTTGGCTGTCTTATAGGGTTTTATTAGTATCTTAATTAGTAAGTTATCATTTAGTCTGTATACAATTTTTTATTAATGCAAAAGAAATATGGTCACTATCCTTGGTCACTGAACCCCTGCCAGGAAGGAAGCCTGCAAGTTTGGTTGATGTTTAATAAACTCACCTTACCCTCAGCAGCTTTTCAAACCATTTTGGGGTTCACTGTGTTTACTGTATGGTTATAATATAAATGGTTATATGTATAACCACATATATGTATATGATGTATATGTATATATAAAATGGTTACTGTATGGACCTCTTTTACTATCTTCCACTACAACTTGTACTTAAACATAAAATGAGTATGATTATAATTTTCCCAATTATCTGTTAAAATTTTGTTTAGTTTTAAAATATCAATGCACATAAGTTTACTTCCAATCTAAGGCAAACTGCCTATCTTTCATGTTGTCTTCTTCCAAAATTATAGAAGGCTGATTCTCTTGTTCATACATTTTTGATTAATTAAATTATGCCCCCCACCCCCGCCATGTCTGACCTCTGTTTGGGCAGCTTATGGGAATCACTTGTGATTAAACTAAATTGTTAATGTACCATACACATACTCAACCATTATTTCCTCCGATTTTATGCAGTACATCTATGGTGGGCAAGGTCTGTTTAGGTCTATGCCTTTCAAACTTTGTCTCACAGGGCTGAATTGATATTCTTCTTTGGCCTCGATTTAATTAAACATAGGTGTAATTTCTAATTTCCTATCCATCTTATTTGGCCATGCTACATTCCTTAGGGGAACTTCTGTTGCTTTCTTTCTTTGCTTGACAGCTTATGTCAGAAATTGATTTTGGCTCCAAACAGATGGAGTTTTCTCCTTATCCAGTGTCCTTAACTAACAGAAGACCTAGAATGGGCATGCTGCAACTCAATCTCTCTTCTGATGATGCTTGTCTGAGACTTTTCAAAACAACAAAGTTTCCTCCAGAGGAAATTATGTTCAGTCACTATAACCTTTAAGTGAAAGGATTTGGCTTGAAATGCTCTGGGTTTTTCCCTTTCTCTTTGTGAACAACAGATTATTCTCCTTTGTACTAAATTAATGTGTGAGGAAAATGAATGTCAGAAATTTGGCCCACGCAATATTCCATTTCCTTGTCAGTGTCTACCAGGTCTATTTGGCAGAAACAAAAAAGGAATAGCAAGCCACTTTGAATAAAATGTGCTGTTTTAATCAAAGAGAAACAGCACCACATTAATTTTGCTTCTAAACTGTTAAATTACAGACATGACCAAATAGAAACTTAAAACACTCCTTTTAAGAACAATAGCTTCAGCAGAAGCAATCCTCTGCTGAAATGTTACACAACTCATGATTGTAATTAAGTGGGCATGTTTGTATTAAGCTGCTTCAAAACATATTTCATCTCTGTTCAGTATACACTCTACTTTCATACTGTTTCTACTGGGGTTTCTTACGAGAGTGCCAAGAGTACATACTGACAGATGGAGCTAAGACTCAGCTTGCAACACTGCTCAATGCTTTTGAGACCACAGAATTTCTTGATTTTAGAGGTTAGAGTTAAAAAAAAAGTTCTGTCATTCTAGTGTGAACTTACTTCCAAATTTTGACTTCATTCTCTCAGATATAATTTACAATGGGCCATGAAATATACTACTACCGCTACTGCTACTACTACTACCACCACCAGCCTCATCACCAGCACTACCACCATCACCACCATCACCAGCACCACCACCAATAAATCAGTATTTCATAACCTCAATCCCAAAGCCCATTACTATAGAACTCTCTCCTACGCCTGTGTGATGTGCACGGCAGCCTATCAGAGTGAGAGAGAAGAAAGTCTTCTTGGAGTTTTCTTCAAGCTTCAAGTTGCCTCAGGTGCTTTTGGCTTTCACCTTCAAGAGGGAAGATGGACAGGGCCAATACCACTTTGGGTTGCTTAAAGAAAAGATTATGGGAAGATATGAGAGGACCTAGAAGTCTCCATCACACTAGATTTACAAATAAAAATCAAACAAGGAATCGAGGGAAGGTTACTGGCACTGGGATGCAGTGTTAGTATTAGACTTGACACTTTGGATCTGTGTTTGCTACCTGTAAAATAACCATCATCCTCATTTTTAAAAAGCAATAAATTATTAATAAAATACTTCTAATATTCTAAAATAAATATAGAGTAAAGTCTTTATGGCTTGAATCTCAGGAGGACAGGTTGACTTTTTTTAGGAATTAGTGCTTTTTAATTCCTAGCAATATTTTCATAAGCATTTTACACAAATTTAGGGTCTCACGCACAGTAACAGGTTAAATAAGTGTTTCTCTCAGAAAAGATACACAGCTAGCACTTAGGTAGCAGTTGTCTTGTCAAACAATTACAAGCATAAGATAGACTCCATCGAATTTGAATTGATAACAGAGACTCTTTCAACAAAAATTAAAAGGAAAAAAATTGATTTATTTTCATTTTGGAACAATAAGCAAGGTATTTCCTCTCTTAAATACTCATATGCATTTATGAGCATGTCTATTCAGGAGTCCCTTCCAATGATGAAGATCACTGCCCATGGAATACCACTTCTGTTTATGTTTCCTCGTAAGTTTGCCATAGAAAATCAAATAGGCTATCCTAGAGGCTTTCCTCACTTTCTCATGACATTACAAGGACAGCAGTAGAGTAGTGTGGCTGCCCACATCATTTCCCTTTCTTGCTATATTGCTTCTGATCATGTATTTCCTTTTTGATGTCTTTTACTTGCATTTTTTAGGGTTCTTCATTGACATATGTTACAGTCTACTCACACTCTCCTCTCACTATGTGACCTCTGTGATACTCATTTAAGATTTTGGTGTTTAGTTATATCTCCCTGCCATATAACAATATAGAATGGTAGTAGTAGAAAGAAGGGCCTTTGGCTTCATGAAATTCTGGGAGTCTGTAAAGAGACATTTAGAAGTCAGTCCAGTTGATTCTCCTTCACTTATTCAACTCCATGTCTAGATCTTTGTCCATCTGTACTACATGCCCAGATAATGAACAAGATCTATATAGAATGTCAATCCAAATAACCTAAGCCCAGTTATTGCAGCACTTGGTCTAGTCTATGTGTACTGATAGGCCAGATTTCTTGGAGAAACTGCAAATCTCTGTGAGGAGTTTCTTGTGATGAGTTTTTAGTTATTTTTCTTGTTGCTCTGGGACTTGATGCTACCAACAAAATATCATCCAC
>CM053623.1:379936253-379956769 GCA_028646595.1 Phalanger gymnotis | reverse complement strand
AGATCAGGTGAAGCAGTAGACAGAAGCAAAACACTGGTGAGGAGGGAAAGGGTGAAAGGAGAAAGAGGACAGACAGAAGGAAGAATAGGATGGAAAGAAATACATAGGTAGTAATTATAACTTAGAATGTGAATGGGATAAATTTTCCCATAAAATGGAAGCAGATAGCAGAAGATAAAAACCCAGAATCCTAGAATATGTTGATTACAGAAAACACACTTGAAGCAGAGAAACACACACTGAGTAAAGGTAACGGGCTGGAGCAGAGTCTATTATGCTTCAGACAAAGTAAAAGAAAGCTGTGGTAGCAATTTAATTCTCAGACAAAGGAAAAGCAAAAATAGACCTAATTAAAAGAGATAAGGAAGGAAAATGCATCTTGCTAAAAGATACCACAGACAATGAAGTAATATCAATACTAAACATATATGCACCAAGTCACATAGCATCCAGATTCTTAAAGGAGAAGTTAAAGGGGTAACAGGAAGAAATAGCAATAAACAAGAAAGAAACTAAGGAGGTAAATAGCACATCAGAAAAGTTACAGATGACAGACCTTTGGCATGATTTAGACATAAAGGGTAACACCATAAGGAAATTAGAAGACAAAGGAATAATTTATCTGTCGGATCTATGGATAAGGGAAGAATTCATGACCAAACTAGAGATGGCATTGCAAAAACATAAAATAGGTAATTTTGATTATATTAAATTAAAAAGCTTTTGTACAAACAAAACTAATGCAACCAAGATTAGAAGGAAAGCAGAAAGGTGGGACACAATCTTTACAGCATTTGTCTCTGATAAAGACCTTATTTCTCAAATATATTGAGAACTGAATCAAATGTATGAGAATACAAGCCATTCTTCATTGGTCAAAGGATACGAACAGTTTTCAGATGAAAAAATTAAAGATACCCATATGCATATGAAGAAGTACTCTACATCACTTTTGATTAGAGAAATGCAAATTAAAACAACTCTGAGATACCCCCTCACATCTAATCAGATAGGTTAATTTGACATAAAAGGAAAATTATAAATGCTAGAGAAGATATGGGAAAATTGGGACACTAATGCATTGTTGGTAGAGTTGTGAACTGATCCAACCAATCTGGAGAGCAATTTGGAACTATGCCCAAAGGGCTATAAAACTGTGCATACCTTTTGATCCAGAAATAGCACTACTAGGTCTGTATTCCAAAGACATCATAAAAAAGGGAAAAGGACTTACAAAAAAAATTATAGCAGCCCTTTTTGTGGCAGCAAAATATTAGAAATTGAGAGGATGCCCATCAATTGGGGAATCACTAAATAAGTTGTGGTAAATGAATATAATAGAATACTATTGTGCAAGAAGAAATGATGAACAGGAAGATCTCAGAAAAACCTGGAAGGACTTGTACAAATTGATGGAAAGTGAAGTTAGCAGAACCAGGAAAACACTGTACACGGTATCAACAACATTGTGTGATGATCAACACTGAACTCAGCTCTTCTCAGCAACACAATGATCCAAGACAAGTACAAAAGAATCATAAAGGAAAATGCTGTATCTGTATCCAAATGAAGAATGGATGGACTCTGAATGCAGATTGAGGCATATTTTTTTCACTTACTTTATTTTTCTCTTTGGTTTTTCCCCCCTTTTTGATATCCTTCTTCTTTAACAACTGTGTCCAATACGGGAATATTTTTTTTTGCATGATATCAGATGTATAAACTATACCAAACTGCCTACCACTTTCAGAAGAGGGGAGGGGAAGGAGGAAAGGAGAAAAATTAGGAACTCAAAATCTTGTAATGAATGCTGACGATATTCTTGACATGTAACTTTGGAAAAAATACAGTATCATTTGTTTGCAGTAGATAAATAGAACAGACAAGGAGAGTCCTTTCTCATTATTTACCAGAAAAGCCCCTCATCAATTGAGTCACTTTGTTTCACTGCAGTCATAGTTTTAAATCGAGAGGATGCTGCCTTATAAGTAAATGGAGAACATTGACATTGTGTGTATGTGTGTGTGTGTATGCAGATTGAACTAATACAGATTACTATAGCTGTCTACTGTAGTTATTAATTTTAAAAAAATATATTCATATTGGAAACCAATATGTTGCTGAATAGTCATAGACAGTTTACTCTCTAAGTGTCAGTGGGGGATGCCTCACAGTAAGTGGCTACTGTCATCACAAGAAGTACCACCAGAGGCCTAGAAGCCTAGAGGCCACGTGGAGCTCACTTTCCAGTGCACCACCCACACATCTCTTCAAAGTGATTGTTTTCTTCCAAAATTACATATTAAATTAGTTGCTGCAGGACAGGACTGACCAGACTGGTCTGGTACCTCGCATTTGAGGTTAAACTGAAACACTTGTTGACAAGCTGATAGTCAATCCAAACGGGGTTTACTTAGCCATAGCAATGGAAATTTATTCAACAACAATATTCTGCAAAAACACCGAGCTGATTCAGCTGAGCTTAACTCTTTTTCTTCTGAGTTGCTTATTGTAGCCCAGTGGTCAACATCAGGGGTCAGCTGGAGATCATCATGGATTTTTTTGTACTCATTTAGTTCAGGAATCCACACCAACAGGTTGCTTCTTAATTCCTGAAGCCAATTAAATCTGAAGAAAATTTTCGATACTTTTTAATAGAAAAAATACCCTAAATCAAATAAAGAGGGGCCTTGAAATGTTGCTCTCATTGCTTATTAAAATCCTTTTTGAAAATTTTCTTCTAAATATGCATGTGAGAGATACAGAAGTATAACTTCAGCTATATGTGGTACAGTGGAATATGATGAGCAAACGAAATAATGTGAGAGGATGAAAAAGCATTGTTTTGTATAAAAGGGAAATTTAAAATGAAAAGTCTTGTTGCATATCTTTAAAATAAATTATTTATTAAATGAAAATCTTAATATAGTATAATTTGAGAACAATTTCAGTAGAAATATTTAGTAAAATAATGTTTCAAACATTTAAAATTAACATTAACATGAAAGTGGTATATTCATAAAAGAAATTACAGCTCCTTCAGCTTATTGAGTGAAGTAATGCATGGATGAGAGAAAAGCTGAGTGAATCTGACCTGTTACTAGAAATAGCCTGTACAAAAACTAATACAACAGCTTGGTAATACTCTTTCCTCAAAGCATAATGCAGATTTATCCTCTTTTTTCCTTTGGGGTAAAGGAAGTGCTGACACAACAATTCTTCGAAGATACCAGTATATTCAAATCCAAAAGGACAGATTACTTCAGAAACACTTTGCCTCTTTCAAAAGCAATTTTCAGAGCCGTTGTTGCTCTAGTGTGTCATTTAAATCACTTGCTTCTTTTTCAAGGGACTATAAATAAACCCATCCTTTGACCTTCGTCTCTTGTACCTAATAACAAGAATGTTTAAGGTTCTTTGTGGACAAAGAATCATCTTGTGAACTTGAAAACATATTTCCTGCAGACCATGCTCCTTTCTCTGTCTTCTTTTATAAGTGGTGATCTTTTATACAAAGGCAAGGTGGTGTGATAGAGAGAAACATTGGCGTGGTCAGGAACCTCAGTTGAAATACTACTTCTCAAACTTATGTCCCATGTTACCCCAGACAAGTCACATCTTTTTATGATTTGTATGCTGCTGCTGAGGTCAGGGAGCCATATATTGAGGTTTAGGAGTGCTCAGGACCCCAAAATACCAACACATCGGGTCCTGCTTGAATGAATTAGACTCAAGCCTTCTTACAGCCAAAGAAAAACAAAGTTTATTAAAGATTTGCCATATTGGGTAGAGTCTTGAGAAATCTCTCCATTTGTGATGCTCATATTGACAAGCGGGCCAGATTCAATCTGCTGAGCTAAATTGAATATGAGCATTTTCATGGAGGCAAGATGAGACATATACAGAAAGACCATGGGAGGGATCTAGGGTGGTCAAGTAGTCTGGGGTGATGAGAGGAGGGGCTTAGGGAGGGTCTTGATGGGAATGGGGTAACTGGGGGGTCTGGGGTGAGGTCAGACTCCAGGAGCAGGAATAAGGGTGGGAAGTAGCTACATGTAGATGACAGACTATGGAGAGCTAGGGTAACACACTTGGGTATAGATATTTTGATAGGATCAAGGGTGGGAAAGGCTGGAGGCAATCTGAAGGTAATCAGACAATGGAGGGCTAGGCTAGGTTATTTGGGCATGAAAAGCCAGATCAAGTGGGAGTAATACAGGGAGAACTCAAGGGGGTTCCCAAAGTCTAGAGCCCATCAGAGACCTATACCCCATCACTGCTATGTTAGCCTTGCAATTGAATGCCCTCCTACCTTCCTATGGGGTGCAGCGGTCCATTCCAAGAGAGCAGGGCAGGCACCAGACGACATTTATTTAACTAATTTTATTTCAGTTGAAAAATGACGTTAGTTGAAGATAGCACAGTACTTGGCTGACCCTCTTTTGAACTTATTCAGAAGGATATTCTTTGATTTCCACAAAACAGATCAATAGCAACAAAAAGTGCTCTAGAACAATTTTGGAAATGAGACCTTTATCTGAGAAATTTGCTGCAAAGATTTGTATAAATTGACGGGAAGGATGATTTGTGAAGACTTCACAGGGTAAAATATAGGGGTTACTCTCTCATATTTCTGGAATGGGGAATGTCTGAGGGAGTAGGAGAGGCTTGGAGTTTAACCTCGTAGTAACTCTGGAAAGTCAGGGCCTGAAGCTGTAAGTGTCCCCTTCCACCTCTCTCAGGTGCTAGCACCAAATAGGGAGATAATGGACTACCTGTGAGCTGTTTGTTCTCTGCTTCAGGAAGGTCTCCTCTCCCCTCTCCTCATTTCTTCTCCTAGACTTTGGACGCCACCCCCGGCAGTTGAGTTCTGGATAGGGAAAGCCTGAATGGACTGGATCTACCTTGCGCCTAGATTGTAAGCCCGCCTCCCAGCCAATGGCGAGAAAGGATAGAGGTGGGCGGGAATCTTTGTACTAAAAGTATATCTATTCCTGCACTTCCTTTTTTACTCCACCTCCCCCACTAGATTTCCCTAGTGGAAGTGATACCCAAATCTTGCAAGGTTTGTAAAATAAATTCCCTTTGCTTCTCCTAAAGATATCTCTCCTATTATTTGAATTTTCCATCCCATATGGAAAATTAGTATGTATATACTATGTATTATTAATTGTATTATGAAGCTAATAGAAAAAATAGAAATTTTAAAAGGAGATAAAGAAAAATTAATATTGCAGTCAATAGCCAATAGAGAGCCACTGCAGTTGATTGAGTGAATGAGTTGAATAATAAGATCATTGCATTTTAGGAAAGTCATTTGAAGTTGTTCTCTGGAGGATTGAATAAAATGAGAGATATGAGACAGAGAGATCAATTAGGAGGTTATTGCAATACTCAAAGCAAGAAGTGAAGATAAACTGAACTTAGCTATTGGCTATGTTAATAGAAAGAAAGGGTCCTCTTCAAGAAAGGACAAACAAAACCCTCCCCCTCACTTCTCATTCCCCTCCTCCGTTGCCCCCTCTGCTCCCCCCGCCCCCACTCCCTCCCTTCCCTGTTACTTTGGGTTTGCTGGCTAGATTTCTTTCACAAAAACTAAGCCTTAAACCCACCTTACCCTGGAGCTAGTAGATTAGACAATAGATCCTTGTTCTCCTAGCATAGAGTGAATGTAAATACTAAATAGTATCTGTTTCTCTTTTGGCCAGGAATCCTGAGGGTCTTCTCCCAATTAGATTTTTTTTTTTTGAGTTTTTGATTGAAAGGGCAATCCCTTGATTAACTTCTTAAAGAGACCTATTCACTGAATGGGCGTTACCTCACTCACAGTGAGCACCTGTAAAGACCTTAGCCTAAAAGGGTCAGGGTTTCCCAATGCATTCTGGGTCATCTTCAGTTGTCCTGGTGAATATCAGGCCACCAGACCCAGATGGCTCTGGAGGAGAAAGTGAGTCTGGTAACCTTGCGTAGCCCTCCCTCACTCTAATCAACTTCAAGTTGTGTCATCATTTCTGATGTCATGGTCCTCTTCAAGAAGGACCTCTCCTTGGTTTATTTACCAGCTCAGTTGTTTTTTCTGATCATATTTTTTTTCCTTTTTTCCACTTTTTCCCTATTTTTTCATTCTTTTGATTTTGTTTGTTTCTTGATGCCTCATAGAGTCGTTAGCTGCTACTTGCCCAGTTCTAATTTTTGAGGAGTTATTTTCTTTTGTCAACTTTTATACCTCTTTTTACATTTGGCCAATTCTACTGTTTAAGAATATTTTTGTATCTTTGTCCATTTTACTAATTCTGTATTTAAGGTGTTCATTTCTAGTATTTTTTGTGCCTCTTGTACTAAGCTGTTAATTCTTATTGGGCTTATGTTCAATTATGTTTTTTCCTTTGAGGCTTTGTCTGTAGCTGTTTTGACTTAATTGTCTTCTTTTGAGTTTGTAGCTTTATTTTCTCTGTCACCGTAGTAGCTTTTTATCATCAGCTTATTTGTTGTTGATGTTTGCTCATTTTCCACCCTATTTTCCTTGGTTTTGTTAGAAATACCCTTGACACTGAAATTCAGATATCAAGGGCAATTTATTATTATTGAGGAATCCAAAGGAATTGGTAAATGTTCCTGGCCAGGAGCGGACTCCACCCTTCTTTAGGAAGAGGGAGTGGAGAATACAGGAATGAGACCAATTTTATTAGACTGACATAGATTGGTGCACCAACAGCTCAGTACCTCCCTTCAGAGAACAGATTGGTCTGCTCCCTTCTAGGTCACAGTCTTCCCTATACACCCCCAACATGCAACTCCTTGGCATGTTTCCCCCTCCTCAACATATGTCCCATGTTAAAAAATGGCGGAAAACTCCTCCCTGTGGGTGTGTGAGGTAATATTCAATTAGCCAGTTAAACATGTGTGGTAGCCATTTGACCCAGTTTTCTCTTCAACCCTGACCATTATCTGGCCAGTTTAGATCAGTTCTCCTACATCCTGGGTCTGAGGCATCCACCAAAACCACAAGGTTGGTTTGTATTGGTTGAGTACTCTCATCTTGGTTAATTTTTATGCCTTCTTTGTTCAAGCTGACACTTCATTAATTATTCTGTGGAACTTAATTAACTCTTCTGTGGAAACCTAAGTTTTACCCATCTCTCATAGTTTGGAATTTTATGTTAATATCGGGCTCTGTTTCCAGTGTGGGCAGTATGTGTACATGTATGTGTGTGTGTGTGTGTGTGTGTGTGTGTAGGGAGGAGCAGTTTCTAGCTTCAGGCTTTTTCATATTGCTGTTTCCAGAGCTAGTTCTGAGTTCTGAAAGACTTTGGTGCTTCCAAGGCAGTGTGATCTGGGGAGAGGTGTGCTCAAGGCTCTCCTGTTCTGCTTTCTGGTCTTTACCCAGGTAGGGCCCTGATTTCTTGGTATTGCAATTGATACTATTCCTCGGGGCCTCTCTTCTCTTGGGAACAGAAAGAATACTATTTCTCATAGTCCCTGAGCCCTTGGGGCTGGAAGTGATACCGCCCTTCAGAGCTTCCACTCTCTCTTAACTGAAAGTGCTCCACTCTGCCCTTGAACTGTGACCCAGAAGTGTGTATATGCAATGCAGTTGCCAAACAATATCTGGTCCTAAGTCCAGTGCTAGCACAAGGGTGCCCTGTAGTCTCTTTCTGACCATTTTCCAGGTCCCCTTGCCACATTTAGCTTAGGAGGCCCCAAAGCTGTTGCTGCTTCTGTTCCCATTGTCCTCCAATTGGTTTGTCATCCACGTGGGCTCAGAACTGGTTTCCCCCCCCATGTCATGGATTTGTCTTTCCAACCTCCTATGTTTTCTTATGCTAGAAGAAGGTCTGACTCTGACCTTTTATGGCTCTGCCACTCCCAAATTCAATTTGAGGCATTATTTTAAAGTTGTTCAAAGGGGAATGGTAAGAAAGCTCAGCTGTGTGCTTCTCTAATCTGCCATCTTGGCTCTGTCCCCAGAAGTCTGCTATGTTGTTGTTAATATTTTCTAATATGGCTCACCGTTATGAATCTTCTAAAAGAGTTTGCCACCTGAGGATGATGATGCTTGTGGGAAAGAGTAAATAGCCTGGCACTTTAGATTAGCAACAAAGCTGTGGAAGTCATCCTGGGTTTGGGCTTGTAGGTTTCCCATGGAAGAAACTTGACAGTGATCTTCTTTGTTACATGATGTGAGTGGCCCTGAAAGACTAAATCAGCATCCTTGCTATGTTTAGCTATAATTTCAAATCACTTATCTAGGTTTTTCCCCCAAAGTGCTTAGTATTTCTTTAACGTTTAAAGTAAGGAGCATATTCATCTCCCGAGCTTTGTAATTTTAAAATTAATCAATGATAGACGTTTTGGAGTGACTGAATATTCCCCTGGTAAACATGAAAGACTTTAGATTCCTACCTAGTAACAGAGCTGATTACTTTTTGTTTCTTGATATTAAGCTGCCTATAGCATTTCCTTTGCACCAAAAATCTTGGCACCCTGGCCTTTTTTTTCACCCCATTGTAAATCTAATTATCCATATTCTTTAAAATAAGATTACTTTTTGTGAGCAATTAAGTGAAATTCAGTCTTCTTAAACTCTTCAATATTGCTATGAATATTTATAAACTTAATAGAACTTCACCCTAGTAGGCAGTCCTTTTAATCTTATTTGAAGCAGCATGAGGCCCAAGTCTCCCTGGATTAATATCATATTTTTTTTCCTCTGGCAGGGAGAAAAAGCCTCTTTTTAATGAATTATTTGACTAGACAAGCTCCATTCCTCTTCCAAAGCAATTCTTGAACATGAAAGACTGACAATTCAGCCCATGATGCTCCTAGAGTATGTCATTTCTATTGTCTCAAGCTCAACACTGATTCATATGGTAACTGAAACCTCTGATTCTGGGCCCTGAACATTTCACCATGGTGGTAAAGGAAGAATATTAGAAACCTGTATAAATGTACCCTCTATAGGTAACAGAATGTGGGGAAGACATTGTTTTACTCTTTTGCTCAGGTAAATGCTGGCTCATAGTAGACCTATCCAAACCCAAATCTAAATTGAGCTGTACAGATCATAAAGTGAGATTTAGGATTATTTTTTGTGGTCCCACAGTAGCTCTTCTCAGTATTTCTTCCATGGTAGATATTCCTGTCTCATTCTTTAAAATGGCATAGGAATAGAAATTTGGTAGGTTCCAAAAATAGAATTTTCTCCTTTTTGTGAAGAGGAAAAATGATTTTGTTTCTCTTGAACTTTAGGATAGAATAGCATTTAATAAAACATGGAATCACAGCTTAGGTTCTTATGTAAGCTTATGTTCTTAAAAGGAGTACAGACATGAGCATTTTGTAGCAAGGAAAACAGGAACCAACCACAGTAGACTTTCTATGGGAAAACAATAAGCAATTGTTTCTGATGCTTCTAATGCAGTAGACATACATGCAAGAAAAGGAAAACCAGAAATAATTGAATTAAACTTACAGAAGGCCATTGAATGGTTTCACACCAAGCACTATAAAAAGATTATTGAGAGGTAGGTGAATTCTTAGTTGTTTTTAATGGAATCAAGCTGAAAACAGGAAACTGGGAAAAGAAAAGGGAGCAACTGAACATTTCTCTAGAATCAGTAGGGCAGATACGTGATCTCTGAATTTACTTTGTTTATAAGTGATCTAGCATTAAGGAGTTCATGCAGAAATCTGTAACTTTTTAGATAAAAATAAAATCTCATGGGTACTGAAATACTAAGTTCAGGAGAGTTATGGGATCAGAGATATGGACCTAAGAAGGAAACTTAGAGGCTACAAAGTTTCAACCTCTCATTTTATATTTGAGGAAACTGAGGCCAGAGAGGTTGAGGGATTTGTCCAAAGTGGCCAAACTCGTAAATATCTGGAGCAGGATTTAAATGAACTTCAGTAGTCTTTCTACTTGCTATGACACCAGCCTAAATTCTGGATACCTGTGAAAGTGGGCAAAACAAGAGATAGACATAGTGAGATGTAGACCATGACACCTAGGGAAAAGATGTACTATGTTCATGGGATATTAAACTTTGAGCTATTCACTGAAGCCTAAGAAAGGTGATTGTTTCATGAAGACCTTATTACGTTTTTCTGTGATTTTTTTATAATATGTCTGTGATTACATCCATGTAGGGAGGTCCCAGATGAAGAAAGTCCTTGTGCTGATGAGATTGGCAACTGCTCTTCAACTTATAGTCTTAGTGAATTGTCTAGGGTGATGAAAAATAAAATTACTTGCCAGAGTCACATAAATAGTGTTTTTAAAAGCAGAACTTGAATATCATTTACCTTGATATAGATGCCAGCTTCCTATCCACTATTACATGCTGACTTTTTATTATGTTGTTATGGCTAAATGAAAAAAAATCTCAATAATATTCCAAATGTTTGAAGAAAGATATAGTAGAGATAAGAGATAAAAAGGCCAAGAAGTGACTGCAGCACAGCAAGGAGAGGGCTGCAATATAAAGGCAAAATAAAAACATTGGAATCTTATAGTTGGGAATGTTTGAAGATAAAAAAGGGATAAAATCCAAATCTAAACGATGATGTCTACGGGAGGTCATAGATTTTTGTCCCCACATCCTAGTATAGCAGAATTGGCAGCACCCTGCTGAACATTCAGCATTGGAAGTTGATATCATTTCTTTAATAAAGTGTTTTGATTTGTTTCCCAAATGGATTATAAACTTAGGGAGCTCTTTATCTTAGGAAGTACTGTAAAAGGAGAATTAACCTATAGATGGTTCAAGAAAAGTTAAAAGATAATAATGTATGGCATATTCATTATAGGTTGTTAAAGAAAACTAGAATCCTTGACCCTTGAGGGTGAAGTCAAAGGGTTAATTATTTCCAGCATAACCTAAATGCCAGCAATAGAGCAAGAATTTCAAGCAGGATAGGGCATGAAACTTACACCATTTTTCGGCAGCTCTTTTGTTTCTTATTTGTGTCCCTGGTGTAGTCTGCTTTATTTTGGGGATTTTACCTATAATGACATAGTTGATTTGAGTTTAAAGCGGACAATATTCAAGATGTACTAGATTTATATTTTTTAGTTATAGTTGTCCTCATTAACAAACTTGAGCACAATTTTTCTGCTTACAAACAACATATTAAATGGCTAATAAGTGACATGTTTATTATGGCAGATGTGCCTGTTAGAACTTTAAATGACCTTGTCACTGGATTACTACCTGTTGTGAGTGAAATAAAATCATTTTAGATGAAGGCCTTAATATTTCTTTGTCTTTTTTTCTAAGCCTAAGCAGTTATTCCCACCAAATCCAATTGAGGATGTGATGAAAATGGAACTTTTGATGGCTATTTTTTATATGGTGGCAAACCTCTTCATCATAGTGGTAGCAAAATCTGCACACATTTTCTATTCCATCATTTTCTTCTTTGCCATACTAAGACCTATCTTGGATCTCATGTATTTCCAAATTGCTCTAAGAAATGGCTGTCCTTGTCCTCAATTGTGTCCTGAAAGGAAGAAAAAAATCCAGTGTGAGATTGCTCTGCTGGCTAAGTGCTTTTTGTTAGTTTTTTTTGCTGCTTCTATATAGTAGAATGGCTGAATCTATCATTTCTAATGCTGTTCTAAGATTCTCATAATTGCAGCACTTAGACTTAAAAGTCATAATTTATCATCATTCTGTTTGCAGTTGTTACATTATTTCAGTCAAACACAAAAATAATTTTCTGAATTCTTTCTCAAGTTTATTTTGACCTCTCCACTGTATTGTATAAATAGCCCATTATTCTTCTCATTTGGTGTATTGACAATGTATTATAAACTCAAATGATACAAGTTATAGTTGTGCGTGTATGTGTACATATGTTTTGTGTAGGGGTAGAGACTGAGATTTCATTGGTAGATATAAGGAACTACTAGGTGAAGAAACATTTTCTACCAATGCGAATCAGCATTTTCTCTGTAAATTACATTATTAAAAAAATTGCTAGAAAACTGAGAGGTTAGTGATTTGCTAAGGGTCATACAACTATGTGTGTCTAAGATTTGAGCTTTGCAGTTTTGTATTTGTAGTTCCAAGGCTGACTATCCACTACTCCCCATAGAATTTACATTTTTCTTTTTATATTTTACTTAGACAGCATGGATTAGTGATTAGAGAGCTGGCTTTGAAGACAAGAAGATCTGATTTCAAATCTTGCCTCAGACTAGCTATATGAACTGGGCAAGTTAGCGAGCTTCTTAGTGCCTGTGACAACCCTCTACCAGAAGTGTCAAACTTGGGGGTTGCAGGGCATCAAGTAGCCAGCAGAACTCATGGGCCAAACCAGACTCAAATGTAATTGAGAAATGTTAAAAAAAAATAATAAAAATACAATACAATGCAGATAACATAATTTTGTAGCATTTTAAGTCAATATGTGGCCTGGATCCATTTCTATGTGATTTTTACAGCGCTGTCTTATGGTACAAAGGAGTTGCCAACCTGCATTGGTAGGAGTTGCTTCTTGTAGGAGTTCACTTTCTCAAGGAAATCATTGGCCCGGCTCCCAACCCCGACATGGCAAGTCCTTTAACTTCCCCATGCTCTACATAACTTTCTATGAATATAAGCTATAGAAAAGATCCTGACTTGCATTGGTAGATTAAGTATGCTGACCTATGCATTCCCTTTCCCAATGAAATCACCGTAGAAACCCTTGACTATAACCATAGAGAAATAACATATTACAGTCACTTCTCTGCCTGTTTGGGAATATCCAGTCCCTAGCCACAAAGAGGGTAATAACACTATCTCTTGTGTATTATTTCTTGTCCTGGAATCACATTTCTAAAATAGCATAGATAATGGGTTATGCTGTATGGGCATGTCTATATGCTGTTATTGTTGCTTGTCCTTTGTTCTTGAGGAGGACTGTGACATCAGGAGGGTGACACCATGACTTGCGAGTGAATTGGGATTTAAGTGAGAGGGCTGTGCAAGTCTCACTTTCTCCTCTAGAGCTATCTGGGTCCAGTAGCTAGGTCAGGATGACTGAAGATAGCCCCCATATGTCTATGTGTATACATATGTGTATATGTTTATGTGTATAAATGTATGTGTGTACATGCATACACATGTACGTGCTATCTTCAGTTACAGCAGAGCACAGCCTGTTTATACGGCAGGCCACTTGGACTCCACGGTTTTATGAGTTGGGGTGCCAGAATGATTACAGGTACATCATATTTCACCTACATTTACTCCATTCCATAACAGACATAACCAACGCACATTGACGACATTGGGTTCTTATTGATGGGAACCAGTTAAATACAGTTCTCTTTGTGCAGTTCTTAAGGCGGCTTCCTCAATCATAGCTTTTATCAAATGATTTGATGATCAGTATTCGCTCCTATTCTAATATCTTGTTTTTGCGTGGGGGTGGGGTGGGGAGGAACTTGAATACTTTAATGCTATTTCAGTAGAGCACAAACTCTGCAGCTCCTATAATTCTGGAAAGGCTCCGAGCTCTAGCCCTATAACAAACTCCTATGTCTCTTGCCTAAGGACCAGCCTATCTAATTTCAGAGAAGTTTAACTTCAGAACCAGGTGATTATCATTATTATTATTATGATTTTATTTGAAAAGTATTAAATGGAGGGAAAGAGATCTGCATGTATGAAGAAAGGTACTCATGTGCATGAAACCACCAGCCAAGAAGTTTTGACATATGGTAAGTAACAAAGGGCAGGTAGATAGTGCAATGGATAGCATGGTGGGCCTTAAGTCAGGAAGACTCATCTTCCTGAGTTCAAATCTGGCCTCAGACACTTTACTAGCTGTGTGACCCTGGGCAAGTCACTTAACCCTCTTTGTTTCTAATCTATAAAATGAGCTGGAGAAGGAAATGCAAACCACTCAGAAAGAAAACCCCAAATAGGGTCACAAAGACTGGGACATAGTTGAAAATGCCTAAACAACAACACAACATTAAAAAGGCAGAGTAAGAATAATATTCATGCTTACTGCTCTTTCAGGTTGGAAAAGTTTCTTCCTTACACTATCTTGTGTGAATGTCACAAGATCACTGTATATTAGGCACTCAGGAATGATTATACTGACTTTATGAATAAGGAAGCTGAGGCTGAGACCGTTTTTATGGTCATATAGCTAAAAAAAATGACTGAGGCAAAATTCAAACCCAAGCCTCTCAGCCCTAATTTCAGGATTCTCCTTTATACACCCTCACTCAATAAGATAAAATGCATTTGTGGTTATCCACTGCATGTCTTATATCTAATAGTAACCAAAATAATGCCAGTATTACGTTTATACTATCTTTTACCTCCATCGTTTCATTTTCAACCTCACTACCATGGCTAGAGCTCTAGGCCAGTTGCCTGGACAATTACAATAGTACTTCTCGACTTGTTTTCTTTCCCTCGGGCTCACTACCTCCAAAATATTCCAAACATCAGTGTCAGATTAACTTTTCTTGGACTCAGCTTCAGTCATATCATTCTCCTTCTAAAACTTGGCACTTCTTTGCATAATTTATTAATTCTAAGCTCCTTAGTCTAGCTTTCATTTCCCTCTTTGTTCTGCCCCTAACCTTCCTTTTAAGCTTGACCTTCTCTGCTCTGTATACAAATATTCTAAACTCTGACCAAACTAGTGCTTACAGTTTCCTGAACATACACCAGTTTTCTCATTCTCCTTGGCTTTGCTTATGTTGTTTCTTATTCATGTGACACTCTCCTTCCCATCTCTGTCTATTTAAATCTTGCCCACACTTTAAGATCCAGTTTAAATACCACCATGAAGATTGCTTTGTTCTCGCAAGTGGTATGTGTTCTCTCATATTCAATAGCATTTTTTAAGCACTTATTACAAACTATCGTATACTGTAGTTGAGAAGCAGAGTAGTTTAGTGAGGAAATACTCATGTGGAAAAAAAAACCCTAGAAATAATAATTTTTATGCTACTTAGGTCATAGAATTGTTCTGAGGAAAGTGCATTACAGGCTTTAAAGTACAATAGAAAATAGATTTGTTAAAATTCGTATATATGTTTTATCTCCCTAATAGATTCTAAGTAGATTAAGAACTCCTAAAGGACAGGAATTGGGTAGTATTTGTTGGTATCTTTGCCTATGTAAATGACCCATAAATATTTTTGAATGAGTGAATGAAGGCAACTTTCTTTCCATCCCCTTCTTTGTCCTCTTATCAGACTAGGTTAGAAAAGGAAGTAAGTTACTTTTTGGTTTAAAGTAGATAGTGCCTCCTAGAAATGTTCCTGCAGTGTCACAAGGAGAAGCTAAGGCAGTGTGCCGATTAGGAGACTCGTGAGGGTCCACAAGCTCACTCTTACACCCTATACAGAAGAGAAGCTAAGTGGAAAGGGGTGCAAAGACCCATTGTTTTTTCTTTTAAACAGATAATAGTGTAGGTCCCTTCCCAGTTTTATTTCTATGGTGCTATATTTCAATTCAATTCTACATTTTTGAATGCCTATCTTGTGGTAGGCACTCTAATGGGCACTGGAGATACAGAGACAAAAATATAACACCCTCGTCTTCAAGCTTATATTTTCCTGAAATCAGTGTAGGAGAACAAACAATATATTGTAAACAGATAAGGAGATCCAAATATATGCAAAATAATTTTGGAGGGGAAAAGGGGGAGAGAAGAATATAGTAAAGTTATAAATTCCCAGTCCCTCCATCATTTCTAGCCTTTCCCACCCTAATTTTTCCCCCATCTCAGGTTTTTATGGCTTGGAGTTTGACTCTCATGTCTGGGTTTGTATTTTTTTTTTATCCAATTCTGCCATGTGTTTAACAGCAGCACTTAGTTTTGTTTTTTTTTTTTTTTTCATAAAGAACACATCATACAAAGATGATTCCATAATTAACGGGTATATTCATTTTCCCTCTCATATTTCTTTCTTGCCTGAGTTACCCACAAATACATAATGTTCTAAGGTGGTATCTTTATTTTGAATTCTATTTTCACAACACATCATACTAGGCCCATCAAAGACAGAAGACTTCTTTTTGTACCTCTGGAGAAGAAAATGTTCTGCCTTTTAGCCCATTAGCAATGATTCTCTTTCTTGATTTGTTTTGCTTAATGTAATCCAAATGTCAATACAATTACTGCAGTGCAACTTCCTGGGCTTTCTTAAGTTAGAAAGTCATAATGACTTATAAGTTACTTTTTTATGTGTGCTGTGGGTTGCAACCTATCATTTAGAAAGTACTATGTTAATGACATATAATGCATTCTCTACTTATAAAACAATATTGAAAGATCTATTATATTCTTTGTCAACTTTGCTTATTTGAATATATTTTCTGGATCATTTAGCAAATTATGTCCTTTGAATAAAAATCTCATGACTATTGTTTGGCCTTAACAGTTGTTTTTGAGAATTCGTGTAAGTCTTCCATTATAAAATTACAACTTATAATATTTTTAAAAATCAGATTTGAGGAGGTACTTTCTGAAATTATTATTATATATTATATTGTTTAATAATCTAACGTATTAGCTCAATCAGGTAAAATGGAAGCTATACCATGGTTCAACATATCCTTGATTTGAAAGAGATATTCTAAATTGAATTTCTTATTCAAGTTTCTAAGTGGTGGATAATGCTTTGTTGAAGGACTCCTAAAATGAGACTTTTTCATAAGTTATGATAGAAAGGATGCATGGAGACCAGCCAAGATGATGGGGTAGGAAGAATAAGTTTCTCTACAACCTACTTCACTAGAGATATAGGAAGAGCACCAGACCAAGTAGCAACTGAAAACTACAAAGAGAAAAAACATATAACAAAGCCCAACAGCAAGAGATAGAAAGAGAAATTCCATTTAACGTTACTGTAGACATTATAAAATACTTGGGAGTCTGCCTGCCAAAACAAACCCAGGAACTATATGAACACAATTGTATAACACTTTTCACACAAATAACGTGAGATCTAAATGATTGAAAAAACATCAATTGCTCATGGGTAGGCTGAGCTAATATGATTAAAATGATAATTTTACCGAAATTAATTTACTTATTTAGTGCTATACCAATGAAACTACCAAAAAATATTTTATAGAGCTAGAAAAAATAATAACAAAATTCATCTGGAAGAACAAAAGGTCCACAATATCAAGGGAATTAATGAAAAGAAATGCTAGGGAAGGTGGCCTATCCATACCAGATCTTAAAGTGCATTATAAAGCAGCAATCATCAAAACTACTTGGTACTGGCTAAGATATAAAGTGGTGGATCAGTGGAATAGGTTAGGTACACAAGATGCAGTAGTCAATGACTATAGTAATCTACTGTTTAATAAACCCAAAGACTCCAGCTTCTGGAATATGAACACGCTATTTGACAAAACGTTCTGGGAAAACTAGAAAATAGTATGGCAGAAACTGGACATAGAAATCAAAATGGGTTCATGATTTAGTTATAAAGGCTGATACTATAAGCAATCTGGGAGAGCAAGGAATAATTTTCCTGTCAGATTTATGGAGAATGGAAGAATTCATGACCAAGCAAGAGAGAGAATTACAAAATGCAAAGTGGATAATTTTGACTATATTAAATTGGAAAGTTTTTGTATACAAAGCCAAAGCAACCAAGATTAGGAAGGAAGCAGAAAACTGGGAAAGAATTTTTACAACCAGTGTCTCTGATAAAGGCCTCATTTCTAAAATATATAGAGAACTGAATCAAATTTATGAGAATACAAGCTATTCCCCAATTGATAAATGGTCAAACGATATGAACAGGCAGTTTTCAGGGGAAGAAATTAAATATATCTATAGTCATATGAAAAAAATACTCTAAATCACTACTGATTAGAGAAATGCAAATCAAAACAAATCTTAGGTACCACATCACACCTGTCAGATTGGCTAACATGACAAAACAGGAAAATGACAAATGCTGGAGAGGATGTGGGAAAATTGGAACATTGTTACATTGTTAATGGAGTTGTGAACTAATTCAACCATTCTGGCGAGCAATTTGGAACTATGCCCAAAGGGCTATAAAAATGTGCATACGCTTTGACCCAGAAATACCACTTCTAGGGCTGTTTCTGAAAGAGATCATACAAGGAGCCATATGTATAAAAACATTTATTGCAGCTCTTTTTGTGGTGGCAAAGAATTGGAAATTGAGAGGATGTCCATCAATTGGAGAATGGCTGAATAAGTTGTGGAATATGAATGTAGTGGAATACTATTGTGTTATACGAAATGATGAGTAGATGACTTCAGAAAAACTTGGAAAGATATACATGTACTGATGCTGATTGAGGGGAGCAGAACCAGGAGAGCACTGTATACAGTGTGTACACTGTGACACATTGTGCGATGACTAATTTTAATAGACTTGGCTCTTCTCAGCAATGCAAGGTTCTAAGACGACTCCAAAATGGTGGATGGAAAATGCTATCCACATCCAGAGAAAGAATTACAGAGTCTGAATGCAGATTGAAACAAACTTTGCTCTCTTTTGTTTTGTTTCTTCTTTCTCATGGTTCATTCCATTGGTTATAATTCTTTGCAACATGACTAATGAGAAAATGTTTAGAGTGAATGTATATGTAGAGCCTATATTGGATTGCACACTATCTTGGCAATGGGGGGAGAGGGGAAGAGAGGGAGGGGAAGAAAATGCAGAACTCAAAAACTTGTGGAACTGAATATGGTAAACTAAAGGTAAATTAATTTTTTTAAGAAAGAAAAAACACAGTTGGTCATTTTTTTTCAACCTGAAGAGTAGGAACAGAAGCCTATCAATAACTGTCTCTCAGATCCCAGGCAGGGACCTCCAACCAAGGTGGAGTTTTCATTTTAGTTACTCTGAATCTACAGAACCTTCAAGCAGTGAGAGAGGCTGGGGCTAGCCATAATATACTGGGGCTCCAAACAGGATCAAACTTACCGCTCTATTGCCTTGCCTAAAAAAGTGGTCAGGAGGTTTCAAAACTTAGACCCGAAGCACAGCAATCTGACTTTGCCCTAAATCACATTAGGACACATTAAAAGTTAGCAAGTTGCTAGCCTGAACTGCTCCTGAGATCTTTGAAGAACACAGGACTCAGTATCAGGAAAAAGCAGGAATAGGTCCCCATTGAGTACGAATCATGACTAAACAAGGCACAGACATTCCCTTTAAAAATGCACAAATCCTAGTCCCAATACGGAGTCCTAAGTCAGCAAGTAAGATTAGAAAATTGGGTAAACAAACAAAAATGATCCAGCCGTGAAGTAAAAGACTCTCAAAGCACAAACTCAGAAGAGAATAACTTCAAAACATTACTTAGTAAATCCTCAAGTGAAAACACAGATTGGCTACGAGGTTAATTTTGAGAATCATGGGAAGAAATAAAGTAAGAGTTAAAAATGAAATAAGAGTACTGAAGGAAAAAATAAGAAAAGAAATGAGAGCTTCAGAGGAACAACCTCAAAGGGAAACAACAGCATAATTTAAGAAGTATACAACCTTACCTAGGTAATTGATAACTTGAAAATTGTGATGCACCAAACAGGGGGAGGTAATGATGTCATGATAACATAAAAAAAGACGATGTAAGGCATCATACATGTATGCATGTATGTATGTATGTGTGTGTGTGTGTGAGAGAGAGAGAGAAAGAGAGAGAGAGAACAACAGCTAAAAGACAGATCAAGGGCAGATAATTTAAGAATTGTTGTACTATCTGAAAACCATGCCCTAAAAAACGGCCTAGTTACCACATAGCAAAAAAAAAAAAAAAAAAAATTAAAAAAATGCTAAAACCTGTAAGAATCAAAGGAAAATTGTAAAATTGTAAAAAAAAAAAAAATTAAATAAAATCCATCAGTCATCTACTCAAAAATATCCCCAAAAGGGGGGGTAATGGCTTCAGCAAAATCCAGGGTCTAGATTTTGATGATCTAAAAATGGTTACATTTTGATGATCTAAAAATAATTAAAAGAAAACGAAGGAAAAGAAATCCACTGAGAGAGAGGAAGCATCATATAATTGATTAGGTATTCAAGTACAAGCCTATAGAAATAAGAAGGAAGGGATGTGGACTAGGCATCACTTGAATATTACTTTCATCCAAACCAGATAAAGAAGTGCAGAACCTACAGACTTGAACACGCACGTGCACACACATGCACACACACACATGCACATGCACACGCACACACACACGCGCACACACACGCACACACACACACACACACACACACACTGGTATGGAAAGAAATTAAAAATCAATAAGAAAGAGGAGGGGGGGAAGAAATAAGAGGAAATCTAGGATTATGGGGTAAAGAACGTATCCTTTTCCCTTCTGAATGGAAACAAATAAAAGATAAGTACTAGTGACTGGGGTATAAATAAAGAGAATAAAAGGATCAAAAAGTGCAAGCAGATTGCAGCAAGCAGTCTCCTTGTCACGCCAGCTCAATTGCATGAAGCACTTGTGGTTTGCAAATCCCTTTTTCCGCTATCTTATTCTTTGCA
>CM053623.1:379910901-379926683 GCA_028646595.1 Phalanger gymnotis | reverse complement strand
GATTTCCAGGACAACATGCCTCCCACTACATCATGGTACTTGTCAGGAAATTAACCATCCCACATTAATTTCAACTTCATCCTAGGATTCCAGCTAGGGCATATGATCTGACAGACTGTGTGGGCTCATTTGCATCCTGCAACTTACCAATAAGTGAATAATACAACACAATACAGCAGATGATCAGTGGAATGCAATAAGGGGAGGGATGTGTTTGTATGTGGGTAAAGGTCAAATGTGTGACCCAAGATTTCCTGATGAAAATATGTCCAAATTCCTTACCTTCAGAGTTGCTTTGTAACATAGCAGAATGAGTATTGAACGTGGAACCAAGAGAGACTTTATGTGAAGTCCTGGCTCTGACATTGTGTCATTGTGACTATGAGCAAGTCTATCAACATATCTGAGCCTCATTTTCTTCACCTATAAAATGGAAATGATAATATTTGCACTACCATCATCATATGGTCATTAAGAGAAAAGCATTTTGTAAATTATAAGGAGCTATATAATCATGAGTTATAATCAGGAAAATTAGCAAGGGAGAAATGTTTTCCTTGGAGTCATTTACATTTACTAAGTATAAACTTAACTTTCTCTATGGGTACTTTAAAAAATAACATCAGGAAAATTATTTCAGTGATTCATGATTCATGATTTAAATAACATTCATGAACTAATAGTAGTCAATAAACTTTCAGCAGAGAGATCAGATATTTTATTGACTGCATTCATCACACTATTAAATACATTTATCTGTCTGAAAACCCATTTAAATAGATCAGCAAAGTATTAAAATTCAGTGTATGCTCATGAAAAGCGATGGAGCATTAAAAAACAACTGTCAGTTAATCTAAATTGTCCAACATGAAATTTGGATCTGCCAGTGGCTTTCTTTTTGATTTTGCCCTGCCAATTTTTGCATGAATGTATTTTGTTAAAAACAAACCTTTGAAAATTCAATGTGATCATTATATGAATAGGCTTCTTCATGTTGCACAATGTTTCTACACTCAACTGCCTGGTTATTCAGTGTCCAAATCAGGATTAGCAGAGTTTCTTTTAAGCAGTCTAGCATTCTAGAAGTTAATATTCTGTTATGAAAAAACTTCAGTTGACATATTTACATTTCAATGGAATCATTGCTCCCCCTCCCCAACTTTGTATTGAAAGAAAAAGGAAAATACTCAAAATTATTCTTTTAATTATCATTAATTAGGTAAATTAAATCTTTCTCTTAAGAAACTATCCAGGTGGCACATTAACTTTTTTAAAGGAATCTTTAAATATTCCATTTGGTTCTGCAGTTTCTGTCATATCTCTCCATGCAACAAAGACTAGCAATTCTTCCCTCCATCCCTCCCTAACCAACTTTTCAAGGTATCGATAGAGTTGCATATGTATATGTGTGTGTGTGTGTGTGTGTGTGTGTATCACACATTATCACAATTCATATATATCACATATATGTATATATCATCTCTCTCACACACACACACACACACATATATATATATGTCATATGTAGTCACATAATAGAGGGAATTAAGTAATGATCTCCAAGACTCCTTCCAGATCTAAGTATTAGGAGCTTATATTGATCCTTCAACAGTAACCTCAAATACCAATTCCTCCATAAAGATTTCTCTAAAAAGCCAGGCCAAGAATAAGGGCTAGAAGTTGAATACAAGTTACTTAAATTTTACAAACCACATCTCCTACTCTAAATGTCTTCCTAAATCAAATAGTTTCCATATTTTCTGAATGAGAAAGGATTACCATTTTAAAAATTTATTTTAAAATTCTTTTTTAAAAATAAATTTTGAATTTCAAATTTTCTCCATCCCTCCAGCCCCTCCTCCTCCGAGAAAGTAAGCAACATGATAATAGTCATACATGTGAAATCATGTAAAACATATTTCTGTATTAACCATGAGCCATTCAAATTGTCTTGGATCATTGTATTGGCTAGAGTAGCTAAATCTTTCACTACCGTACTTCAGTTTTGTACAATGTTGTCCTGGTTCTGCCCACTTCACTTTGCATCAATCCATCTGTCCTCCCTAGGTTTTTTTTTCTGAAACCATTCTGCTCTAATGATCATCTTTTGTTGAGCTCATATATTCCTAACATTTAAATATGAAAGGGACCTTAGAGCTTAATGAATTAAACTAATCAGAGTACAGATGAGGAAATGGTGGCCTGGAAAGGTTCAGTGACTTTTCCAAAGACACATGAATGTGAATAGCAGAGTTGGAGTGTAAGCCAGGGTTTTCTAACATCAAATGCAAGGGTCTTTTCCAATATCTAATATTGCCTCTATTTTCTTAATAGTAAATTTGCCCATGAAATAATGAAAATGCCAGATGAAAGTAGGTAGATGTTTAATAACTATCTCTGGGAGAAAAAAAGTACACTACACACTTTAAGATTAATCTGCAGAATTGATATTTTTTCCATCACTTTCTTAAGGCTAGACCATTAACAAAATAATAAATCATGCCATGATTTGTAGTGGTTTGCTGACTTCTGAGGGTACAAATGCTCCCACTGAAAATTTTACAATCACAAGCCAATTAGAAGTGGCTCCACTATGTCCCTAAAAGAAAGTCACATACCCATTGGTTTGCTAATATTATAGCAATAGTTTTGTGCCCAATGATAGTGTTTTATAAAATTTCAGATGTAGTAGAGCCCTCAGAGCCCCAAAATTCTACTGAATAGATTTTTTTAAGTGCAACTTTCTCTAACAGTGAATCAACCACCCTATATAAGCAACTCCAATCTTGGGCAAACTCTCCTAGTTAGGAAATTTTTCTTTATACCAACCTAAAATTTATTTCTCTAGAACTTTCACCCATTACTTCTAGTTTTCTTCTCTGGGGCCACATAGAACAAGTCTATTCCCTCTTCTCTCTGACAGGCCATAAAGAAATGGAAGATAGCTATATAGCCTTTCCTTTAAATCTCTTCTCTGGGTGAAACATCCTCATTTTTGACTCATTCACACATGACAGTTTCAAGTCCTCTTCCCATTGTAATCACTCACTTCTGGATGTTTTCCATCCTGTCAATGCCTTTTCTAAAATATGGACAACAGAGGTGGTCTAACTGGGACCAAGAATAACAAGACTACAATCTCACTTGGCTTGAGCCCAATGTTCCTGTTGGTGCAGCTGAGGATCATGTTAGATTTTATATTTGCCATATGACATTGTTGACTAATAATAAGAAAACTAAGAACTTAAGAGATTTTTCACATGAACTGTTGTCTATCCATATTTGCCTAACTTGTGCGGTTTATTTTGAAAAACACCATCACAGGATTTTACATTTATCAATCACCCAAATTTAATTTTATTATATTTGGACCATTGCTCCTACCTGGCAAGATGTTTTTCATTCTTGATTTTGTTTTTGTAAATATTAAGTATTACCTGCCAGTTGTGTGTAATCCGTAAATAAGCATGCCTGGATTGAAATCTTTGAGAAAAATGTAGTACTTCACAGGACCAAGGACAGATCCTAGGTCATACCACAAAAGAACTCCAGGCAGACATTAATCACATTAATATGTTCATTCAGCTGATACATATGTATATAGATAGATAGATATAGATATAAATATAAATATAAACATGCATGTAAATGTATACAACACAAATATAAAATGAATACACATTTATATGATGTCATATAATTCAGAGGGTACTTTAAAATCCTCATTTTTTGAAGTATTTAAACAGAAATTATACGAGCATCTTTGAGAAATTTTGTAGAAGAATGCTTGTATTGTATCTGAAGTTAGTTCTCTTTGTTCATTCCAAGATCCTGTGATTCTGTGACAATGTCAATAGGTGATGCTTGGCTGAGAAGTTCTGAGCACCTTTATGGCATTTTTCTCCTAATCCATTTCCAACGCACTATCTGGTACCACCCTTCATACATCAGATTATAGGGAATGGTTGAAAACACTGAAAAATTGAACTGCCTTTTGTGTACAGATACTTGACACTTAATGTGGAAAAGTTGCCATTTATGAAGCTATTGGTTCACCCAGGAGGCTATTTATTTGAATAGTTTTGCAATGATAGATGCTTTTCATTGGCTATATTATTTTTACTGGTTATTAAAAATGAAAAATAGTTCATTAGATCTTGGATCTGTTCCTTGTTATGTTTATTTTCGGATTTATATTTGCACATTGAGACACACTATAGTATGCACCACAATTATTATTGAAACATAATCTAAGGGTATCCATTTGAATAGACAAAATCAACATATTATATACATATTTGTAAGTACATATGTATAAACATATACACACCTATCAAATATATTTGCTTCTCTGTATAAAACATGACTCTTACAGTAAAGTTGAAAAGACATAGTAGAAGGTTGATAGTGTGGTGGCAGAAATATGGGGCCACTGTATGTCAGTACTTTCTTGATATGAGAAATGCAATTTTAGAATATACCCCTTTCAATTGTAAAGGGGCTGCCACATCAAATGTTATGTTTTCTTTTCCTTTACCGCAATTCTTTAGTCAAGACCATCCAAAAGACAGACTATCCTTTCCCAAAAGTTGATGGCAAACTAGTGTATTAGGAACTCTATTTTCCTTCCTTTGAAAAATTACAAACTGACCCAAAGTTTTCCTTTCCTGATCGCAGAGCACAGATAATCTCTTTCTCTTAGACTCATTCATTTTGGGTTGCAATGGTTCCCTCATTAATGTAATGATAATGTTGAGGAGGATGATACTAACATTTATATATACTTTTAAATCTGAGATTACTTCTCCCTCTTTGCCCAGATCCTGAATAGCATGGGAGCTTTAACTTACTGCTTTTCCAGCCTGAGCCCATTAACTGCTCTGTAGATAGACTGGTAGTCCTGTGCTTCAGGAGGCTCACCATAGTAGTGAATTCCTAAGCTCAAGTGATCCACCAATCTCAGCCTCACTAGCAATAAGAAATACAGATGTATACCACCAAACCAGGCAATAAAACACTTTTACAGTCTACAAAGCACTTAAAATTTGTCATCACAATAATCATGTGAGGTAGGTGATTCATTATCTCCAGTTTACAGATGAGGAAATTGAAACTGAGAGTGACTTGCTCAGGTGCATAAACTACTAAGTAGGAAGGGCAGATTTGTTCTCAGGTTTTCTTGAATCCAATTCTGTCACTCTATCTCCTATAACATGGAGCTTCTTAGGGGTGTGGTCATCATGAATTTATGAAATCCTAATGGTACAGGGCCCACCCACAAGAAAACTCTTCCTCCATTTGCCATATGTGCTGTGAGCATGGTATAATTGTATAATGTGGTATGATCACGTAGCACAACTCCAAAATCCGGGTGACCTCTTGATTAGTACAAAGGCAGACTCCAAATCTAACACTTCTCAGACATGGTTCAGGTGCTAAGATTCAAACTTCCTCGTTAGCTGCTTCCACTGGGAGCTGGCATGTACCTCTCAACTCTTTTTTTGTCCTGTGATCTTCCAAATAATCAATGTCCCATATTCTTTTTTTTAAAAAAGCCCAAAAAGCTTACAATTTCTCCATATTTGGATATATCATCACTTTCTCTGAAACTAAAAAAATTGATATCATTAAGGTCATTTTTCCTCTCTATGTCAATTTGATTCAGAGAAAATTGTACATGTCAGTAACCACTTGAATATTCATATACATGACATAGTTAAACTTTTGCTCAAATACAGATCATGTGCCATTTTCACAAAATTGTCTAACGAAAATAATTCCCAAGCATGTTTGACACCATTGACCACTTTTTTCCTTTTGAATGTCCATTTTTCCTTTGTACTTATGACCCTACATTTCCATCATTCTCCTCCTGTCCCTTTGATCTTTTCTTCTCTGCTAGATCTCTATCCTCCTACTGCTCCTTAAATGTAGCTCTTCCCCTAATTTGTCTTAGATCCACTTTCTTTTCTCTTTATGTGCTTTCATCTTTGGTGCTGTTAGACACTCCCATGATTTCTGTCATTAACTCTAATGTGTTGGTTTCCAAATCTATTATCTCTAATCTTAACTTCTGGGTAAAATTGTGGTTCTCCCTGCCCCCACTCAAATTTCTCAGACCTAGCTGTCTTCGAATGTGTTTTGAATGAATGAGATTCCCATTTGTCCTTCATTTAAATAGTACCAACACAAAAAGATGCAAAAAAGAAGGAATTGCCCTATGTGTAGGAGTTTTTGGTAATGAGAATTAATTTATACTTACGACTGATATGGTAGTTCCAACTGCCCAAACCATCGTGAATCTTATAACTGGGATCTTAGTTACAATAGTTTTTTTTTTTTCCCTGTAGTTATACAGAATAGAGCCCACCTGTTCTTATTTTCAAATAGGAGCTAGAGTGTTGAGAAAATTATGTTCTTTCATACATACAATTCATTTACATACCCACTCCCTGGCCCCACCAAGAACTTTTTACTATGGAAGAAAATCCCAGGGCTGTTTTGGTAGTTTTTGTTTGTTTTTTTTTTTCTTTAAATCATGAAGTAGACACTAAAAAAATAAGTGAACTTATCAGCTCACACAGATAACTTTACAAGCTCCAGAGACTTAATATAATACCTCCTGTTACACCTGGCTACCTTCTTCCTTTTATGCAGTGACCCAGAGTTAACGGGTCTTCTCATTCAGCAAAGGAAATGGGCCCCAGATGCTCTGCTATCTCTAACCTCTCCTGGAGTGTGGAGGTGATGAAGGAAGGAGGTCAGGACAGCACATGGACTTCTGAAAGGCCAAGCATGAACATATTCATCTGACTCTGTACAAATGCCAAATGCCTTGTCAGCTGGTTTGTAGTGCCTATAAACCTTAAAGAATAGGTACTGTGCACACCCTAAATCTAAACCTTAGTTATAGATCGTAAAGCCAGGTCATAGCAGAAGATTTTAGCGGCACAAACTGCAATTGAAGTTGAATTTATCCATCTGAAGTTGAATGATCCATTCTTAAATTCCCCCTCAAAAATAGGGATAATAATTACTATCACAGAATTCTAATAATTATTTAGGTCGATAATGTGATATAGAGAAAGGAACTTTGACTCTGGAGCCCCAAGAACTCTGTATATATTCTCTTTTTTGTTGTGTCTACTTATGTCACTTTGGGCAAGTTGCTGCAAAATAACAGGATTGCATTAGATGGCCCCTAAATTCTTTTCTGTACCTAATAACATTGCGAGTGATTAAGATAATTATTTTTATCTTTATTTTCTAAATGGGGAAGCTAAGGCACAGAGAGCTTACAGTGAATCTCTTAGAGAGAGCTCAAGTGAATCTCTTGTTTAAAATAATAACTTCTTTTTCTAAAGCATTTTCATTTTGATAAGTAACATTTAGTTCTGACAGTCTTCTGACTTAGGAGGTAAATGTAAGATCTCCCTTTTATTATTGAAAAATTTGATCCTGGGCAACTCACTTAACCCCAAACCCCTATGATCTTCAAATATTTAGAAACTGTCAGAGCTAAGATCTGAGCCCATGGGTCTCTGGACTTCAGATCCAATGAAATTTCTACTATAATAAAGTTTCAAAATGTCAGTGCTGCATTCTTCTGTCAGTTTGGGCATTTCCTCTACTAGTACAGATATTGTTAGTTAATACCAGTATCTTCGAGGACACAGATTAGCTTCCCTCCTCCATAGATAGATAGACAGACAGGCAGGCAGGCAGGCAGGCAGACACAGACAGGCAGACAGATATCATTTACTAATCAGCATTACTGTATAATCCTATTCCCCATTTTGTCAGATCCTGTTTTGTCAAACCCCTTTTCTCAGTCCAGCTCAAAAGGCACTCTCCTAGCATGAACTCACAGCATGGTTGAAGAGCATAATCACTCCTAGCCCCTGGAGCTTTTGCTAGTTAGCCAGGTTAAAGTGGGACCTCAGCTTTGTTTGTAGTAAACCGAGATTTAGCTTGAGCTAGGCCCGCCTCAGGGGATCATTCTCCAGTCCTAGCTTTGCTTTATCAAAGTTAGGAGTGAGCTGGTCTTCTAGGGGAAGGCTAAGAAAGAGAAGGTCCTGACTGGGGTGGTTTTGTTTCTGTAGTCCAGTACTGGAGGTGGGTGAGTCTCATAAGGCTATTAGCATTCCTTAAGGGTCAGAGAAGGTGTAAGGAGCCACACCTAAAAACCAGCCCACTTTCCTCAGTTGTATCTAATCATAAGGCTTTCCTACTACCCAACCCCTGTCTCCTTCCTTTTCAATCCCTTCTAGGTCACAATGCACTGAGAGGGGAACAGTCTGACCCATTTATTAACAATTATACATGTTACTGTTAAGAAGTTATTATCTTGCCTGGATATATTGCCTCAGTTTACATCAATGTCATTTTTACTCACCATGACTCTATTGGAGGAAAGGCAGCACATCAAAGGGAGCTGGAAAGTGTATGCGTGGATCAGATAGTGTGGTATGGTTCAAAGTAGAAAAGTGCAGAGAGTCAATTGGAGTTGAGGGAAGTGAGAATGGGTGGTTTGAGGTCTTCATGAGCTAGTGGTTCTTGGCAAGAATTTAATAATCAGAGGGAACACATAGCTGATGAATCTTCAGCAATAGAAGGCTTTTGCAGTGGAAGTAGAGGAGTCCGGAGACCACAGATTAAAACAAACGTTTTAGAGGATGCTTCATTATACATCCAGAAAAATCTGATATGTGGACAAAACAGGACATTTTGAATGTGTGCTCTGCTAAGTGTTAACAATCCCATTCCTTCTCTAATTTATCTGCTCCATAAGATTCCTGCTTTATTGTTTTAAAACTTATTTTTAAATATGTAGAAATACAAATACAGAAATCATATGTAAATATTCATGCAGATACAACAAAGTTTAAGCCTTATCCACCTCTTCAGAACAGCCATACCTATTTAATAAATTGATAAGCAACATTTAAAACTGTAGAAAAAGCTAGCTTTTTTTTCTTTTTCTTTTCTCCTTGTAGCCTAGGTTTATTAGGAATTCTTTTTTTACATGTAATTTTAATTTTATTTTTCTTACTTATACACAAACATTTAATATTTTTTTTAAACTTTAAGTTCCAAATTCTCTACCTCCTTTCACCCCCACCTCCACCTCTTTGAGAAGACAAGGAATTTGATATAGATTATACAAGCGCAATTAAGCAAAATGTTTCCATATTACCCATGTTGCAAAAGAAAACATAGACCAAAATGAGAATTGTAAAGGAAATTAAAGGGAAAAAAAAGGGATATACTTTAATCTGCCTTCAGACTCCATTATTTCTTCCTTTAGAGGTGGACAGTATTTTTCATCTTAAGTCAAGTATTGTCCTAGATCATTGTAGCAATAAGTCATTCACAGTTGTTTATAGTACACTATTGCTGTTTCTGTGTACAATGTTTTCCTGGTTCTGCTCACTTCACTTGGCATAAGTTCACGTAAGTCTTTCCAGGTTTTTTTGAAAACATCCTGCTCAATATTTTTAATAGCACAATTGAATTCCATCACTCTCATATACCACAACTTCTTCAGCTATTTCCCAATTAATGGGCATGCCCTCAGTTTCTAATTCTTTGCCACCATAAAAAGAACTGCTAGAAATATTTCGTACATATAGGTCTCTTTCCTTTTTCTTTAATCTCTTTGGGATGTCGATCTAATAGTGGTATTGCTGGGTCAAAGGGTATGTACAATTTTATAGCCCTTTGAGCATAGTTCTAAATTATTCTCTAGAATGGTTGGATCAATTCACTACTCCACCAAGAGTAATTAATGTCCCAATTTTTCCACATCGCTTTCAACATTTTTTTTTCCTTTTCTGTCATGTTATCCACTCTGATAGATGTGAGGTGGTACCTCAGAGTTGTTTAATTTACATTTCTCTAATCAATAGTGGTTTAGAGCATTTTTTTTTCAGATGACTATAGGCAGCAAAAAAACCTAATATTTTTCAACAATTTATAACCAAAGATGTTCCAAACAACTGAAGTTTGTAAAATCATCTCTCAGAGAGAATATCACATGACCACTTTGATATCAAAACCTACCATAAAATGTTGGCTTATAATATCTGAAAGATCACCAGTACTGCTGTCCATTTCAAAGTGGATTTGTCAGATTAGATTTTCTTCAGAAATTGAAAATAAGCTTCAAAGCTTTTATGTTATGCCAAGAAAAAAAAAGAGCTTAAATCACTCTACTGTTGGGTTAGTAGTTTCCTTAAAATTAGGATCCCCTCAAATCTATCTCCAGTTTATTTGCTCATGAATAACTGTGATCATTTTAAGCTTCAGTCATTTGTTCCAAGGATGTATGCATCTTCTTACTTCAACCCTATCTGATTTATTTTCTGCTTATGTACAAATAGTAATGAATGTTATAAACTTGCTTTTAATTCAATCAGTTAATTAGTATTTATTTAGGGACTACTATATGCTAGACACTGTGTTAAGCACTGAATATTGAATAAAGTAAAAGAAAAGTCTCTGCTCTCAAAGAGCTCACACTCTAAGTCAAAAATATATTCTTTCCTAAGTTTGAAAAAAAGTGCCTTGAATGTGTTTCTAGGCCTGCCATGTAACAAAATGTGCACATCAGTAAAATTATTTGACCATCATTTATGGAACATCGACCCACCTTAGTAGCACACAACATTGTTAGGAATAGAGAAACATTATCCCTGTCTTCAGGAAGAATATGCTAAAAAAAAAAGTCCAAACCCAAATGAGTTCATTTTCATGGTCACTGACACATTGAAACCCATCTATAACTCATACTCTCAGAGAGTTATGTGTAACAATGGGAGGTTATGTGATTTGCCAATGGTTGCCTACTCAGGATATTTTGCAGGCAGAACTTAAAACCAGGTTTTCTTGACCCCAGTGCTGTCCCTCTATCTGCTTACTCATACTGCCTCAAGCTTATAAAATTTAATCTCAGGAAATAACAGTAAACTGTACAAGAAAAAGTAGACCTAATTTCTAATTTATGGAGTATAGCTAGTAAGTGCTTTAGGAAGCCTACCATGTCTTTATGGTAGAACTCTGGAATCAGAGAAGAGAAGCTACAAAGTGGAATTGGATGTCACAGTAGGTAATAATCATTAATATTGGCACTCAAAAATGCTTGATGATCAGTTTTCTGGATTATTGTGGGAGGGGTATGATTCATCTAGAGGCTGAAATCCATTTTGTGAGAAGTTGATCACCTGTGACCTACATTCCTACTCTAAAATATTCTGATTCTGATGAGAGGGAAGCTGAAAAGGAGGTCAATTCTCAAAGAAGTCACACTAGTGGAAGGTAGAATTCAAGTGGCCACAGAAGAATTGGTAAGACTTGGACAGGCATAAAGAAGGGAGGAGCACATTTCATGGAAGGTGTTTTTGTGGGGGGATGGAAGGAGAAGGGAATGAGAAAAGATATGGTATACTCAGGAGATAATGAACAGGTTGACCTGACTAGAATAGCAGGAGTGTGTGTGTGTGTGTGTGTGTGTGTGTGTGTGTGTGTGTGTGTGTGTGTATTTGTGTATATGGAAACCTCTATAGACAGATATCTCCGAGTGATTTTACAATTTCTTTAAAGACTTCTGGTGATGGGGACCTCATCACAGAATCCTCGAATAAGAAAATAGTCTGATCTGTCATGTAATTGAACAAGATTCTCCCTCCAGCTTCCCAAAGAAGTGGCCATTCAATTTTATCTTGAATAATTATAGGAAGAGTAGGAAGGAAAAACACATGTATATGAACTTACAAAACACAAATATATATAAAACCACACACACACACACACACACACACACACACACACCTCACACACACAGAAAGGTATGTTCCTCACTTGGAAGTTCTTATATCAATGAAATCAAGGTCTAGGAAAAATCAAAGAATTTATCTATATGTCTATAAATATATGTATATGTACATTTTCAGAGCTGTATGTATATTGTCTCCATTCATTTTAGAATATATTTCAAAAGAAGTTGAACCAGAATTCAAATTTATCACTTGTAAATTAGCAGAGAGTATTACTTTCTTAATTTCATACTTTTCTTTGAGTTTGATATTAGTTATATCAACTTTATATATAATTTTAACTCTTAATCTATGTAAACCAAATCTATGAAGTAGAGATCATTTTAACATGCTAAGCAGAGCTGTATGAAGAGGTAATAATAAGTAAAATAACTCGGGCCACTTAAAAAAGTATAAATTTTATAAAAAAGAAAATATCATCTAGAAGAAAAAGTGACTGTTATGTAAGTGTAAGCAACTACTTGCTTTTTACACAGTGTTATTTCTCTCTCCTCTGTCTGTACCCCCAGAAGAACAGCAGAAAGAGAGAAGGCAATTCAGGAAAGTGATGTGAGTTTTCAGGTCATTTCCTCACAGCCTCTTGCCAGGTACAGTATCAACTATTCAGGCTTTCTGCATGTGAGCCATTCACCTCCCCCCTTACATCTTCATTATTGTTTCTATTTATACATTTACACTAATAGTCAATTTTAATTTTTTTTAAGTCGCTGCAGAACTTGGGCTTTGTTCACTTAATTGATTTTGTATAGCATTTAGCACAAGGGCATCAGGGATAAATAAATATGGCTTTCTTTTTTTTTTTCTAACAGACACACAAAAATAGAAGATAATACAGCTAGAGTGAATAGAATAAATTACGAAATGCCTAGTGTGTGGGAATCTCTTGGCCAAAAACTAATAGTGTTCCTTCTACCCTGATCAAAAATCAGAAAAGAATGATAATGGCAGTTAGAATGGAATGAGCACTAGACCCATATTCTATTATTGCCTTAAAGCACAATTAATTGGGTGCCAAAAGATCTGAATTTGAATCCTGACTCTTCTATTTGTTACCTCTATTAACCTGGGCAAGCTTCTTTCCTTCTATGCACATGCTGCTTATAAGTATCTCTCTCACTCTCAAAAAAAAAAAAAAGCTATTTGGAAAGCAAGACTAATAAATAGAAGAAATAAACCAGAAAACAACAAAACAAAAGCAAAGCCAATAGGCTTCCCTCTCCAAAGATAAAGGGAGTCGGCTAGGTCCTCAAGATGTACTTGTTGAGTATAATCTTAAGGATTCTCTCCTAAGCTATCCTGGCCCAAGTTTTGCTTATGGTAAGGAATCTAACTGAAAGGTGAAAACGAATTGAACAATCTTAGATGAGCCCTGAAGACATAAACTATGACCCCAAAGTCTAGGTTCACAAGAATTGGCTAAAATTGTTTTTTTATTTTAGTGGCTACCCCAAGATATAATTTTTCCTTTGACTGAAATTGATGCTACCATCCTGTAAACCCATTAAATCCTAGACAGAAACTAAACTCCCTGCTCTATAATTTCATCAAGCTGAATGGAAGAAATTCCCCGGTCAATGTTTTACACTATTTCCCCAGATAAATATTTGCAGTCCCTTCAAATCAAACCATTTAAGCAAGAAAGGGACATTGTCCTGTAATTATAATTCTATATTTATATGAATGTGTATGTGTAATGTATTTATATAACTGTATATGTATATCTCACTCTTCTAGTGATTTATATTACCTTCCTTTAACATAGAATGTGATCACGATTGTAGGTTAATAGCTCTAGAGCAGAGAGAGATGGGAACCAGACACAGTCTAATCCCCTTATTTTATATATGAGGAAATTGAGACTCAGAGACATTATACGACATGCCTAAGGTAATATAGAGAATCAGCATGATAGGTGGGATTTCAACTCCCACCTATCTTTAACTCCCCAGCCAATACTTTTCCACTTTATCATGCAACCTCCCAAGATCAGAGTCTATACAGAGTCCACATCATACCTGAAAGATGAATATCTCCTAGAATATTCTACTATTTTTGATCCAGCTCCAATTTGAAGACCTCCATATCAGGACAACTGATTCTTCTTCTCAGACAACCAATTCTATTGTGCAATAGAAGTTTTCTGTATGTTGAGTTGAAATCTGTCTCCTTTACATTTCCCACTATTTAGAGTGAACTTTCATCTTCATTTCTGTTTAAGATCTCCCATTGGAATCAGAAGATAGTGGTGACTGTCTCCGTTATTCCTCCAACTGTGCTTCTTTCCACTTAATATATTTTATTTTTTTCCAATTACATGTAAAGATAGTTTTTGACATTCACTTTTATAAGATTTTGAGTTCCAAATTTTTCTCCCTCCTTCCCTCCTCTCCTCCCTCCCCTAGACAGTAATCAATCTGATATAGGTTGTACATGTATAAGTATATTGATCATATTTCCATATTATTCATGTTCTGAAAGGATTAGAAAAAAAGGGAAAACCACAAGAAAGAAAAAAAAAGTGAAAATACTATGCTGCTATATACATTCAGATTCCATATAGTTCTTTCTCTGGATATGGATAGCATTATCCTTCATGAGTTTTTTGTAATTGTCTTAGATCATTGCATTACTGAGAAGATCTAAGTCTATCATAGTCGATCACTGCAAAGTGTTGCTGTTGCTGTGTACAGTGTTCTCCTGATTCTGCTCACTTCACTCAGCATCAGTTCATGTAAGCCCAGGTTTTTCTTAAATCTGCCTGCTCATCATTTCTTATATCACAATAGTATTCCATTACATTCATGTACTATAACTTGTTTAACCATTCCCCAAGTAATGGATATCCCCTCAATTTCCAATATTTTGCCATGACAAAAAGAGCTGCAGTAAATATTTTTTACATGTGGATACTTTTCCATTTTTTCCCAGATTATTAACAATCAATTTATTACCTATGGCTAGCAAATAATTATAATATAATAACAATTATGTATTTTGCATTTAATAATGGTGTCTATCTCTTGTTTGGTCATAAATTCTTTCCTTATCTGTCGATCTGACAGGCAAACTATTCCTCTCCTAATTTGCTTATGGTATCACTCTTTACGTCTAAATCATGTAGCCATTTTGACCATATTTTGGTACACCTGACATATCTTGTGTAAGATGTTAGTCTATGCCTAGTTTCTTCTGCACCATTTCCCAGTTTTCCTAGCAGTTTTTGTCAAATAGCGAATTCTTATCCCAGAAGCTAAAGTCTTTGGGTTTATCAAACAATAGATTACTATAGTCATTGACCACTGTATCTTGTGTACCTAACCTGTTCCACTGATCCAAGGCTCTATTTCTTAGCCACTTAGTTTTATTTATTAGTTCAGTAGTTTTCTTACTTTGAGTTTTATTAATCTCTCCTTTGATTTTGAGAATTTCTAATTTGATATTTAATTGGGGATTTTTAATTTGTTCCTTTTCTACCTTTTTTTAAGTTGCATACCCAATTCATTGATTTGTACTTTCTCTATTTTATTCATGTCAGCATTTAGAGATATAAAATTTCCCCTAAGTACTACTTTACTTGCACCCCATAAATTTTGGTATGTTGTCTCATAATTGTCATTCTCTTTGATGAAATTATTACTTGTTTCTATGATTTGTTGTTTGACCCACTCATCCTTTAGGATCAAATTATTTAGTTTCCAATTGTTTTTTTAGCCTTTCTTTCCATGATCCTTTATTACATGTAATTTTTACTGCATCATTATCTGAAAAGGATGCATTTAATATTTGTGCCTTTTTTTTATGTGAGTGTAGTAGGAAGGCCGAATTTATGATCTCAAATATAATCATGTATATGTTTGAATGGTCCGAAATCGCAAGGTATGAGAGATTCTCTAAGGAGAAAACAACAAGAAATTTATTTAGGCCCCACCGCAGCAAAAACTTGAACCA
>CM053623.1:379853077-379910401 GCA_028646595.1 Phalanger gymnotis | reverse complement strand
TTTGGGCCTGGGGCTTAGCATTTAACAGGTGAAAGTACTTTCACTGTAAACAAAAGCCAAACTCCTCAAGAGCATCAGTTAAACTAAGCCCATTTTGCCTTACTGGCACAGGGGAAAGAAACACAACTGAAGTTAACAGATTCTTATTACTCAGTATTTTAACTAGTGGACAATGAATCATTATGCCAGCTGGGAAATAGAAATGGCTTAAGTCACATGCAATTTTGAATAAATGATTAGGAGACTAATGTGACTTTACTTTTTTACTGAGTATTTTGCTAATAATGGGGGAATATCATATGATGACTTATAAAAAACAAACATGAATCCTGATGATAAATATAAATAGAATATAGAACATGCAAGAAATTTGGAGCCATTTGACAGTTTTCATCGAAATTCCAAAGTTTCATCTAAGACTAGAAATGTGTTAAAACTATGCAAAGGCTCCAAAATGTCACTGAAGAACATGAGGGAGAGAAAGATTATTAGAAATTTCCTCAAATCTGAATCAATGTGACATATAATCAAATTCAGTATCCTGTAAGGACTTCACACAATTGAGGTGAGTTAAGGGGTTTGGAAAGTGCCTTGCCTTTAGATTTTCAATTCATAGAACTGCATGAATTATGCAATTTACCTATCACTATGATGTTCCTAGTAATATATGAATGTCCTGAAAATAAAGAATACTTAAGAAATGAATTTATGTTATTACAGCAATACACTCGTTCTACACTATTTGATGACAACAAAAAGCCAACTATATGAAATTTCATGAAGTAAGGATGGTATAAGTACATATGTGCTACAACTATGTACTTTATATCCCCATATACTGATTTTTAACACCCTTAGGAAAATGGCATAATTGTCCTTATCAAAGTATTTAGTGTAAAGGTGAATCTTTTGTTTTACTTCTTGATTTTAAGTGATTTCTTCCAATTTATACATTTGTTAAATTAATTAGATCTGTTAAATTAATTAGATCTAAAGAAGATAACTTGAGAAAATCTTATCAATCCATTTGTATTAGCATTAAAATCAAAGTCAGTGAGTTTAAAAAAATCATTCTACCTCAAATTAATTAATTGTTATTCTCCAAATATACATTTCCTTCAGAGATAAAAAGCACTGAATACCTCAAGAAATGTAAATTTGCAATTAAATGCAAAATGTTTTATGTTAAAATGTTTAATGATGTGTGTAGAACCTATAATTAAAATAGCAAGGTATATTTAAATTGTGGGCAGCTGAAAGTATGTAAATGTTAAAGTATTTGAAATGGTTATTCATGGTAATTCATAATCCTATGCCACTTAATTATGTCAAAAGTTCTAGTGTTTATTCCTAGGTTTTTATAAAAATGCATAGACCACAGACAGAGGCATATATTAAGGCTCAAAAAGTGAGTTAGCAGTGCCAACTTAGGTATTACTTCTCCAATTTTCCCCATGGCTTCTTCAACTTTGTGTTCATGTATGACACAACATGATATCAAATGTTGGTAATTACCAGATGCATTATGAATTTGGACTGTTCAAACTTTGAATGCTTTTATCCAGAGATGTCAAACACTGACTAACTCCTGAGTATTGTCCAAACCAGATTAAAATATAATTTGGAAATATTTAACAAAATACATGTAAATACAATAAAAATAAACATTACAATTTAAAATTGTCAACATGTGGCCTGCAAAGATCCTTATGTGTGGATCAGGGGCCACTGTGTCTCTTTGTTTGGCATCATTTCTTTTATCCATCTGCTTCCAATCATCTCCTTCAGGGTTTTGATGCCCTAAGTATTCATTTTGGGCACAATGTTGATACTGTAGAATATAATCTCTTTGAGGGTAGAAACTATTTTTATTGTATTTGTATCCCCAGTGCCTACCACAGTGGTCACTACGTAGTAGGTATTCAGTAGATGTTTCTTGAATAGAATCAAAATTATTGGATAGGTAGCTAATAAGAGGTACCCGCCCCCCCAAAAAAAACTTAGTGAAATTTCAAGTTATTAAAGTTTAAAACTTCACCGAATTTTTTGGAACAACCTTTATTTATAAGGTAGAATTTTAGACATCTGGAATTTGTAGGTGTTAGCCTCAGTTCTTCCAGGAAAAAGTGGTTAAGTGGTCAGGAATACATGAAAAAAAAATGACCTGTTTAGTCTAACAAGGTATTATAGAATCACTAATGAAAAATGGATCTCATATTTCTTAAGCAAAGAACTGAACTTAGTTAGCTTTGTCACTCATTATCCAGAGATCATAAGATTTAGTGAGTTTCAAACCTTATAAGACTTACTCAACTGTGTGTATTCCATATAGGTAAATGACCACTGGTAAATGTTCTCAAAAACCAGTGAATGTCTTTAAAACACCACTAACTATGTTAGTTTTTGACAGGGAGATCCAGTTCATATTTGTCATGGATGGGCGAATTAGAGTCAATCAGGATCTCTGTACTTTAGAACGTATTTAAGAACTCTGAACTGAATGGCTTATGTGTCCGATTCTGTTTTTCAGGTGTTGAAAATGAGTCATTTTCAGATTGGGAATCGTGAAAATTGTTTTTTAGAAAGAAATGTGAAGGGTGAAAAGTGAACACTTTAGAATCTGAGGTTTTCCAATAGAGATTCTAGGGATCATTGTGAATGGAATTGTTTCCTACTCCTGTAATCATTCATTCCTTGGCTCTCTCTTTGCCTATGACTTTCTAGGATGCTTTTTACTTGGTGTTCACCTCTTTCCCCCCACTCCTCACCTCTTTTCCTTGATGAAACAGAAATTAGGAGGCAGAATGGCTAGAGCACAGGATTTGGCACATCTGAATTTCAACACTACCTTAGATATTTATTAGTTGTAGGATCCTAGACAAGTCACTTAACTTCTCTATACTTCACTTCCTTTATCTGCAAAATGGAGATGTTAATAGCACTTTACAGTTTCTTGAAACATGACTTGTGCAAATTACAGTGAGTTTCATTGTAACTCCAAAACCATTGTGATATGATGTTTTGTGTCAAACTAGACATTAATTATGAATGAAATCATGCTGTCTGAGTCAGTGATGCCTGGTGTGCTATAAATGTTTTATGTCTAAGTGTCCCTATAGTACCTCTCAATGTAGACAACACTTCTCCACCATGCCCAAAGAAAGGATTTGAAAACTTCATGAACAGACCTAGCTCCACCTGCTGGGTGGAGTCTCATTCCTTTAGGTCACACCTGTCATTCTCCTCCCCTTCCTCTCTCTCTCTCTCTTCTAAAGGTGGGGCAGGGCGGTGGTGGTGGTGGTGGTGGAGCAGTAGGAAAGAGAGGGGAACTACTTAAAGCCCCCAGCCATGCTAAAGATCACAGTACTGGCACGATCTAGTCCTTGTTTTAAGTTTTGGGGTATTTTTTGCCTCTTTGTTTTATGAGCTCTACTGGGTTGCTAGTAAGATTAAAATAAAATCAAAATTGGCTTGATATTGCTATTCGTTATAAACCACTAAGGCCTAGAAGAGTCAGAGTTCATGAATTTGCTTCCTGAATAGTGATACCCCTTGAACTGTTATTACTTCACCGTGCCTGGGTTTTAAACTACACAAAGTGAAATGAACTTGTATAATAACCACAAATGTTTATATGAAAGGACAATCAGGATTAGAATGACAATAACAACTAAAACGTCTCCAGAGATCAACAGTAAAGGATTATTGACCTTGCAAACAGGGCTGTGCTGGGTAGAGGGGAGTTAGAGAAATAATCCATACTTTACTTCTCCAGGGTCATTGTTGGAGTCAGCATCTTTGTCATAAATCTACTCAGAATATATCTTAAATGTACCTGTTTATATGTGGTTTTCCTCATTAGGAAGTGAGCTCCTTGAGGGTGGGAGTTTTTTTGTCTTTGTGTCTCCAAAGATTTAGCATAGAGCCTAGTACATATAATAAATGCTTGATAGATGTTTGTTGACTGATAAGGGGGTTGTGGAGGGAGTCAGCCTCTACCTTTAGGGAACAGTTTTAAAGCCAACTTCTCCCTTTTTTAGCACATTGCCTCATACTACAACCCTCAAATCAGCACCAGCACCATCTCTTTCTGGACTTGTCTGGTACTCTCAGGTTTCCCTCTGGGTTGAGTGAACCCTCCACAAACTCACTAGAAGAAATAATCCTATTCTTCCCAAATAATAAAAAGTAACTGTAAGATGAATTTTAGTGTAAGGTAGATTTTAGTGTGTGTAAGTGGATTTTTGTTATTATTTCTTACAGTTCAGTTTCCCAGGATCTATGGCTATAACAACCTCCATTTCCCAGGATCTGTGGCCATAACAATCTCTGTTTCCCAGGTACTAGATATGAGTTCCCAGGCTCATGGTTCAAAACATCACCACGCTTGCACAGCATTATATAAGGATAAATAATATAAACATGTGTGCTGAAACCATAAACATCCACTGCGCAGTGAGATACAGGGATGAGGTGATGTAAACTTGTGAGGCTATTGGTGGCACTATGCCTTCTTTGTCTGATGCCGTATAAAACAGGTGGGCATTAGTTAGTGGGTTGGGGAACATTTATGGTTAAATGAACAAGCTGGAATGCTGTGTGCCTTAATCAGTCCCCATCAAGGCTTGGGAGGGGGGAATCTGTGTTTACCTAAACTGAGGCCTGAGGGGATTTAGAGGAACCCTTAGGGTTGAACGCACAAGTTATGCTCATCTCAACTGGCCCCATGGAGACATACGGGTAGTTGCCCCACCTTCTTGCTGCGAGAAGGGTGATTAGGGAATATTGTAGGAGTTTGTAGTGCTTCCATTATCAGCAATACAGTGTTAGAGAAGAATAGACTAGAATAAAGCTTATTATTAACCCCTTTGAAGCTGTCTTTCCTGTCTGACCAGATCAAGAGCCAACCTGTTAGAGGCTGGAGTCCAAGCCTCCAGTGCCTCCTGTTTATTAACTGTCTAACACTAATAAAAAGAAATTAGAAATAAAAATTCCCATAACATGGCTACATAAGAACAAAAAATTTGCAGGGCAAATTAAAGAAAACTTCAGAAGTCTTCTAGTTTTAGCTAGGAAGCTAAGTGGGATACTGAAATAGTGAAGCCCCCTCAGTATGGTATTGAATGGAACGCTGAAATAGTGAAGCCCCCCCTTCAGCATGGGAAAAGACCCTGTCTCTCCTACCATCCATCCCCCCACCCTGCACCCCTTCTATGTTTTTATAAATTGCTGAGAAAGTAGAGTTAAGAAATTACAGCAGTAGACAGACACTTGAGAGGTCCTGTTTTATCTAGCCTTTACTCCCTTTTCCCTGTCATGCCTGCTTTTGTTTGTTTGTTTGTTTTGTCTTGTTCTTTGTTTTCTGTTGCTGGGAAAAGACTCCGCATTTAGAACATGAGCTCCAGATCCAGTCAATGGGAAGACAAGCCAGTAGGGGGTGAGGGAACTCTGCATTAGGGTCTATATGACTTTCTTTGAGCTGTATGCCACATACACACAAATGTGTTGGCATCATCTTGGGCCATGCTAGGGTGTGTCCTTTCTTGTGAGAAAGTAATAAACTCCTTGCCTTTTCTCAAGAATGGTCTCTGTATATTTTTAATGTGAGTAGTGGTCTCTGACCCACACAAATCTAAGTCAGCCAAAGTCAGGTCAAGGTAACAAGCATTTAATAAGTGCCTTCTTGATGCCAGGCACAGTGCTAAACTCTGGGCATATACCAAGAATGGCCAAACCAGTCTGTATCCTCAAGAAGCTCACAATATAATGGGGCTGGGGGAAACAAGTAAACAATGGTTATGGGAGAAATATCTCCTTTTTGACTTCATATAGTAGGTAGCTAGTACTGAAATGGTTCTACCACAACTCAGAAGTTATAAAGGTAAAAACCAAGGTTTTATTATTCTTAAGCAAGGTTCAGGAGGAAAAAAAATAAACCTGTACAATGATGAGTTGCTCAGTCTTCAGTGCCATCCAACATTTTATGTCCCCATTTAGGGTTTTGTACAATGATTAGGATTCTTAAAAGCTCTTCTTATAGAGAAATTTATATCAGAGTTACAGATAAATAGTTCTTTTGCATGTTGTAATCTTATGCATTCTTTTGGACTATAAAAAGACGGATTCATAATCCCATGCATTCTTCAATTTCATAAAAGTTAAACAAAGTTAAACAGTCATAACTTCATAAATCCCCTAAGGAAACAAACCTAGTTAAAAAGACTTTAAGTAAACTAAGTCAGGTTTAAGAATTAACCTATGTTCGGAGGATTCACAATGGGCCAATTGAGAGGGGGAAGATTTACATGTCACCAAGATAACCAATCAATCAGAAACAATTGCTATCCTTCCTTTGGCATTTTATCTGAGAAACGTTTGAATCCTTAAGCAAATTTTCACTTCTCAAAGGACAGGTTTCAGTCGTCTCAATAAACCTCACTAGGAGAAACAATACTGATCCTCCTAAATAATAAAAAAAATTAATAAAAAGAAATTAAAAATAAGAAACCCTATAACATAGCTACATGTGAACAAGAAATATACAGGGTAAATTATAAAAAACTTCAGAAGGAAGGCATGAGTCAAAAAAAAAGCCCACTTCAAATACCAGAAAGCTTAGCTTAAGAGCCCCACTTCTTCCTTCCATCCTGACCCAGAGAACATATGATAGCTACGTGAATGCCTGAGAGGTCGACTAGCCTTCTCAGATGCATTAGTGGATTTTATTGGTATGTTCAACTCAATGCCATGAAACTTCAGATGACTAGTGAAAAAATAAAAATGTATTTACTCATGCCACTCAACCTAATGAGTGCGTTTTAATGCTTTTGGCTTAATTGTTTGATCAATTAATTATTTCAATAAACAGTTTCAGTCTGTTGCCGTGCTTACACAATGGTTGATTGTGTAAACCGTCGAAGGAAGGAAACAAACTTTATTAAAAGTGCCTACCTACTATGTGCCAGGGATTGTGCTAAGTATTTTAAAATGTTATCTTATTTGATCCTCACAATTATTGAGGAAACTAAGACTGATAGGCACTAAGTTATTTGCCCAGGGTCACTCAGCTATTAAATGTCTGAGGCAGGATTTAAATTCAGGTCTTTTCTGATTTCAGGTCCAAGGCTCTATGCCTCTGAAATTGGCTATTGTCACCACCAACCACCATGATGTTAAAGAAAATCATCTTGGTGTTCTGTCATTGAGATATTCCTTTTAATCCTTTTTCTTTTAAATTTTCTTGCCTTTGTACCTGTATGGCAGGATAGAAATAGCAGCGGTCTCTGGTGCAGTGCAAAAAAAAAAAAAAACCTCACCAAAAACAAACAAAAAAATTGCATTTGACACTCTCCTTTCTTAGCTGCCAATTTATGAAAACAGCTGTCTTGCTTCCAACACAAAAGATAAAAATGTCTCACATTTGCAGAAATAATCAAGAGACTGTGCAATTGTTGTCAGCGTTTTTGTATTTTTTGGCAACTTAAATTCAAAATGCCTAGAAAGAAGGTCAGTAAGTTTGGGAGCAGTTGTTCTTTCAATGTTCATTTTGTAAAACATTCCAGGCAATGCTTTAACAGTGCTCATCATCTCTCAGATCTTCCTGCTAGTTACTATGTGTCTGATGCTGCCTAGTGTTTTCAGTTCTGGACTTGCAGTTGGGAAGACCTAAGCTGGAATCCTACCTCAGAACTTACTAGCTGTTTGACTTTAAGTAAAATCTCTTAATCTTCTGCCATAGTTTGCTCACCTGTAAAATGCAGAATCATAGCACCTACCTCACAGGATTATTGTGAAGATGAAATTAACTGAGATAACTTAGGTTAAACTCTTCCAAATCCTTAAAAACACTATATAAATACTATTATTGTTATTTGATAAAATGTCTTGCATAACTAATTTCAGTTATCTTTAGTACAAGTCTTTTTGCTATGGTGACATTTCTGTAATTTTAGTGGAAATTAATGGAAAAATATTATTTAAGAAGGAGCCTTTGAAAATTTTCATAGAATAATAGAAAATATACTTTAGAGGTAATGTGGGATGATGGATAGTAGGCTTGCCATGGAGTCAGAAAGACTTAGAAGTGAGCCCTGCCTCTGGCACATACTACTGTGTGACCATGGGCAAGTCACCTAATTTCTCATCTTTCACCTACTCTCTGAGACCTTAAGTTACAGCAGAGTTGTTCATGTGGATTGTGGGATTTTAGATATGGAACTGGAGAAGTCCTCCTTATGCATCTAGTCCATTCTATTCTTTTTTATAGAGGAGGAAACTTGGGCCAAAAGAAGCTAAGCGGTTTGCCTGAGATCACATAATTGTTACGTCTGAGGTGGGATTTGAATCTAGGTCATCTGACTCCAGAGTTAGTGCATTTTTGACTATGCCGTGCAATACCAGTGACAAGGGTCCAAAGGTTCAGTGAGTTTCCTGCACTGAAGAAATCATAGATCTAGACAAAGAAAGTCAGAAAGAGAATTCAATTTTAATGCAACTTTTCTGCTGGAACAGTGTTTCCCAACTTTTTTTTAGTATGATGATCCATTTTTAAACTTAAAGAAGTTGGACTCTCCCCTATGATTAAAGAAATGCATGTTAATAAAAAGCTATTATGATTTAATGTTATAAATGAATTTGTAGGTGATCAATGAGAGCATGTCCTACATGCTGTAATTTAAACTCATGACCAAATTATGTGGTACAGTGAATAGCGCGATGGACTTGGAGTCAGAAAGACCTGGGTTCAAATCCCACCTCAAATGCTTTCTTGCTGAATTACCCCTTAACCTCTTTTGGCCTCAGTTTCTCATCTGTAAAATCCTGGGATTGGATTTGATGACCTCTAAGTTCCCTTCTAGTTCTAAATCTGGGATTCTATGACCTTTTGATCATGTATTCTTTTAAAAAAATACTTATTTTATTTTTAATTTATGAAATAAAAGAGCATTTCCATAACATGCTAGAATAATAAGTTAATTGCATATGAAACTGCAAATTTATTATATACAACTTACTACTCTTTTAAAATATATAATAAAATAATCATGTAAATTACTTTGTTTTCTTCCCTACTTTCACCCTAGAGATAGCTTCCATTAGACACATATGTGTGTGTATGTATATGCATATGTATATATACATATATAGACAAAATCATTCTATATATACTTCTATGCATCAGTTCTCTTTCTGGATGCAGATATCATCTTCCTTCATCTATCTGTACTCTTAAACTCTACATCCTTTAATTATTCCCTGAGCAATCTCTAATTTCTTATAAGACATCTCAGAATACATCTTAGCATTAGAAGCCACAAAGAGTGATTTAATTCTGTAAACAATTGGCACTGGGGCACTCTCTCTTTGGGCCAAAATACAAAAGTAGAGCTTGGCCCTAATTTGGGTCATGTGTTGACTCTCTCTGTTCTCAACTATTTTGGAGGCTAAACTTGAAAAACAGGAAACAATTCTCAGCAGGGTAGAATCTACCCTGAGGGATGACTTCAATCTGGCACCACATCTAAACAGTAATTCACAACTCCACACCATGACTCAACAGTACCATAAACCAAAACCTTCCTACTCTCTCTTACTTTCTCAACCCCGTTCCATGTTGTGCAGGTATGAATTATACCTACTTTCTATCACATACTTTTATGGACTTATATGGGAAGAACAGAATAATTATTCTTGTTGCCTATTTCAATCAAAGCTGTTATTTTACTTCAGTGCATGTTTTTGAAAAAATATTATGTATATAGAGGCAGCAAGACATAATGAATCAAGAGTTTACCCCAGAGGTAGTATAACCTTTGTTCAGTTGGTCCTCTGACAAATACTTGTTGTGTGATTCTGGCAAAGTCATTTAACCTTTAAGTGAACCAAAGAACCTTCTAAGATTCTGGATTACAGAGGTAAACCAATGTGTATTTGTAAAGGAGATTTCCCTTCACCAATATGTAAGATGTCACTTATTTAGCCTAGAAAGTATGTATGCTTATTAATTATATTGTCATCACACATGTTTTCTTGGAGCTAAATAAAGATCCCAATGACAATTTTTGTTGTGCATGTCAATTGGTAGATCTCTTACATGAGCTCCTGGGTGCCATCACAGCCCTCTCCTCACAGAATGAAACAATTGGTAAAAAAATCACCAGGTAGACATGATATTTTAGAACTACAAACACTCATTTTTTCATAAAAATGGAGAAACCTAAATTATAAATTACTAATGCTATTATAGTGACTAAAGGAAAGTTAGGGGTGTAGACAGAAGGAAGAAATGGGGTAAGAGGAGAAAAAAATATAAGCAGTCTCTTTGAGACAGCCATCCTAGAAATATATAGAGTCTGTCCCTTTGCTCAAAAGTAACTGAAACTGTATCTGCGGGAGGAGTAGCAGAGACAGAGAGAGAGACCGAGGGGAAAGCGACCTCAGGAGCCACCATGTCTGAAGACATCAAGACCAAGATCCGAAACTATCTCACTGCACCCTTTGATAGCCACTTTCCCAACCAGAACCAGATCCACAACTGCTGGCAGAACTACTTGGATTTTCACCCTTGTGAGAAGGCCATGAATGAGAGAGGTGGTGATGTGTCTGTCTGCCAGTGGTACACACGTGTCTACAACTCCCTCTGTCCTCTGTCCTTTGTGAGTACTTGGGATAATCACAGAGCAGAAGAGACATTCCCTGGGAAGATCTGAGCTGTTTCCTCTTCCTCCCTTATCCCCACCCCATGCCTGGGGCTGGATCCCTTCTTCCTTCAGATTTGGGAAATGTGATCTGTTACTACCCTTGCTCTGGGTGACCTGAATCATGGTAAAATAAACTGTGTTGGAATTGAAAAAAAAATGTAACTGAAACTTTTGAATCATGACAAAAGATTCCATATAATTGTCATCTCTATGGCAGTGAATATCTATGATCACTATTTTTATCAGTCAATATCAACCAAAGGATATGTGTTGAGAGCCTAATATGTACCATCGTTTTATTCTGTTTCTATAAAAGTTATTATACTTTAAAAGTGCTACAGCAAGCACACAAAAGAAAATTGGTATATGTACATTTAAAAACATTAACATAAACTTTCTTTAGAAAAAATTAATCATAGCTCTTCATAAATTAACCTCCCTGCTTTGTTAATCAGGGAACGAAACACTGGAGGTCCTACTCAGTATCTCACAGAGTTCACAGTAGCTTAGAGTTGGAAAAGAACTCAGAAACAAATATGATCTAACCTATAATTGAACAAAAATTCCTCACACAACGTGTCAGCTAAGGGCTCATCCAGTATCTGCTTTAAGATTTCTAGTGAAAGGGATGCCATTGCTCTTGAGGGACCACATTCTACTTTTGGACAGCTTGGAAGAATGGATGGATGGAAGCACTTCTTAAATACTTTGTGCCACAAACTGTGCTAAACACTGATTCAAATAGAAAAAGCAATATAGTACTTGTTCTCAAGAAACTGACAGTTTTGTCGAGGGAAAAAGGCATATGAGGGATCAGCTGAGGGGTGGCTAGAAAAGCCTAGAAGTCCTAAGAGGTCAATAGCAAGACAGAAAGAAAGGCCCAGGGATTCTTAGGCTCATTGGCAGGTGAGAATGCAAGTTTCCCTGGGTCCCAGATAAAGCCAAAGAATCAGGATGCAATGCAACAGAGATGGGAAGGTCTGATAGTCTCCCATGTTACTTGAAAGGTTAACCTTGTTCATTTCCTGATTATCAAGTGGTATGTGTACTTATGTTAGATCTGTACAGCCCTAGAATTAAGGTAGTGGAAAGAGGCATGAAGGGAGAAAAGCTCTCCAATTGGCAACTCTTCCTATCTGTTCTTCATGGATGGGATACAGAGGGCTTGTGGATAATGAAGAGAGGCAAGGGATCTGTAAACTAGGAGTGATGAATGGAGGTTACAAAAAGGAGATAAATTAAAGCTTCTTAACAGGAAACTACAAGGAAGGGTGTTCTTTCTACTCACCTTCCCCCTTTTCATTACCTGTAAGCTCAACAGGTAGTGTAGTGACTTAGCCAAAGCCACATAGCTAGTGAGTCTCAGAAGCCAGACTTGGTTTACTTCTTCCTGACTCCAGGTGCAGGAGCAGTCTACCCACTGTACCACCTAGCTACCTGTTGGGCTGTTTTTACTTTCTTCCAGCTTTTTATTATCTTGGCAGACCCAGAGGAACATGCAGGTTATGGGAATTAAAGCAAATATTGTGTTCTAGCAATACATCTGAGAAGAAAAGCCCTTGGTTTTGGAATTGGGTCTTCTTGCCGCTCCATCTTTGGATAGAAAAGGATTGTGTAAGTTTTAAGAAGTCCAGAAGGTTTTGGACTTCCCTTTTTCTATCTGTGTCCACAGATCAATTGATGACAATGTCAGTATTGGAAACTAAGGGCTGGCTGCTCAAAGATACCTCTCTAAAGATCCCAGAAAAAGGAACTACTCTATGTTTAAAAGGAATTTTTGAACATCTCCTGAATGGGAGACTTCCATCAACCAAGAATTATAAGTCGTCATTTTGTCATGATTTTTAAAAGCTGGAGCCCACTTTACCCTGGACTATATGAGACAGTGCATCACAGACTTTTCAAAATCTATTTAAAGCTGGTGGACTAAAGCAATTCTCAACTGATCATATGGCAGTTGGGAACACACCATTTGGGGCCTGAGCCATCAATAGTAGAGAATCATGCCTGAGCATCCAGAAATATCCCTAGTACCTTGAGATAAAATGTTGCCATACATTAGATATCTATCCTTCTTTGTCACTTGGAAACCCGTTTTAAGTAAACACTCAAAAAATCAGGCTTAGCTGGGCAAGAGTAATAGTGACCCCCAAAGGTGATTCCTTACCACCTTGCCTTTCCCCTTTTCGCAGGCTGCTCGTATAATACATGATTCATCACAAGGCTTGTATAATATGTGATTCAATGATTCAATTCATTCTGATGAGATAGAGGACCAGTAGGTCTTAGCATCTGCCCAGTCACTTCCTCCTAAGTTCCTTCTAGAACTTAGCACATGTCTTGTCTCTATGCCTTAAAGTTTTCATTCCTTCCTACTATTATCTTCACCTATTTATTTTACCTATTTATCTTTTTATTTTAAAGACCTCTGGGCCTTGCCCTTCACTAGTTGACTGCACCCTAAGGACTTCTTGGCCTTTCCAGTTATCATGAAGCTAAACTTTCTTTTATAGTTGACCTCCCTCAATTAGAGTATAAGCTCCATGAAGCAAGAATTGCCTCAGTTTTCTTTTGTGTTCCTAGAATTTAGCATAGGGTTGACACACAGCTAAATGCTTAATAAATTATTGTATCCATTCACAGCCATTTCAAAGAGGCCTAGCAATCTACAGAGGAAAAAGAAAATCAGTAAAGTGTATATTCCACCCAAATTATGACATGATTTGTATAGATACATTTCTGGTTTAGTCTATCAGTAGACATCCATATTTAGGAGAGTTACTGTAAGTTTTATCTTAAACTGAATAATGGATTAGATTTGGCTACATTCAGGAGTTTGTGCAATGCTTTTAGAGATTCCAAACTTATCTCTATTGTGAAATACTCAACACAAATATTCTTCCAATAATACTCACTGCTTGTGAAAAATGAAACTCCAACAGCTCACAAAGCTAGAAATTATAGATGACCCAAAATGCAGTAGAAGGAAACATGTTGATCAGAAATAAGAGGTTGTGTATTACTAAGAATGATAAGTGTTATAAATGACATCAATGAAAAGCCAGTGGTGTGATATAAATATTTTAAGGCTATAAGGAAATAAGGAACAATACATATGTGACATTTTAAAGTTAATCTACATTATATACACTTACTAGCTGTATGATCCTGGGGAGCTCACTTAACCCTGTTTGCCTCAGTTTTCTCACTTATAAAATGAGCTGGAGAAGGAAATGGCAAACCACTTTAGTATCTCTGCCAAGAAAATCACAATGGAGTCACAAAGAGTCAGAAACAACTGAAATGATGTAATGATAACACATTATTAACACTTTCTTAAGACAATCAACAAAATATACCAAGACCTGAATTGTAGTCTTTGCAGATTTCTGAGGTATAAATGCTTACCTTGAAATTTTAAGCTCTCTTGAGGGAATTCAAGCTGGCTCTAGCAAATACTTGAATATAGCCAGAAAAAGAGGTGGGTTATTCATGGAGGAATAATAGTATGAAAGAAAAGAAAAACAGCAGAGCCAGGATCTTAGGCTGCTATCCACAGAATGCCAAAATACATATTTATAGGAGAATAGAGGTGGAAATCATATAAGATGAGAAGGCATTGCTCCAGTTGTTATCTACAGAGAGTCTTGCATCAGTGAGATCAGAGGCAAATTGAAGTATTCTGTTATATTCTATTAATCAGCATGACATTTTTTTTAAAAAAAAACATTGGGCTTAAAGTACCATGGAAGGTCTCAGTTTAGGGACAGAAAATAATATTGTCTCTCCAAGTATGATATTTACCCATTATTAATTAATATTTGTTATTAATGATAATTAAAATATATATTCTTAATGTAATAATCAATATTTTGAATGAATAATTTGGACAAGAGAAAGTTACGTAATTGTAGCGAAAAATATCACTTTAAAATATTGTCAACTGCCAGTAGCTTTACTAGTTATCCAAACATAATATTTTAAGATGAAAATGAATGCTCCTCGGATCACATACATCACATGCTGAAATGTTAAACGTTGATGAAAAATTCACAAGTTTTCGCTGTCATTTGATCATTTGTTTCACATGGCAAGCCAAGAAAGTTGTTATTTTGTTCCCTATGTCTAACAGAATCTATCACTCCAGAAACATATATACCAATAGACTGAAAAATGGAGAAAAATTGACTTCCCCCACAATGGATTGGTGAAGTAAAGTTTGTAGGGCTTTGTTACAAATTTTTATGAATCACCTCATGTTCAGGCTCTCTCAGCTTGCAACTTACAAACATGATCATTAGTTATCAGCAAATTCTTTTGGCATTTAGAGATGTTCACACTGGTTTTAGTCTTGTATTTCTGACATGTTTCAAGGTATGCAATGATGAATTAAATATTCCTGACTAGAGCTGGAGTGGAAAAAATGAACCAAATGCAACATTATGTAAATAAAAAATTCACTTGGATTGATGTTTCATATTTCTCTACATTAACTCTGGCCTGAATTGCAATGGAAATTACCCAGCCAGTGGAATATTTTGTTCTCTTTACCTCCCAGATATCTTCTTGTAGGAATTTATTAAAAGATAATGGATTCTTTTTATAAAATAGTCACATTTATTCAAGGAATCATCCCTTATTCCCTAGAATGAAAATTACATTGCTTTGACAACTGTCAATATATTTTGGAGGGTTATAAAAAAGAGATGAGAACTTAGGATACATATACACATATATGTTCATTTAATTAGTTTTTGATCAAATGAGAAATTATCAATTTGATAGTAATATGGCCTGAGGTGAATGCTTGAAAAGTGCAAATAAGGTTCGAAGGCTATAAAAATCATTATTTTATTTGTAACACTGCATCTTCATGCGACCTTTCAATATTTAAAAGGATGACTAATATATTGATTCACTTATCATTTGTGGAATATACACGCATAGGTACATACACATGCATATTTGTGTGCATATGTATGTATAGGCATACATATACACATACATATGGAAACAATAATTTTCATTGATTTGTTCTGATTTAGTGTTACTATATACAAAATGATACAGTAAATCCATCAAACAACAGAAGTGACAAACTTCTCTCTTCATTACTTTCTTTTCTGTCCAAACAATTGGACTGCTGGCTCATCCCTCCACGTATGAGGTAGGTGATAGCCATTTCTGAAATTCTGCTGTCTCTTCAGTTGGGAAAGCTAAATAGTAACGTAAACATACAATGTATGCTTTAAGAAAGAAAATTAAGAAAAATAGCAGAGGAGCTAAGATAGATAGTGAGATAAATTAAAATGTAACCAAACAAGCCAAGATAACATGTATTTCTATAAGATGTTTTTTGGATCGTCGATGACCAGAAGTTATGCAGAGGTTGATTTTTACAAAGCTGTCAATGCCAATTTCCCCAATGTTGCCTAGAGGCACTAATTTAATACTGACATATAGGAATCAGTATTGTTTCCCATAGGTCCCTTTTACTTTTCTTTTTTTTTAACAGGGTGCAGTTTTTAGAGAAAATACTAGCCCAGATTTCTGAAAATATTACATTAAAAAGAGTAGGTTTAAGTTTGTATGTGTATTTACTTTTATTTAGCTTGTTCTTCCTTAAAGGACAGAACTAAAACTCTCCATTATTAATCTCAAACTTGGGGAAAGTATATACATATGCATATATATATATGTGTTATATATATATGTGTGTGTATCACGTATGTGTAAGTATGTGTGTGTATATTGGTATACTCCCTGTGTATATGTACAAATGCATGCATATGTATATTTGTGTATAGCATTTATGTGTTTATAAATACAATCTAGCATTTATATAACTCTATAAGGCTTGCATATGTAAAATATATAACATGTAAGATAAATCTATATAACATGGTAATATAAGTAAAATAAAATATTTTACAAAGCACTGTACATATGTTGTCTCATTTAAACTTCACAATAACCTTTGGAGTTAGGTGCTTTTATTTTCTCTTTTACAAATGGAAAAACTGAGGCAAAGAGAAGTTAAGTGACTTTCCCAGGGTCACACAGCTAGTGAACATCTGAGACAGAAGTAGAACTAAGTCTTCTTGACTGCCTGTCTAGCAATCTCTGTTCTATAATACAAAGATAGAATAATGTTTTTCATGTATATATTAATAAAGGTGTGTGTCAGCAGAATCATTCATTCGAATGGTCTTTTCTAACTATTCAAATTTTTTGAAAAATGATTCAGGTAAATCCTTTTTTTTTAAATATAGTTTATTTTAGGAACTCTATTATTTAGAGCAGCTTTAACACCGTTAAATGAATATTGAACATAACTCTTTAACATAGCTTATATTATAAAACTTGTTTTCCATTCTAATATTTCATCATAATCATTGAAAAATTCTGCAAATCTTTGATTACATTTAAATTTTTATATTTGCTCAGGCACTAAATCTGAGACCCCTTCATTGTAAGATAATCAGAATTGAAATATGGAAATAACTGATTCTTTTGCAAAATTAAAAAAAAAAACATTCCTTAAACAGGAGACATAACACAGATAAGGCTAATTTTTGCAGCTTGGGGCCTGAAAGGAACCAAAAGAAAATATGAAAATGCTGATGTTGTTTTGATGACCACTTACTTTTTTCCTAGCCATCTAATTTCTCCAAATTTAATCATAGAATGCCAATGCTGGAAAAGGTTTCAGGGATCCCCCTACATCAGGAATACTCGAGAGATCCAACTCTTAGTCCTCTTAGTCTGACACGCTCCATGTTTTTTTCCTGTTTACTTAGACATTTACCTATTTATCCCTCCAACTATTACTCCTTTCATGAGGGTGTATGCATATGCATATATGTAATAGATATATTTCCACATAGACATATGTATATTCATTTAAACATATATTTAGGTTTGTCATTGTGTTTATTTGAGAAAATTGACATTTGTGTGCATACTCTCATATAGTATAATTACTATGTGAACCCATGGAAAATTACTCTACATTGTCAGTAAAGCTACTAAGGACTATGGGGTGGTAGAATTTAGAGCTGGAATGGACCTTTGTGATCATCTAGTCCAGGAGTACTGGCATCTATAAACTTTTAAAAAAATATTTTGATACCTGTGTAATATTTACTTTCTTCATAATCTTCTGTATTTTATGAATTTTAAAACATTATTCTGAATAAGGGTCCATAGATTTCACTAGACTGCTAATGGGATTGATATGATTAAAAAAAGGTTAAAATGACTGATCTAGTCCAGTTCCTTCATTTTACTGATTGTTTTTAGAAAATAGAGTAAGATGTCTACCTCACAGAGTTGTGAACTGATCCAACCATTCTGGAGAACAATTTGGAACTAAGCTCAAAGGACTATAAAACTGCATGTCCTTTGATTCATCAACCTCACTACTAGGTCCGTATCCCACAGAGATGATAAAAAAGAAAAAAGGACCCACATGTGCAAAAATGTTTATAGTAGCTCTTTTTCTGGTACCAAAGGATTAGAAATTGAGGGGATGCCCATCAATTGGGGAATGGCTGAACAAGTTGTGGTATATGAATGTGAAAGAATGTTATTGTTCCACAAGAAATGATGAGCAGGTGGATTTCAGAAAAACCTAGAAATACTTGCATGAATTGATGCTGAGTGAACAGAACCAGGAGAACATTGTACACAATGACAGCAACACTGTATGATGACCAACTTTGATAGATGTAGCTCTTCTCAGCAATGCAATGATCTAATGGGTGGGGAACCTGCTGCCTTGAGGCTGCATGTGGCCTTCTAGATGCTTAAGTCCAAATTTTACAGAACAAATCTTTTTAATAAAAGTAAAATTTGGCTTTAGTCAAAATGAAGCACTTAAGGATCTAGAAAGCCACATGTAGCCTCAAGGCTGCAAGTTCCCCACCCCTGATTCTAAGACAATTCCAAAAAAAAAAAAAAACCTCGTGATGGGAAATGCTATCCACTTTCAGAGAAAGCACTGTGGAGTCTGAATACAGATCCAAGCATGATATTTTCTCTTTTTTTTCCTCATGGTTTTTCCTTTTTGTTCTGATTATTCTTTTGCAATATGACTAATGTGGAAATATGATTGCATGTGTATAGCCCATATCAGATTGCATACCGTCTTGGGGAGGAGGAAAATTTTAGAACTTAAAATCTTATAAAAGCGAATGTTGAAAACTAAAAATAAATTAACTAAATTAAAAAAAATCTCAGAAAAAAAAGAATATCTGCCTCAGTAGACTCATGCTAAGAAAAGAGCTCTCTTGAATGAGTGTTCAGGCATTCTCAATAGCTGATCCATTCAGGAAATACACTTTGTTTTTCACCATAATTAGTAAGTCTCATGCAGCAGTGAGCTGATACCTGAGCCTTTTAAAGGCATCCTAGATTCTGTGGGTTGTGCCAAGCAAATCCACAGGAATTTATACACCATGGGTATTTGATCTTCATTAGAAGTGTCCAGAAGCCTCCTACTGAGACTTTGGCACAAATGTATGTAATTGTGTCTTACTGCTGAGAATCAGTAGATGTAACAATAGGCCATGGATGGAATGATGGATTTGGAGTCAGCTAAATCTGAATTCAAACCCTACCTCTTACAGTTACAAACTGGGTTGACCTTGGGGAAATCACTTTTTTCTCTCTTTGAAACCCAGAGAGTCCCATCTGTAAAATGCAGTTGATGCTATCAGAATATTATCTTCAAACAATTGTCATGAGTCTCAAAAGATAGTAGGTACAAATTATTTTGTGAACTTTAAAGCATTTTAGAAATTTCTGTTTTTGTTATTAGGGCTAGTGGTCAGACCATACCATATGTTTTCTTTCAATGTATGAATGTGTCTATGCATTTGTTTATGCATGTATATGCCTGTAGTTTATGTACAGTGCTTTCTGTTGGTGCTTTGTATCCTTATGTGAGAATTTACCTTTAAGTATCTATAGATTTATGTGTGTATGTGTGTGCACACCCACATGTGTGTGTGTATATGTGTATGTGTGTATACATATATATATGTATATACATACATACATACACATTTTTTGGGTAGCATAATTTGACCTGACATGCTAAAATTCTTATAAATGACCTCTATGTTAAAAGGATTCTCTTAGATCATTAATTTCTCATCTCTGGATTTATTTTTGTCTCTTAAGCATAGAAGTTTAGCTAGTCTTGCTTTTGTGTAGCAAATAATAATTTTTTTAGACGTATACTTCATAGGTTTTGCCAGCCATCTCGTGTATTAAATCTGGTCTTAGAAGAGTAAGATTGAAGCGCTATCTGGTACAGTGGAAAGAGTTACGAACTTAAGGTCACAAGACCCGAGTAAAAATGCTGAGTGGCACTGTGTGACCTGAATGATTGTGGTTCAGTGAAATAACCTTCTTGAGACTTGGTTTCTTCATGTGAAAAATGAATGAGTGTTCTTCATGGTAACTTCTAGCTCTAGATATGTGGTCTTATGGTCTATGCATCTGTAAACCTCTCTGGATCCCATTTACCAAATGAGGTTTGATTAGTAGGATGGTATAGTGGCTTTGGGGTGAAAAAGGGCTATGTTCTGGGGAAATTTATCCTCTCCAAGCCTGTCCAGCTCTCTGAGGCTAGAAGTTGTACAAGAGGGGCTAAAATCTGCCTTGGTAAAGGGTTTGTCCTCACTGGGAGTTTTTGTGCTGACAAAATCTGGTTAGGTTCAAATAAATAAGTACATGATGGAGTGAGAAACTTGAACTAGAATTGAAACTAAGTTCCAGGGCTAGGGCCCCATTAATATCCCTAGATACTAAATTCATCTTCCAAGCTTCATGATTGATGTATCCGAATGAATGTCATATACTTGGCAATATTTTTTGCTTACCTTTATGTCTTTGGATGCATTGTTTTGCACTTCGATGTAAGGTCCTCTGAGCAAATCAGAGAAATATCTTCCCATTCTTCTCCCTGGCAATTGACTACACTGTCACCCAACCCACAGTTGTGGCTTCATTACAGCATCCTAAAAAGAAAAAAAATGTGAGATATGAGAGGAACCCTTTTTAAAAGCACAAGAACTTTGAAGAACAATGATCATAAACTGAACGCACTAAAATATTGTGTTGTTTCAAAGAAAAGTAAGTAAATTCATTTTTCTGTTACTTTCTTCTCTCCAAAGCATTTTTCTCATTTTTTTGGCCATTAGTGACAAAGTCATTACACTTTGACAGTTTCAGTATATTGGCAAAATGAAATAGCGGGCTCAGCCCAAGTCCAACTGGACAGGGCTCTGTATCTCAACATTTACCATGATGATTGGCACTAATTGCCTTTTAGGCTGGCAGCAGGAGGCAAGAAAGGAAAGGATTACATGGGGCTGAAGAATGAACAATTTTCTCTAGTGTAGGACAGAGTCCATGTAACCAGGCCTTGGGAAAGTTGACAGGGCAGTAGGGAAGAAGGTGTTGCCATAGACACTGCAGGTCCTCTGCAACTAGTGAATCATCTTTCCTTGGTTCTCTCTCTTGTCTAAGAGTTCCAAATTTATTTCTGAAGGGGGCACCATTTTATAGTAAAATCTAAGTTTTAAAAAAGAAATCTCTCCAGTGTTGTAGAAAATCCTCACTAAATCGGTCAGTGATTAGTGTTTATGAACATATGGTAATACAGTGTATACAGGTGCTAGAGGTCTTCCAGTGTAAAACATTGTAAAGACAAATGTTTTCAGCCTAATTTGCCAGACCCCACTAGACAGTATAATTTAACATCACACTACAATGGTTCTCTAAAATTTCTTATCTTCTTATCCACCTGATCAGTTTCAGAAAGATCATGATATTCACTGCAAAGCACTGTCACTCAAAACTACAGCTCCATGCTGACTCTAGATGACAATTGCCATGTGTCCCTTTGGGAGAGAGTCATCCCTATAGAGAGATCTCTTCCTATTGCCTTTCACAGTAGCAATGATCTTCTACTTCAATAGAATGCTACCTCTTTTAAATTCTGGAGGGTAGAGCATGAAAGCAACTTTGGAGAAAATAAAATAGGCCCTTATCGCATGAGGAATTGAAGCCTAGTTTGTGATGCTCTAAATTGATTACGTGGCTTGGAATAACGAAGATGTGTTTGAATCATGATTCAGATACAATATGTAGCAACAACAAACATTAGATATATGTTATATATCTAATCTAATATATCTAATAATAATAATTATATATGTTATATATATAGCAACAACAAAAATGAGATATATGTTATCTCATTTGATACTTTCAATAACCCAGGGTTGTACGTGTTTTTACCTTCTCTATTTTGTAGATGAGGAAACAGATGGGAATAGGTTAAGTGACTTGCTCACCATTACAATCTAGTAAGTATCTGAGTTATGATTTGAACTCAAGTCCTTTCAACTCCAAGTCTACCAAGCTATAGCCACATGTACTACTTGCTTTTGGGAGCCTATGTTATCTCATCCCTAAAATGTAATGATAGCACTTCTGTTGAAGGATTTGTTATATGGTGTAGCAACAATCTGGCTAGCAGCTGCTGTAGGGGTATAAGACCCACCAACAACCAGCACAAGGAAAGCTGCCAACACAGGTTCTTTGATCTGCTTTTCTAAGGAAAGCAATTTTAAGGAGATAACAATCTTTGTTTAATCCAACATATATACATCATTCAACTTAGTTCAGGGGGAAAAGATCAGCCCCCTGAACTTCAAGGCAAAATACAAACAGAAATTACAAACATCAACAGACAGACTTTGTCTGATTCAAATCACAATTCATAGTTACCAGAGAAGCACCAATATCCATCTGGGTTATCAAAGCCAGGGGGCAGTTACAATGACTTGCCCAGCGTCTCAACACTCCTTCCGTGAGTGAGCCCCAAAAGTCAAACACCAAGCTCCCCTCAATTATATCCTGTTCAGAGCTCTGAGGGCTCTGACCTCACCCAGGCTGGGTGTTAAAAAGCTCCCCATCCCCAGTATCACATCATATACAAGTCAATGATTCCCAATCGTCTTAGTGCTAAGAAACATTCCAAGACAAGAGCCTACTTTACCAGCCCCATCCAAAGGCCAGAATCATTAAGGCATTTAATAGAATGACAAAAAGCCCTGCCCTGATTACCATTACATATGGATCAAAGGAGTTTATGTTGCTTGAAAAAATATAATTTGAAGATCAGTATGGTGGAATCACTATAATAATGAGCCCTGTTCGAAATAGTCAAATGTATGTGAAAAATACATTATCTTCATCAATCCATATTTTTATTCCATGTCCATGGAAGTTTAGGGTAAATGTTAGAGATGATATTTATTTTACTCTCAAGGAGTTTGTTTCAGATATCCATCTGGAACCAATAATGCTTTAACTTGACAATAGTCAATAAAAATATTGTATAAAATTGTACAAATAGAAGCAACTGCTTTGCTCAGTAAATCATTTCTGTTTGATGTTTAAAGCCCCTGACCACCTGACTCCAGCTTACCTATTATTATACATTACTTCCCCCCACACATTTAGTGCTTCAACCAAATTGTACTTCTTTTTAAAAAAAATTTATTTTAGACAAATAATAAAACTGTATTTCTGGATGTTTCTCCCACATAAGCCTGCATCTCCTGACTCTCCAATGTCTTTGCATAAGCTGTCCCCCATGCCTAGAATGAAATCCTCATCTCTGCCCCTTAGAATGTAGTTTGCTTTTAAAACTCAGTTTAAAGACTTCCTCCTAGATGAGACTTGATTGATTCCTTCAGCCCCAGTGCTGTTTATGATTCTTTCCACCCCCACTGAATTATTTTTTTTTAATTTTATGTGTGGTTTGCATCAACTGCTATATGTACATGGGACCTACCCTAATAGAATGTAAGCTTGTACAGGGTAGATTTTTTTTTCTTTTTATTTTTCACCTTTGTACCCTTAGTGTCGATAACAGTGCCTGGCACAGGGAATAAAAATGTTAATATTTACTATATTACATAGAACAAACATCTTAATGGATTGCTTTTGTTGTTTAATCATTTAAGTCACATCCGACTCTTTGTGACCCAATACATTTTGTTTTGTTTTTTGGAAAAGATACTGGAGTAGCTTGCCATTTCCGTTCTCTAGCTCATTTTACAGTTGAGGAAACTGAGGCAAAGAGGGTCAAGTGACTTGCCCAGGGTCACACAGCTGGTAAGTGTCTGAGGCTGGATTTGAATTCAGATTTCCTGACTCCAGACCTTGTACTCTATCCATTGTTCCACTCAGCTGCCCATTGATTCCTTTAATTATGTTTTAATTGATTTATAATTTCTTTGAAGCAGATCTTGACTTCAAAGATATGGATTCCAGCCTACTCTTGCTTAACCATCCTGTATGACACTTGTCCATTTCCTCTCTTAAATTGCCCACAGTGTTCTACCCAACATCCTAGAGGCCTTCTTCACATTTCTGGACATAAGGAGGATTCCTAGGGAGCATGTGGGCTGTCAATTATCCTACATTCTCACCTTGTGATCAACATGTCTCCTTTATCATTAATGCATATCTTTGCTGAAACCCTTTGCTCCACTATTCTTTGTATTTCTTTGTTTGTTATGTGCTATTGCTTCTTCACAGGCTCACAATTGTCATGTTCACTCCACCCCCACCCCAATGCCCTCTAAGGCTACTCAGAGCTTTACCATTCCTGAAAGGAAATCCACCTAAACTTCTTCCACTTTAATTGCTGACTTAACTTGCTGTCCATTTGTATTGTTTAATTAGAAGTATCTTTCTTCAGAATTCCTTGCTGGGTAAACGTAGGATTATACAGTTGCATAGAATTACAGAATTTCCAAGTTAGAAGTTTCTAAAATGGTCTTCTAGTCCAATTCACACCTGCCTCTCTCGTACCCAAAAAACTTCCACTATAGTATACTTTTTTTTTACATTAATTCTATATTTTTGCAGAGTTATCCCTTTAGGGAAAGTTCCATCATGATATATCTTCTGAGAAATCCTTTCCTCTCTCATTCACTTATTCTACCACAGTTTGTTGAGAAGAATTACAAGCACAATGGTCAGCTGGGGTTTTGAGGGCCTGTCTCTATAACCCTAGAATTCAAAGATCCATGACCTTAAGAAAGGTAGATAATATTTCAGTGCTAATTTCCAACATCACAAATAAGGTTACTTAAAATATAAAAACAAAAAAATCTTTACATCATTTTTTAATCATGTGGTTCTGGTTGAGAACCTCTCTTGCTCTTCTTTTGGCTATTATATCAATCTTACCTCATGCTATTACTGCATATCTCTTCTCAGTCCTAATTAAACTAGGTTCTTTCCTGTCTATAGTACTTCGTACTTAGGCTCAGTTCTGTTTAAGTGACTTTCATCATTTAAGTATTTGGGTGGTAGGAGGAGAGGGCAAGATACGTGATGTCATTGTGGTAGGGAAGTCTCTAATGAGAAAAATACCTTCCTTCAATGCAGATTAGCAATTGTTCTGCAACTCAGTCTTAGAGATTTTCTTGGGGTCACTGAGAAGTTGTGACTTGCCTCGGGTCCCAGAACCAGTATGTATCGGAAGTATTACTTGAACCTATATCTTTTTTTTTCTTTGCCCCTTTGGGGCAAGGAAGGAAACGAGGAAGGACAGAAGGAAGGAAGGGAGGAAGGAAGAAAGGAAAGAAGGAAGGAAAGAAGGAAGGAAGGAAGGAAGGAAGGAAGGAAGGAAGGAAGGAAGGAAGGAAGGAAGGAAGGAAGGAAGGAAGGAGAAAGAAAGAAAGAAAGAAAGAAAGAAAGAAAGAAAGAAAGAAAGAAAGAAAGAAAGAAAGAAAGAGAAGGAAGGAAGGAAGGGAAAGAAAGAAAAAGAAAGAAAGAAAGAAAGAAAGAAAGAAAGAAAGAAAGAAAGAAAGAAAGAAAGAAAGAGAGGAGGGAGGGAGGGAGGGGGCAAGGAAGGAAGGAAGGGAGGACAGAAGGAAGGAAGTGAATAGTTTTTATCAGGTCCTAAGAACAGAGAGAAAGATTGAGCCTTGGATAATCTAAGAATAGATAGTGCACTAAAATAAGAATGAAATACTTCAAGAGTTAAATTAAATATGACATTTTCTACAAATTAAAATGTTATATGTGGGATTTCTTGGGAACAATGAGAAATGAGCAATCAGAAATTTAAGAAACGTCCTTTAAATCAAAGAAAAGCAAGTTATTATGGACTTCATCAATTCAACATGAAACCAGAATGTTTCTGCTTGAAGGTTAAGAAAATTATACCATCCTGGGGCTTTGGAATCGATCTTGCCCTGAAAAGATATATTTTTTTAATTAGTAATCTTTAAGATTGAAATCTTTTTAATTTATTTTCTCTCTCTCAGAATGGGAGCATTTTGATTTTTAATTTATTTCTCCAGACCTAGAGAGACATCATTTTTAAGCCTATCCCTAGAGAAGAGTTAGTACGTGTGTGTGTGTGTGTGTGTGTGTGTGTGTGTGTGTGTGTGTGTGTGTGTTTTGCCTTTCTCTTTGAGAAGGACTTCTGCCTATCTGATTATATTGCTTTTCATGAAGGTTCAGAGACAGGAGAAAATCTCCCACTTTGAGGAATTAGGCTATGTCCTAAGTGACCTGCCTTTGGAAAATGCATTTCACCATAGCACAAATTTAAAAAAAGGGTGAAATGAAGCAAATATTAAAAACATATGTATGTGCATGTATGTACTTGTGTATGTACATATACATATAAGCATACACACGTATTTCTTCTTGGAATGGTAAAGGAGATAGACTGTTATTCATTTTTGGAGCCAAGAAAAACTTTAATTTGTTTTATTCTATCCTGTAGGCTTTTTCATTTCTTGAAAGTTTTTTCTTCCCTAAAAGAAAGCAAATTTCTTTATATTTATATTTATTTGTTTATAGTTATTTATATTCATATTTTTGTTTATATTTTTAACTTAATCATCTCATTGAACAGGTATTACAGATTTAGGACTTCATCTCATTAATTGGCACAATTAGTATATTTACTTCCATGCTGAATTATGTAAGAGAATTTTTGAATTTTAATTGCACCTGCCAGCATATATACATTTATATGCATGTATAAATGTGTGCGTATGTGTGTTTGTGTGTGTGAGTTTGTGCCTATATATTCAATCTTGAGGGATAAAAGTTCTTCTGTAAGATTGAATCTCCACCAAGCTTTAGAGGATGTCATTCTTTCCAATGTATTTGATTTGGGCTATTCTTCCCTTTATGCTCTAGTTCAATCTTCTTTTCTGGTCAACACTACATTCATTGTCATTGGTAAGATAACTTCATGGAGATAAGCATTTGTTTGTATACAAAGAATTAATTCTTTTATAATTGAAGTTTAGTCCTCAGTGAGAGGTAACCTTGCCTAATGGATAATCTCTAATCTACACATGAGAGTAACTCCTGGACAATCTCAGCAATTTTAACTGAATAATTACTGTTAATATTAACAACTACATTAATTCTTTAAATGTTTTTAATATTTTATAATTTTCAAAGCTCTTTCTTCTACATAGCTTTACTTCAATGTAGGACAGATCCCCCCTTCCCCCCCACCCCAGTATTATCAATGAGAACACTGAGATGCAGATTGGGGTAAAGGAAAGGAAAGGTGTAAATACTTATTAAGTTCCCAATATGTGTCAGACACTGTACTAAGTGCTTTACAAGTATCTCATTTGACTCTCAACAACCTTGCAAGGTAGGTACTGTGATTTTCCTAATTTGACAGATGACGAAACTGAGGCAGGTGCTCTATGTCACAAAGTTAGAAAGAGTCTGAGGCCATTTTGAACTCAGGCCTTTCTGATACCAGGCCCAACACTCTACCCACTCTACCTGGCTGCCAGATTAGATTAATTTCTCCTCCATACATTGCCCGAGGGGAACTAAGGGGAGCTGCAACCTCTATTTGGTGCATATTTTTCAACAGAGAGAGAGACAGAAAATAAGGGATGATGGATAGAGAGATAAATAAACAGAAAGCAAGAAAGGAAGGAAGAAAGGGAGAGAAGGAGGAAGGAAGAAAATAAGGAAGGAAGGGAAGAAGGAAGGGAAAGAGGAAAGGAGGAAGGAAGGAAGGAAGAAAATATTTACTAGCCACTTATTATGTATTAGGAAATATGCCCAAACATTGGGGATATAAATGCAAGAGAATAAGACAGAGCCTACACTCAAGTATGTAACATTTGAATGGGGGACTCAATATAAAGAAAGAGGAGATAGAATGTGGAGAAGGAGGGTTGGAGAAAAGAATTTATAAAAAGCACCAGCAAGGAGGAGAGGAAGTCATATAGAACCTATAGTGAGTCAAGGTGATAGTATTTATAAGCTAACAAGTATTTTTTTTAAAATTCAAGCAAGTCTTCCAGGTTTCACCAAAAGCTCTTCTTTTATAATTTCTTATGGGAAAAAATTTCATGTAGAAAGCCATGTAGAGCAATGGATAGTACGCTGGTCCTGGAGTCAAGATGCTGTTGCTGAATTATTTCAATCACGTCTGACTCTCTATGACCCATTTGATGTTTTCTTGGCAAAGATAGTGGAGTGGTTTGCCATTTTCTTCTCCAGCTCATTTTATAGATGAGAAACTGCAGGGTTAAGTGACTTGCCCAGGGTCACACAGCTAGTAAGTTTCTGAGCCATATTTGAATTCAGGTCCTCCTGACTTCAGGCCTGGCACTCTGTCCACTGTGCCTTTTAGCTGCCTCAGGAAGATCTGAGTTTAAATGTGGCCTCAGACACTAACTAGCTTTGTGATCCTGGGCAAGTCACTTAACCCTATTTACCTCAGTTTTCTCATCCAAGTGAGCTGGAGAAGGAAATGGCAAACCCCTGCAGATATCTTTGCCAAGAAAATCCCACAACTGAACATAACTGAACAACCACCACCACCACCACCAAATTATATTCCTTTTTCACACACCATTCCTCAATAGGGAGGCACTCTTTTACTTTACAATATTGATTTTTTTGGGGGCTACTATGAAAAGAACTACCAATATTCCTACAGATGTGGATCTTTTTAATTTATGTAAGGTCTGACATCTGTGTCTAGTAGTTAAGTCACTGGATCAAAGTGTTGTGCTATCTGGCGATGCTTTTGAGTTTGAGATTGCTTTCCAGACTTGGTCCATTTCACAGCTCTGCCAACAGTACATTAGTGTTTCTGCTTTGCTTTAGTCCCTGGAACATTCATCTTTTTCTTCTTTAGTCATCTTTGCCAATTCCAAAATTTTTTGGTAGAATTTCAAGGTTGTTTAAATTCACATTTTTTGAATTATTAATGATGTAGAATATTTTTTCTTATGGTTGCAATAATGAGTTTACTTTTATTTTTTTGTATACTAGCCTGTTCATATCCTTTGACCATGTATCTATTTATAGCTAGTACCCACTCATTTTGAGGATTACTGTCTTTCAGTATTCTTTGAGATCAGATAATGCCAGGCTGCTTTCTTTCCTACTTTTGTTTTTCTTCATGCTTTGTTCTTCCAGATAAATTTTGTTATTATTTTTCCTGAGTACTGTAAAATGGCACTGAATAAATAAATTAATTTAGGTACTTTCTATTCTCTCCATGTACTCAGGAACCATTACTATTTCTCCAATTATTTTGGTCTTGTCTGTTCCTATAGTGTGCTGCATAGTTGGATTCATATGTTTCCTGTCTATGACTTGAGAGACTCGTGAATATTTTACACATTCCATAGTTATTTTGAAAGGAATTTATTTTTCTATTTCTCTCTGCTGGGATGTACTGGGATCAGGAATGCTGATAATTATGTGGATTTGTTTTATACCTATTGAATTATTTTTCAAACTAATTTTACTTAAATATTTAGGTTTCTCTAGGTAGACCAACATATCATCCATGAAAAGTTACAGCTTTGTTTCATCTTTGCCTATTGCTTATTCTCTTATTTTTTTCTTTCCTGACTCACCGTTACATTAAATATTTCTAGGACTATATTAAATATTAATTGTGATAATAGATATCCTGCTTTACCCCTGCTCTTATTGAAAAGCTTTCTAACTTTTGTATATTACCAATATTGTTTGCTTTTGAATATACACAAATATATGCATATGTATACGTATATATTTCTGTGCATTGTAGCTTTTAAAAAAATAGAAATGAGTTTTAATATGCCACTGTAGCCTATTTGAGAATATTTTCATTAAAATTATGTCAATACTAATTAATAATATTTCTCTAGATTGAAAATGGCTTTTCCTAATTTGCAAATAGTTTAGGTAACATTAAAATTCATTTTTATTCGAATGGAGTTCATTATATTTCAATGTCAATGAAATTCATTTATAAGCTTATTTGATTCTTTAGATTTTTTGAAGTTTGTTTATGACTTGTTATTTTTCATTTTGGGGGGTCATTTATGTAAGAGTTTTTAAAATTTGTATATCTTATTTTTTGGAGATATTTCTCCCTTTCTCTTAATTTGTCTGTTTTTTTGGCATCTATGTGGGAAAAATATTCCTGATAATTTCCTGTCTTTCCTCTTCAGTTTTAGTGAATTTTCTTTTATCATTTTGATAAAAATGCATGTTAAATTTTCTCTCTTTTTAGAAATCATAATAATAAACTTTGCCCATTTTATTAGTTTTGAAACATAATAGAATTTTATCAGTTCAGTACAATTTTAATTTATAAGAATCTTTTTGATTTCTAAAATTTCTATTTTTGTAGTTTATTTGAAGTTTTGGTTTGATCTTATTTTATTTTCCTTTTTGGTTGTGTTCCTAGTTCCTTAATTTATTCTCTTTTAGTTGTTGATAAAAACTTTTAGCTATATCTCATTTTCCCTACTGACTAGTTTAGCTATATACTCTACATTGTTTGATGTGGTGACTCAGTATTGTTATCTTCTTTGAAGAAATGGTTTCTATGATTTGTTGTTTAAGCACAGTGATTATTATTATTCAGAAATATAAGAAAAAAAAATGTAAGGTCCTAAAGTGTCTTCTGAGTAATCCACAAAAGGAGTAAATAGTGTCAAATACTGTATTCAACACCATTAATTTTTGAAGAATTTGAAATTGTAATCTATCAGTAAGTTCTTTATCAGGATGGTTTGGGCAATAGATTATTAATTAGTTTGTATTAAATACATAGGGAAAGGGACAGGCTCTAAGATGTAAGGCTTTCCAGGTGTTTCTGAAATCTGCCTGCTTATCCTTTCTTGTAGTACAATAGTATTCCATTACATTCATATACCACAACTTGTTCAGCCTTTCCCCAATTGACTGGCATTCCCTCAATTTCCAATTCTTTGTTATTACAAAAAGAGCTGCTATAAATATTTTTGTATGTGTGAGTCCTTTTCTGTTTTTTTTTTTTATAGTCTCTTTGGGATACAGACCTAATAGTGGTATTGCTGGCTCAAAAGCTATGCACATCTCCCAGGAGGTACACCCTAACAGTAAAGGTTGGCATTTCTTTTGTAATTTATAGTCTTAGAGAGCTGCCTAGATCACTCACAAGTTAAGTGACTTGGACAATGTCATGACCCAATTAACTATGCCATGCTGCCTCTCATGGATTACAAAGTTTCTAAAATTAGTACATGCAAAAGATATAATATATATCATTTGTGTTCAATACACTTAGGGAATATGATGTGGGCTCCATTTTTTTTTTTGCCTACAGAAAGCATTTCCATATCCCCTTAGACAATCATACTCTCTGTACCTCCTGGAAATTACTATATACTTAGGTATCTTCATGTTCTATCCTACCTCCCCATTCATCTACCCTAGTAAATGTTAGTTCACTGAGTGTGAAAACAGTTTCATTTTTTGTTTTTTTCATTCTGAGCACCTGTGCAATACCTGATATTTCATAAACATTCAATAAAAGAAGTTTCTGGTGAATTAAATGGAATAGTCTCACTAGCATTTCTGTTCATTTCTAACTGAGGTGCTAAAACATCATACATTTATTATTTTTATTGCATCTTTCCATTTAAAAATGTTTATGTTTAAATTATGTAGTTAACCATCAAACATATATTTGTATTTTGAGGTGCAAATCAATGATGTTTAAACTATGTGAACTCAGAATCCATATGCATCTTGATCTTGCTTTTTCTTTGATGAAGATTATTGAAACTTACAGGTGTTTCTGATTCTTGGCTGTTCTAAATCAAAAACAGTAAGTTAACTAGTCATGTTAAAAACAAAGCTGTTTGGAATTACAGTTACTCAGTGCTGATTACTGTTTTTTAATGATCCTGCTGCACTGAAAACATCTTGACTTGCAAAAATAAAGTCTCCTTCCTCTAGGTCTATAGACAACTGTAATTGTATTTAGTTGACCTCCAAGATTTTTTCAGTGAGGTCATGATGGCTATGCATTATACATAACTTTGAAATGAAATAAAAACACAGGGAAGATAGCTAATTACTAGGAAGATGGAATTTGTTAGTATATTTTATGAATGTAAATAGAGATTATTAGTGTGCCTTTCCTGGAAAGCCAATGGAAATTAATTGTTGCTTAATATGTATTTTAAAAAATCTTAAATGTAGTTTGCAGATAAGGTCACAAATGCAAATGAACATGACTTCCTAGTTCTACTTACTTTCTTCTCCATAAATTCATAGACATCTTTCTAGCCATCCTTTATGCTGTTTCTTGTGACATGATAATATTTTTTACATTCATATTTTGTTCGGTCACACTTTGTTTCTAACTCTTTGATGCAATGAAAGCTCTGCTTTATATATATCTATATCTCTATATATGTACATATATATATATATATATAATGTACATATGTATATATTTCTACGTAAAGATATTTTCTATCCATCTTGGATCCCCTTTGGGTTATATCTTTTAATTAGTACCTTTGGGATAGTATCTTTTACATAGCAGCAGTAGTAGCTGGATCAAAGAGGTTAAGAGATATCATAATTTGGGGGTTTAGTACCAAATTACTTTCCAGAATGGTTGGACAAATTGAAAACTTCACAAATGATGTATCAATGTTTCCAATGTTTGGAATACTTGTTTCCAATACTTGCTACTTTAATTTATTATCATCTTTATTTATCATCTTTATTTATCATCTTTATTATCATCTTTATTTATCATCTTTATTTATCATCTTTATCAATCAGATGGGTGTGAGAAGTACCTAGAAGTGTTTTAATTTTCATTTATTTTATTTTTAGTGAATTAGAATTGAGAGAGCTATGATTAGTGAATATTTAAAGGGCTCAACATTTCCTATAACTAGAAATGTGTTTTAAAATAGATTATTATGTTTATTTTATTTATTATTATAGTTTACTATATTTAGTGATCACAACAGCCCTGGCAAATAGGTACTATCACTATTCCCATTTTATAGATGTGGAAACTGATACAAAGAGATCAAGTGACTTGCCCATGGTAACATAGGTAGTTTCTGAGGCAGGATTCAAACTTGAATCTTCCTGATTGCAATTCCAGCACTTGGTATCTTGTGCCAGCTAGCTTCTACCATGCCTTCACAGGATTGTGGATAGCTTGTCTTTGTCTTCTTTCCCCTACAATGAGGGATGATTTATTTTGCATAGAAATGGACAGAAAAACTGAAGAAGTGAATATTATTCTTAGATGGTCTCCTTTCTCATTCAAGTTCTGTAGTCCTGAGTAACAAGGATTAAGGCAAATAACTGGTTGCCTTTACAGTAGCATTATAGTACAGTAGCTAGTGCCCTTTACTCCTGAATACTTGGATAAATGTCCTATGTATCGATATAAAATCGATTAAAATGTCATCAGTGCTGGCCAAATCTCCCTCTTCTTCTATCTGGTACCCTGGGAAAGGGCTAGGTTGGACCTAGGTAACAGAAGAGGACATCTGTGTTCTGTTTCTTGCCTTTTTTCCCCCAGTGTCTGTAGAGGTAGAAGGCATAGCTGTCAATGAAAGGAAAGATGGGAAAAGAAGAATCATTTATTAATTAGCTTTGATTCTCCCAACAACCTCTCTTTTTTGCATCATTTGAGACATCAAGAACATGATGCTAGAAGACTCATAGGAACTGATAAGATTCATGATGGGTGTGTGTGGGGGGACAGTAGCCAACCATATGGAGCAGGACATAGTTCTCTCTGTCCATTGTTTCATGACTTCCATATTTAAAGGGGTCACCCTTTCAGCATTCATCATCCATCTCTGATCTTCAGTGTGAACACAACTTAAACACAGAGTTTATGCCCTTGTCAATATTGTCCTTTGGTTCATACCTCTAGTAGAACTCCTTGGCTCTAGTTGATGGTAAGGGAAGGGAATAAACTTTTATATAATGTCTGCTGTGATCCAGGCACTGTGCTAAGATATTTCAATAAATACTGTCTTATTTCATCCTTGCAGCAACCCTGCTATGTAGGTATTATTATTATTATTATTATCATTATCATCACTCTTTTACAGCTGAGAAAAACAGAAGAAGTCAAGTGACCTGCTAGGGTCCAAGATTTGATTTAAACTCAGATCTTCCTGACACCAGCTCTAACACTCTATCCACTGCACCACCCAGCTGCCTCTACTCTATTCAAGTAGTATCTTTAGGAATAACTATGGTGATTGAGAGAGGACAAAGAGATGAGGCAGACAAGCAAAGGGAAGGAGGGGAAAAAAGGGAGTGTAGTCTACCAGCCCTAGATCCTAGGCATGAGAGTTGGGAGATATTCATCAGTAGGGCCTTTGACTTGATTAGGCAGGTCCTTGAGGGAGGGTAAGGGGAAGGTAGAAGTGGTGTAAACACTGAGCATCTGGGATTGGGTGAATGAGAGGCCTGGGGCTGGAGCTGGGATTGTAGAGGAAAGAGGAAAAAGGAGATAGGACAAAGACAGCCGTCTTTCTTTGAAAAATTTTCCATTCATATTTTTGAATATTTAATATTTATCTTTTCTGGGAATAACTTCATCCTACATGTTTTTAATTTCCTGGAATTTGCTGCACAGATTTAGTCCCACTTAGCTTTTCTCTTTTCAATTCTATTAATTTAGTTTGTGTAAAAGCTTTTTCATTTCATATAAACAAAATTGTCTATTTTTGTTTTCTGCTTATTTTTATCATTGATTTAGTCAAGAAATTCCCTCCCATCCAAAGCTGAGAGACTTTTCTTTTTCATGACATTGTTTATTATATATTTTATATTTAGGTAATATTCCATTTCGAGTTTATTGTGCAATGTGGTATGAGATGTTTCTACCAGATTTCTTTCCAGGTTTCACAAGAGTTCTTGTTAAATAGAGAGTCCTTACTCTGGTAGTTGTGGCCTTGGGTTTATCCAACACAAGCTTACTGTGTTCATTTGCTCTAGCCCAGTCAGTGGCCTCCAAACTTTTGATTGTGCACCCCTATCAGTAAACATTTCTTTAGCAAAAATCCTCAATTTATGCATATTGATCTATAAATGATGTATCCATATCTAAATAATGTATTATTTATGTTATAAAACATAGAATAGACATAAAATGAATGAAATATAATTTTAAAAATCATTTAAATTAATTATTTATTAAAGGGGCAAAATATTTTTCTGTCACCAAAATAGTAACAAAAATATTTTTAGTGAGTGAAACAGTGGAATGGAATTCAGTATCTTTTTGAACAAACCTACAGCATGGGTAAGAGGGTGGACCCAAAAATAATTATTATTTTTCAGTTAATTTAAACAAAATATATCTAGTCAAGCAGATAAATTTATTTTTAAGATACTTTTTTTTACTGAAGTATATACACTACATTAATCAAATTACAGGTCCCAACAGTCATGGAGCATAAATAAGAAAAAAACTATGAAGGAATCATATTTCCATTTATAGATGTTCACCATGCATAATGAAAATAAGCAAATGTCAATTGTCTCTGATTACAACTTAGCAGAAGTTTTCAGTACAAATACATTCCTCTTCTGTACATATTTATGTTTAGTGACTGGTATCACACCTTGATTTTATATTTATGTTGGTATTTTTTATCATGCTTTTTAATGAGCGTCAAGGACGGCAAAAAGGCCAGTTTGGCCGGACCATAGAGTTGAGGAGTGGTGCAATGGATCTGAAGGTTGAAAAGAGAGAAAGGGGCTACATTGTGGAAATCTAGAAACATTAGGAAAAAGAATTAGGAAAATCACTCTTCCAAATACATGGATGATGGATTAGAGTATAAACAGAAGAGGCAGGAAGACCACTTAGCAGTCTCTGGAAATAGTCTAGGCAAGTGGCAACGAGGGCCTGAACTACAGCATAATGTTGGTTGAGAAAAGAGAAGAGATGCTTTGTAGGTAGAAACATAAAGATTTGGCAACTACTTGGATAAATGTAAAGCATAGGTCTGACCAACTCACACACGTATCCTGCTCCTCTCTGGCCTCTTTCTAGTCTTCTTACACATTATTTATCATTGTACTCTCTCATCCAGATGCAACATCTTACTTGCAGTTCCACTAACATGGCAGTTCACCTACCATCTCTTACCTAGCCTTTGCACTGGCTGCACCCCCAGGACGTACCTATCTGCCACCCCTCCCCCCAAACACACACTCTCCAGTGCCTGGCAAGCTCATACCTCTCACCTTCCTCTCAATTTCCCTGGCTTCCTTCAAGACTCAATATATAACACCTTCTACAAGAGGCCCTTCCTGCCTCCCTCTACATCTTCTCCCCTTCTTTGTAATGTTCTCTTCTTGAGAGTGGGCACTGCATCTCTTTTTATTAGTCTTTGTTTGATTTTGGCTTCATTTTTTTCTTTCTTTGTATCCTCAGTGCCTAGCACAGTGACTGGAAAATAGTTAAGTGCTAAATAGTGATAAAAATAACAAAAAATTAATAACAACAACTAACATTTATTTAGTGCATAGTGTTGTCCCAGCACTGTACTAAGTGATTTACAAATAACATCTCATTTAATCCTCACAACAACTCTGGGAGGTAGGTGCTATTATTATCTACATTTTGCAGATTAGGAAACTGAGGCAAACAGAAGTTAAATAATTTGTCCAATGTCACACAGCTATTAAGTATCTAAGGCCAGATTTGAACTTCAGCCTTCGCTGACTCCAGGTCCAACACTCTAGCTACTGCACTATTGAGCTACCTAAATTCTTTCTGAGTGATGTGTTGAAGATGACATTAAGTTTGAAAACCCAAATAACTAGAAAGGAGACTGAATCCTTTACAAAAATAGGGAGAAATGTTGGTTTAAAGGGAAAATTAACATAAAAATTCTATGAAGCCCATTGCAATCCATGCATACCTATCCTGTCTACACTACTCATTCAATCAAAAAGAGGAGGGAGGTTGAAATCTTGCTCACTGGCCAAAGGGCATGCCCTCAAAAGGATGTCTGCCAAAGCCATGAGCTGATCTAGGGAGCAGGAGGTAGATATATTGGGAGGAAGGCTGGGAGAAGATTTTCAGAAACTGATAGAGTTGCTTGGATTATCATTAGGTTATTATAATCAGCCTGTTATTATACTTTAAAGGGCCACACCTGGTAGGTGAGTGTGGAGTATGTTTAGGAACTTGCATAGTAGGGGTAGAGGGTAAAATGAAGGAATATTGGAGGTGAAAAATGGATAAGTTCCACAATTGACAATTATAGTACATTTAAGAGGTAAACTATCTTCCTATGCTCTGACTGGTTGATCATATGCCACTTAGGAACGTGATTCTCACTTTGGAAATGACTGCTCCAGACAATTGTGTTGATTTGCTTTCAGGATAGGTTGATGAATTGGTACTATTATAGAAGTTATCACTGATCTTGCTGTCTAGTAGCCAGATTACGGGACTAAGCTGCTTCTGATCATTAATCACCAAAAATCTTATCTTGGATTTTTAGTTTATGAAGTGAAACGTAAAAAAAGCAACTAAATTCTGATCACCTGATAACACCAATATATTAAATTAATGCTATGAATAAAAGCTAATTATATATATATTAATATTGAAGAAAACTAAAAAGAGGGGATCAGTGCCCAGTGCCAAATGGACTAAATCATTAAAACTACCTAGTTCAGTGCCTTGTGTATAATGGACTTTCAATAAATACCAGATGAAAAAGTAAATTAAAATAAAGAACATAATGATGAAAGGTACAGAAAACTTGAATTCCTATACACTACCTACTTTTTTCCTGATTGCCAATGACTTAATAAATCTTTTCTTTCCTTCTCTGTTTTCTCCCCCAACAGTTTCCCATTTGTTTCCATGGCATACTGTGACTATGCTCCTTATTTTCTTCTTTTTCTTGATCAGAAATACTCAGGAAGAATGACCATTCACTTGACTTTCCTATTTTTATCCCTCAATACATACCAAATTTCTACAAAGCATAGAATTTCTGAACTGGGAGATGTTTAAATAAAATAGTTTTCAAAAGAGAAAACAAGTCCCGAGGATTGCCACTGTTTTCCCAAAGTGGTATACCTAGCTAGGACTAGACAGTGGTTTTAAGAAATCTTGGTTTAGTGGGTTTTCTACTCTCTGCGACAATGTTCTTGACTTAGCAAACGTAATGGCAGTATATTTCCAATGGAAAAAATCTTGATGCCTTTTTTTCCTGTCTTCCTGACAATGTTATTGCTACTACGGAGTGCATCATTTGGCCTCATTTGCACATCAATCATGTTCAAACAGTTGACACTGGCATAATTTAATTATTTTTAATATTAAGTATTCTGCCTTGTGAGATTTACTTCTGGGTATGGCTGTTTGCCGGGGCAGACTCTATTTTATAATACATGAGATATTAATAAGAACTCATAATGAATAAACGTGGGACCATTTATGATTATTCATCAGCAGTTCATGCACAGCAAGTCTAAATGTTTACCAATGATGTTCATGAAGTTGGTACATGGACATCTTTAACAGACTGATGAAAATCTAATGATCATTCATCACTAATTTCTTTATGTATGGAGTGGTGATATTTACCTGGGATTCTGATTGTAGGAGACAGATTTGGATGTGAGTAAAGAATTCGTTTTTAGTGACCAACTAGACAAGCAATGAACTTACCTTTTCTATCAAGGATCTATAAGTCTAGGATGCATAGAATTATATTCTTTGTATTGTTACTCTTAACACAACAGGGAATCGAATACTGGACTCAAGAATCAGAAAAACCTAGATTCATATTCTGCATCTAAGACTAATTTGTGTGATTATGGAAAAGTTACTTAACCTAACTCTCAAGCAACTGAGTTGTAGATGAGTTGTAAACTAATGCCTCCTTGAGAGCAGGGACTCTCTTTTGTTTTCTTTGCCTATCTAGTGCTTAGCACAGTGCCTAGCACAGAATAGGCATTTATTGTTTGCTTACTGATTTACTTATTGGATTATGATATGCTTGGTAGAGAGAATTCCTATCCTCAGAAAATCATAGGCCTTTAACATGTTGATGCTGTTATGGAAAGTAAATCTCTCTAACCTCTAGCAAAATTACTTGCATAAAATAGAAACTGCATAAATGTTTGCTGATTGATTCGTAGCTTCAAATATAGGAGGAAAAAATACAATAATTGGATTTACTAGTAGGAAAAAGTTAATGGGGATGATATAGATGATCAAGAGTAAGAAAGTGAATTTCCTTTGTACCTTGATATTCAAGGACCTATAACTTCTCAGCGTGGTTAATCTCCCTTCTAATCTAGATTACAACACATTTGCCAATTGAGAGACAATCTTAATGAGTTGCTGTAGCCAAGAAATATATCGATCTGCTGCTAATCCAGTGATTCATTTCAATTTATTTAAACGAACTTTCACTAACTTGTATTAGTCTTCTTGTATGAACAATTAAAATAGCCCATTAGTCACTCTGGTTGCTAACTTTCCCCTCTCCCATTTGTCTGCCACAAAGTTGCCAAATTGATATTCCTAAAGCATAGGAATGACCATATCACTCTAATGCTTCTGAAATCCCCTTGGAGTAGTGGATAGAGTCCTGGACCAGGAATCAGGAACACCTAAGTTCAAATCCACCCCAGACGTTTGCTAACTGTAAGATCCTAGGCAAGTCACTTAATCTCTGTTTGTCTTACTTTCTCAACTATAAAATGTGGATAATAATAGCACCTACCTCTTAGTTCTGTGAGGATAAAATGAGACCATATTTTTAAAGAGTTTGACATAAAACCTAGCACATAGTAGACACATAAATGTTTGTTTCCTTCCCATTTACCTTTACTATACAATTCAAATTCCTGCTTGGCATTTAATGCTTTTCACAACCTGCCTGCAGCCTACCTTCCCAAGCGAATTTGCGTGTTCCTGTCCTTCAATGTATATAATACATACCTCTCATTTCTATGCCATTATGCCCTTAGCTTGAAATGTCTTTCATCTCATCTTGAAGTCTTAGAATTCCTTACTTCCTGCAGTGCTCAGTTCAAATATATAAGTTTTAGCCTGATCACACCAGTTGCTGATGCTGTTCCCACACCCACTAGATTAATCTCTATTTCATACTTATTTTAGAATTTTTCTTTATTTCTTGAGAAAACTTACGGTATCACGTTACACAGGGTTAATGGCAAAACAACTATAGCAGTAAATGTAAATTGTGTGCTAGCACTGGTTGCTTAGGCAGAAGTGAGAGAAAAAATATATGAAGAACTTAATAAGAACCTCCAAATGAAATCAATAGAGACCCTTGGTGGCTTCAATGTGAAGGAGGTAAACAGTGAAGATGTGGAGAAATATATGGGAAAGCATGGTCAAAAAATTAAATGAAAAGCCAAAGATTCGTAGATTATACAGAAGTCTAAGACCTCTTTATAATTTGCTCGCTTTATAAAATTTGCCAAGTACTTTAAAAATATTATCTCATTCCCCACCCCATTCCTGAGAACAACCCTGAAAGGTAGGTGCTATCATTATGATCGTTTTATAGGTGAAGAAAACTAAGGTACACAGAACTCAAGTGATTTGCTCAAGGTGACAGAACCAGTATCTTAAGCCAGATCTAAAATAAGGTCCTCATTACCCCAGACACAGTATTCCACCTACTGTACTACATAGCTGCTATTTCATTCATGTTTTTGTTGAAAAAAAAATTGATAGCCACTGGACATGGTGAGCATGGGTGGGGGAGGGGGAACACCATAAAGAATAAAAGAGATTCTATTTTAATAAACAGGAAAAGATTTGTTATTAATATCTGAGTAATTGTTAAGTCAGCTGTCTGTGCATACTCATACCAGTGTCCCGTTAGAATTAACATCATTATTAGTTAATAAAAATGAAATTATATTAGTGATAAAATGATACATTTTAAAGTACAATGCAGAATTACTTAGACAATGTAAATAAAAACTGGCAAACAGACAACAGGAAATGAGGCTGACACAAATATGACAATGTTCTTTATTTTTTAAAAGTTTTTATTAGTCTTATTTTTTATATATTCATAGTTTTCTCAGTATCCATCTCTTTCTTCCTCTAAGAGGATCTCATATAAAAAAATAGAATTTTTTAAAGAAAAAGAAAAAGAGGGGGAAAAATCAGCACAACTGATCAATACATTGAAAAAGTCCAAAAAACACATTCAATATGCAACACCTATGTACTTTTGACCTCAGCAAAGGTGTAAATTGGAAGTTGTCTCCCATATTTCTTCTGTGGAATAATGCTTGATGTATGTATGTTTTACTACATTGTTTTTCAAGTATGTGTGGTTCCTTTGATTTACATTGTTGTAGCTGTATGTGTCTCTGTGTGTATATATATACATACGTGTATATACATACATACATATACACACTCTGTTTACTCTACTCTATATCAGTTCATATATCTCTTCCCATGCTTCTCTGTTTTCATCATGTTCATCATTTCTTATAGCAGAATAATATTCCATTATATTCATGAACTACAATTTATTTAGCTGTTCTGCAATCAATCATCATTTATTTTCTTTCTAATTCTTTGCTATCACAAAAAGTGCTGCTATGAATATTTTGGTGTGTATTAGAACTTTCTTGGCATATAAGTCCAGTAATGGAAACTCTGGGTCAAAGAATATGGAATTTGCATAATTTCAAATTACTTTCTAAAGTTATTGTGCCAATTCTACCAACAATTCACTGTTGTGCCTATCATCCCACAACCCCGTCAATACTGACTATTGTCATTTTTTTTTCCATTTTTGACAATTTATAGGATGCGAGGTAAAATCTTAAGGTTGTTTTGATTTGCATTATCTTTTTTATTAGTGATTTGGAGCATTCTTTCATTTGGTTTAAGTACTTTAGAATTTTTTTGAAGTATTCATATTTTTTTTTACCAATAATCTATTAGAGAATGGCTGTGTGTGTTATGTTTATAAGTATGTAGTATGTATTGTATTATATGTAGATAGACAGACAGAGAACCTAACAGAGAGAGAGAGAGAGAGAGAGAGAGAGAGAGAGAGATAGGTAGATGGATAGATAGATAGATAGATAGATAGATAGACAGACAGACAGACAGACAGACAGACAGACAGACAGACAGACAGACAGACAGATAGATAGATAGATAGATAGATAGATAGATAGATAGATAGATAGATAGATAAAGTTATATGGGAGTGACATCCCATATATCTTTTTTCAAGTCATACTTGATTTTTATAATTTTGGTACCTTTACTGTGTGTATGTGATTGTTTGCTTGTTCTTTCCATTTACATAGTAATTGTTATTGTGTGTGTATACATATATGCATGTATATATAATGTATATGTTATATATTAATATATGTTGCAACACACTATATAATAAATAATGGAATATATTAACATAAAACACCTATGTTTTATATATAAGACACATGATATAACAGGTGTTATATATTAAAATGCACATGTTGATTGCTTATATATCTTGGACACCAAACCCTTATTACAGAAATCTGATAAATTTTTTTTTCCTCTCATTTGGCCATTTCTCTTTTTATCCTAGGTACATGAATTTTGATCTGTGCTTATCTTTTTCAGTTTCATATTATCGGTTTTCTGTTTTATCTTTCCTAATGCCTCTATCCATTTTTTGTTAAAAATATATGTTATACTCATACCTCTAAGATACATATGATCTGTTTCCCTTCTAATTTTTATTAGTATGATATTTATTCTTAAGGTCACTCATCCATTTGGGATGTGTTGTGGAATACAATGTAAGGAGTGGGAATAAGCATAATTTCTGCCAGACTGCTTTTCAGTTTTCCGAGCCATTTTTAAAACTCAAATAGATAGTTCTTTGTTAGATATCTTGTGCTTTCTGTTTTATCAAACACTGGATTACTCAATCTTGTTGTTTCTGATTCTCCTTTTTCTTCTTGTCTTCTCTGGCCCATTTCTACCTCCCCATTTTTAAACAAGACAAGATGACGTTGATGGATCCAGCTTAAGAACAAAATCTGAAGTCTGGAAGTGCTATTCCCCTCTTTGGTCCTCCCTCTTTTTAGCATTTCTCTTGATGTTCTGTGCCTTTTGCTTTTGCAAATTAATTTTGTTATTCTCTTTTCAAATCCTATGAAATAGTCCCTTGGTAATCTGCTGTGTATAGCATTAAAGTGTAAATTAACTTTGGTGGTATCACCCCTTTTATTGAATTTTATTGAATTAGGATGACTCTGGAATATTCTTTCAACTATTAAAGTTGTTTATTAATTTAAAGAGAACTCTGTTATTGAATATAAACAAACCTCTTTTCTGCTTTGGCACATAGATCCCCAGATATGTTATGCATTTGGAATGATATTTCCCTTTCTATTATTACTTTTTCGATGTTGTTATTATAGAATATAGTTGACTTTTGAGGTTTTATTTTGTTGACTTTGAGTTTGCTGATCATTAATAGTCTTGATTGTTATCTTTGTTGATTCCCTAGGACATTCCACATATACCATCATGTGATCAGCAAATAGAGATAATTTTATCCCTTGTTACCTTTCTTTATACCTTTAATTTTTTCCTTTTGTTTTATTACTGTTCCTAGTATTTCTACATCACATAATAGTGGGGAGAATAGATAGTCTTGCTTTATTCTCGTATGTATTTAGAAAAGGTTCTAGAGTATCCTTATTTCATGTGACGCTTACTTTCAGTTTTTGATAGATTTTTTTTTGTATGTCTATACTCTATATGTGCCTATATAATGTGTAGAAGTATTTTTAGCATACATGAGTATTATATTTTGTTAAAAGAATTTTCTGCATCTATTGAGATAATCATGTATTTTGTTGTAATTACTAATATGATTTTGTTGATTTATTTCCTAATGTTGAACCATTTGTGTAATCCTGACATGTCCAACTTAGTCATAATGAGTAATTTGTTGGATAAATAGCTGTAGATTGTTTGACAGGATTTTAAGTTTTTTCAAATCATATTCATTAGTGATATCGGTTTATAGTTTTTCTTCTCTTATTCATCCTTCACTGGTTTAAGAATTACAACAATGTTTGTCTCAAAAAGATTCTGATAATGTGCTTTCTTTCCTCAATTTTTGATAATAATTTGTTCAGTATGAGTGCTAAATACTATTTAAAAGTTTGACAGAATTCTCCTGTGACTCCATGAACAGAAGATTTTGTTTCTTGGTCTTCCCATTATATTCCATGAGAGCTAGTGCAGTTTCCTTTCAGAGATTGGGTTATTTAAAATCTCTATATTATATTTTGTCAGGCAGGATAGTATACATTTTTGAAAAGAATTATTCTATTTTGTATTATCATTTTAATTAGCATATAACTTTGCATAATGTGTTCTTTTTATTTCTTCTGGTTTTGTTTTTATTTTACCTTGCACATTTGCTATTTTATGGATTGCATTTTCTTCCTTGTTCCTTTTAATCAGATTAGCTATTGGTTTACCAATTTTATGAGTCTTATAGAACCACATTTTATTTTTTTCATAATTTCTCTTATTTTTGTTTCTAATTTATCTACTCTAATTTTTAATATTCCTTCTTTTTTGTTTATTTTAGGTTTTTTATTTTTAGTTTTTTATGCATATTCATTTCATTAATCCAATCTTTTTCTATTTTGTTAATACATGTTTGTAGGAATATGATTTCCCTCCTGAAAACTGCTTTACCTAGAAAAATTGTCTTTTGTATATGTGTATGTGGATTCACAATTTTATTATAATGATTTATAAATAAAATGAGAGATTCCTCAAAGGTTATTAGTAAGAAACAATAAGGCTTTAAAATGATGATAAACAGTACACCACATCTTAACTATCTCACAATTACATGAAAGACTTATAGTATTCTTCCCAACCTGACCTTCCTTTGAAGTGTTTCCTCCTCAAAGGCATATACCTCATTGGGCAAGTCACTTAACCCTGATTGCCTCTAAAAACAAACAAACAAAAACCAACCAAACAAAAAAGACTGATACCTCATGCATATTTCAATACTTCTATTTCTTTCCCTCTTATATTTTTTTCATCCTCTTTCTTCTTCACTTCCCTCCTTTTTTCTTCTCCCCTGCCCTTGCCGCCACTTTCTTTCCTTCCTTTCTATATTTCTGCCTTCTATATTTTATGCCCCCTTTTTTCTTCCTTTCCTGTACTGCCATCATCTCTTCCTCTTCTTTTTCACCTCCCTTCCTCTCCTTAAGTCCTTCCCCCTGAACTCTCCTAATCAACTTCTGTCTCTGTTCCCTCTTTTCCTTTTTTTCTTCCTCTCCCTTTCCTTTAACTTTTTCTTTTCCTCTCCACTTTCTCCATTCCCCTTTCCTTGGATGTGATCAGTGGCAATCCAACTGGTCTTACTGATGATATAAAATCTTGAGAGAATAAGTCTAAGATATAAAGAAAATACAAAAAGTATTATAACAAGGAACCACTTAGCCACAGACATGCCATAGAAAAATCACCCCAAAGCCCACTTATAGTTCTCACTTCTCCTATGTATAAGGAAAACATGTCCTTGGGCATGTCTATATATAAATAAAGCTTAACTAGATTATTTGCATAATTGTGGCCATTTCTACATTGCAATTTTTTTCCCATATAGCCGAAGGAATTGAAAAAAATATATAGGTGAATTATCTGTAGCAACTAGATTGACTCAGGGTGAGTCAGGTATAATCAGTTTCTTTACCTTTTGAAGGATAAAATGTATTAACTGTAGAAATTAAACTTACTATAGCAAAAAAAAAATCTAAATACATTGGCTAATTTGTTACCCAACATATTATCTATCATTTCTAGCTTTGTACCATCATCTGCAAAGGCCCAGATGCTATAAACATTCTATGAGTTCAACTATAATTAACAATACTTAAAATAAGAAAAAACAACAACAATAGGAACTGAGATTTACACAGTGCTTTAAAGCTTACAAAATGCTTTACACATACTATTTCTTTTCATTCTCATAACAAGACTCTGTGGTAGGTGCTACTATTATCCTTGTTACAAATGAGGAAGCTGAGATTATGAGAGATTAAGTAACTTGCCCAGGGTCCCACCACTTATAAGTGTCCAAGCTAGGATCTGAATGGAGGTCTTCTTGACTTCTAGGCCATCACTCTATCTAATGTATTATCTGGTTGCCTCATCAAATGTTTAATGGCTGCACCTTAGACATTCACCCAGTTCCAAACAACCAAATTGTACTCTCTTTTAGTCCATATCCCTCTACTCTGTCCACAAAGATAGCATGAAATTTCATGAAATGTTTACCTCACTTCTAGGTGACTTCTATCTAGAGAAGTCCCAGAGTGTACAAATGCAGTAACTCTGCCAAAAGAAGGGAAATGAGACTAGTTTGGCATGTTGTATTTTTTTGATGAAACCATGTTAGCTCATCATTTCCTTTTCTAGATCTTCACTAATCATTTTTTTTTTGCCTCATTAAAGATGATCAGGTTCTCTTTTACTACCTCCCTACTCCTTCCTTATAAGTATCATTTAATTATTAGACCACTTTTGTTCTGTCCTTGTAAGTATCATTTAATTATTAGACCACTTTTGTTCTGTCCTTTTGTTCAGTTCAAATATCATTCTTCTCAGTAGAGAGAACTGAAAGAAAGAAAAAATTAAAGCAAGTGTGCCCTTCTTTATGAATTCTTTTCACGCTGCACCATCTACTCCCAGAATCATTCTTTTTCCTGGATCCTTCTAACTTCCCCAATATAAGTTAAGAAATATTTTTGTGTGTTTTATCTTCCCTTACTAATCGCAATTCATCCATACCTTTAAATTTCGTGATAATATTCTGATATACAGTATTATATCAGGAGTGTTCCTTCATCTTCAGCTCCAGGTGCCTGTTTATATATTATGTGTATATTTTAAAAATAAGATGGATGATTAGTTCCATATGCAACCACCTCTTTCCAGTTAGACCACTATCCCTGGGCTCCTATTCAAAATTATCTCCCTTGTGTCTTCAAAATTTAATTCACAAAACCACCATTCCATCCAACCTTGGCTTTTTGAGCCTTGAATTTTAAAAATCTTTTTTTTTCCACTTATTTTTATTTTTTCCAATTACAGGCAAAGATAGTTTTTAACATTCACTTTTACAAGATTTTGGTTCTTAAATTTTTTTTCTCCTTTCTCCCCTTCCCAAGAAAGCATGAAATCTGATATAGGCTATAACGTACAATCATATTAAACATATTTCCCCATTAGTCATGTTGTGAAAAAAGAATCAGCACAAAACAGAAAAGCCATGAAAATGAAAAAGAGAGAAAATAATATTCTTTGATCTCCATTCAGACTCCATAGTTCTTTCTCTGGATCTAGATAACATTTTCCATCTGGAGTCCCTTGGAATTATCTCAAATTATTGCATTGCTTGGAAGAGCTAAGTCTATCAAAGTTGGTCATTGTACAATGTTGCTGTTACTGTGTACAAAGTTCTCCTCATTCTTCTCACTTCCCTCAGCATCAGTTCATGTAAGCTCTTCCAGGTTTTTCTGAAATCTTTCTGCTCATCATTTCTTATTTTAAAATAATATTCCATTACATTCATTACATTCACTTGTTCAGCTATTCCTCAATTGATGGACATCCCCTCAATTTCCAATTCTTTGCCAACACAAAAAGAGCTGCTATAAATATTTTCGTACATATGGGTCTTTTTCCCCCATTTTATGACCTCTTTGGGATACAGACCTAGTAATGGTATTGCTGGATTAGAGAATATGCACAGTTTGGTTGCCTTTTCCAAATTGCTCTCCAGAATGGTTGACAATGGTGAACAATGTTGTACAACACCAACAATGCATTAGTGTTCCAATTTTCCCATATGTTCCCCAATATTTGTAATTTCCCTGTTTTGTCATATTAGCTAATCTGATAGGTATGAGGTAGTACCTCAGAGTTGTTTTAATTTGCATTTCTCTAATCAATAGTGATTTTGAGAATTTTTTCATATGACTATAGACAGCTTTAATTTCTTCATCTGAAAAGTGCCTGTTCATATCCTTTGACCACTTATCAATTGAGGAATGACTTGTATGCTTATAAATTTGACTCAATTCTCTCTATATTTTAGAAATGAAGCCTTTATCAGAGATCCTGGCTATAAAAAATGTTTCCCAGATTTCTGCTTCCTTTCTGATCTTCGTTGAATTTTAGAATCTAGTGTGATATTTATTCTTTCTCTGAACCCTTTGAAATCTTGTTATTTAATATGTAGGGCTTCTGTCCATTTATGCCTGTTTTCCTCTTCTCTCTCACAGATTTTAAGATAAAATGGTAAGTATTTTTCAAAGTTCACATCATTTATACCTCAACAGCAACATGCTTTTAATGAGAAACATGTCTATTATAAATTTCTCTCATTAGTTCTTCTACTTTTTGAAGGATGAAATTCTCATTAAGACATATTAAGAAATTAAAAACTTGTCTCTTGTGGGCAGACATAAAGCTCCAGCAGATGTCTGGATAATTGAAGTCCTCTAGCACTTCTCTATTGTTTCTGTGAGCTAGGTTTGTGATCTGTTTCCCAAATTCCTTATCTATATCCTCTTTCAATTAATTGATCTAGGTTTACTCTATTATTACTATTCATTGTCATTTGCCTTCATTGATTTCTTTGACTTTTTATACAAATACCCTCTATCATACTTTTTGTTACTAAATTTTCTCCTGTTAGTATATTGCCTTAATGCATATTTCTTAGACTTGTCACCTGACCCCTTTATTTATCCTATTCCTTTATAAGATGGTAGACTATATGAGGGCCATATTCCAGCCATGGTTCTTATCTCATATACATTACCTCATATATTTATATACTTATCTCATATACTCATATACTTATCTTGAACACATTAGAAATATCACGGGGAAAAATAATATATTAAGATTTCTGTTTCATCTTGTTACATTTTACTTAAATGAACTGAAGCTATGATTTCTACTTCTAAGTCTTTTTTCTTACTGCATTTCCTATAACTTTCTGAATGTCTCTATCAGAAGTTGTTAATCACTACCTTGTACTGTGTTTCTTGTAAATTACTGACACATCTTCTTATATTCATTGTAGCTTTTCTGTAAAGTATCTAGGTTTCTGCTTATAGTATGCTCCTCCCCCATTCCCCTTCCTTTTTCAGGTTAATGCTGATTTATTTATCTGTAGATGATTCTGGGCAAATACATTCTTATGAGTTCCTGAGGTGAATTCCACCACTGGCCAGGAATCTGCCATGCCATTTTATTTTGTTTTTAATTTTTTTATTCATTTTGAACTTAAATGCCAAAAGATACACAGCAAAAAGGACATTTCCATCTACATAGCTCAACATAAAAAGGAGATTTAATATAAAACCATGAATTTCCATTTCACACTGTTTACTTTTTTTTGAAAAACTATGTAATAAATACTACTCATACTTTTCAAAGATACCCTGCTTTTCCATGTGTTCTCTGATGTACACTTTTTATTTTTATTCTCCCTTGCTCCCCACCCTGACCTAAAGAAAGTTACAATCAGATGTAAAAATGTGTGTATATGTTTGTAAAAGTATACTATACACACTTTTATTTATCAGTTCTTTCTCTGGAGGTCAATAGCACCTTCCTTCATAAGTCTTTTGTATTTGATTTGAGTAGTTATGATACTGAAAATGAATTAGTCATTCAAAGTTGTTCTTATGACAATATTTCTGTTATTGTACATAACATTTTCTTGCTTTCTGCTCATTTTGCTTTTCATTATTTCATGTCTTTTTCTGCCATTCCATTTTAAGCTATGGTGCTTCATCATCTTGGTTTTCCTCTTCTGGTTAATATCCAGTTTACCAACATCTAAATTAATACTTTCTCCTCTTTATTCTCTTCTTCCTTCTCTAGTGCACTCTCAACCTGAGTCCTCCTTCTGACTTTATCTCACATTGTCCTATACAAGTCCTTTTCATCGTCTTGGAATATGTCTCCATTAGTTTAGATATTTCTCTTTCATCTCTAGCCCTTCTCCTCCTCCTTAAATGTGCCAAGCTTTTCAAATACCACCCCCAAAAGTCCCACCCCCATTTCAAGGTCTTCACATTTCCAAAAGTCGATAGTTCTACTTAGCAAGTATTTCTCCTACTGTTCCTCCTTCAGTTTAAATCTCTCTTCTTTTCATCCAACACAATATATTCCCTCTCAAGTTGGAAGCCAAATTAGTCAGGTAGCATGAAATATAAAGAAAAATTTAAAAAGATATACTCTATGGGAAAAATTAGGCGATAGATTATAGGAAGCTTTTACTAGAGTATTGCAGTGATTTTTTAAAAAAATGTGTTTTTCTTCCCAATATGTGGGAACTGTACATATGTGTCCTTAGAGGCAGTTAGTAGTAAAGACATAGATGAAACTGCAATTATAAGACATTTAATTATGTGATTCCCAATGCTATTAACAAATTCTTTACCTTTATAAAGCCTCTCCTCCTCTCACACAAAAGAAAGATAATTACACTCAAGACCCTGAGAAAAAAATCTTATCACGTCTCTATGAATGTTTTATTTATGCAATAAGCAGTAAATCAAGGTTTCACAAGGCTCAAGAAAAACACCAACAAAATGCACATATTCACATGTTAAAATACTCTAGTCAGAAGTTTGTGAGCACTATAAATTTTTGTGCCAATTTTTATGCCAATTTTTTCTACTCTAGATTTAGTTCTTAAACACGAATCTCAGTCTTAATTTCAGTGTATCTTATCTATCTTTCAGAAATCTTATTCCTTATTCAAAACCACTTTCTTAAGTACCAGATTTCTTCAGCTTACTTAGTTTCTAGACAATACTTGTGTTGAAAGGGAGGATCAAATTCTCTTCAGCTCAAATAATTTTATTGTAAAAACAGACTCCAGGAACCTTGCTCCTAGTTCACCCCCAATAGCTCTGCCATTGGACCTTCTAAAGTCCTTCTGCTGTTAAAGAACTCTGATGATTTAGTACCAGGTAAATGAACCTGGGAAACTTCCCACTGTCCTTCATGTTTTGTTATTCTGAATGTTGGGCATACAGTTTGAGCCCTTTGAGGGCTTAGATGTATGAGAGTTTCTGCAAGTCTGGTGAATCAAATGCTTCCTAAGAGAGAATTGAGAGAACTGTCTTTGGTATTTTGATTTAAAGATATCTGTTATTGGAGTGTTAAGGTTAAAATTAAACATTTTTTTTGTCATTAACATAAGGTCAAATGTTGCATGCACCTAACATGATTTGTTCAAAATTTATATATGATGGAAAATTATGTTCTAATACATTTCAACCAAGAAAAAAAACCTAATAAAAACAAAAAGATAGCAAAATTCTCTAGTCATTTTATATGCCAATAGAAACATCTCTAAATATTATGGGTTCCCAAACTTTGGCTTTTATGGTAAGGACCTTCTTCTTCATTGACAAATTGGGTTACAAAGTCCAAAATAGAGAAGCAGAAGGAATATATTAATTCTAATTAACCTTTACAATCATTTCTTAATACCTAGTTGTTAATAAGTACCAATTAATATACCTGTGTATTTGCATAAATCAAAATGGATAAAGTAGCAGAATTATGATGTACTAAGAATAAGACTGTGATGCTTGTTATTAATTTACTTCTGGGCATGTGAGGAGGATAAAGATAAGAGAAGTTAGTTTCCATAGCTCAATAAAATACATGGAAATGAATGCATTCATTAAAAATTGAATCAGAAATAGCAACACCATAGTATTTTTCTAATAGAATTTTATCAGCTGTAGCCCATTAATTTGACTAGGTGACTTTCTACCTCAACAATCCTGGGATCATAAAGTGTATTTATTCTTTAACTCAAGGCATGTTGCTTAATCTACCACTTGTCTGGGTTGCGTTGATGATGTGGTCCATGGTTTTGCTAGGTGATTTTGTTGATCCCTTTCAATTTATAATTCCATTTTATGTGCCCCATGATGTCTTATATAATCAATGATACAAAGGGAATTGTTTTGTATTGGGTGTTTTATTATCATACTGAGACTGTACTTTGTAGCATCATTTGTGCTATGAAACTTTTGAGAAAATATCTAAAATCATAGCATTATTAAAAATGGGGTGGTCTTTGATTGATTGGCAGGGGTAGCCAAGGACAAGCATAATAAATAAAAAAAGTACTTCATATCAATCCAGTGCCTTTTGGGAGAAAAGATGGGATTAGACACTACCCCATTGCCATTTATGCCCAATAATTTTCAGAATAAAAACTGACAAAAATGGATATGCTTTCAGAAATGAGCAGAATAATTTCCAGCATACCCTTCACAGTGCTTAGTAATCAACAACACTTCATTTAGTCCCACAGATGTTATGCTATAATGACCTTCTTGGTTCTTCTAATGTCTTAGTCTGACTTCAGAAAGTAAAATAAATCTGTTTAGTCAGAGAAAACTTTTTTGAATTAATGATTTGACTTGCCAGCATTTTGGCAGTTTTACCTTTCTAGAAATGTATGTGTCACTGAGAGATGTACAATAATGATAACAATAGCTCTTATAAACATATTGTTTAAATGTTTGCAAAGTTCTTTACATGTTACCTTGTTGTAGCCTTATAAAAACCTAGTGAATGTATAATGATGATGCTAATCTCCATTTTGAAGTTGAGTAAATTGAGGTAGGCAAAAGTTGAGTGACTTGCTGAGAGTCATAACTGTTAAATGCCTGAACTCAGGTGTTCTCTAACCTAGGTCTAATGTTCTGTCCACTGTGTCAGCTAGCTGCAATGATTTTTGCTTTCTACTTGAGGAGTGAATATTTTATGGGCAGAAAAAATGCTTTGAGATAGACAATTTAACTTTCAAAGTATAACTAGGCAATCTCAAGGGATGAGGGGCCCTTTCTTCATAAGGACCAGGGTATAGACTAGGAGAGCAGTGACCACTCTTCTCCCCAGGTCACACCACCTTAGAAGCACTTAAAACTTCCAAACCCCCCCAAAACTGGCTCTAAAAACAGCAGTGCAAAAAATCCTGAAGCTTGAGAGAGTGTCCTTTCCCACATCCTATGCTGAGAATAGAGCACAAAAGTTAATAAAAAAGTTCCAAATCAGAAAATCAGGTGGAAAAAAATGACAAACAATCACAAAAAGCTGATCATAAAAAATTATTATGGTGACAGGGAAGATCAAGACACAAATTCAGAAAATGACAACAATGTCAAAAGAGCTACATGCAACACCTTGAAGAAAAATGCTAATTGGATCTAAAGCAAGCAAGAAGTCCTGGAAGAGTTAAAGGAAAAGATATGAGGAAAAAATGGGTAAAGAAATGAGAGTGATGCAAGAAAATTATGGAAAGGGAATTAACAACTTGGTAAACAAGGTACAAAAAAAACACCAAAGAAAGTAATACCTTAAAAACATCATTGGCCTAATGGTAAAAAGTCACAAAAATTCATTGAAGAATCTCTTATGAAGAAAGATTAGATGAATGAAAAAAAGAGGTACAAAACTCACTTAAGAAATTAATTCCTTAAAAATTAGAATTGGGCAAGTGGAAGCTAATGATTCTAAGACTTCAAGGAAAATATAATAAAGTCCAAAGAATGAAAAAAATAGAAGAAAATGTGAAATGTCTCACAGGAAAAACTAACTGACCTGAAAAATAGTTCAAGAAGGGATAATTAAAGAATAATGAGACTACCTGAAAGGCATGATAAAAATAAAGAGCCAAGACACCATATTTCAAGAAACCAAGGAAAAGTGATATCTTACATCCAGAGGGTAAAATAGAAATCAAAAGAATTTGCCTCCTGAGAGAGTGCCAAAATGAAAACTCCCAGAAATATTAAAGCTGAATTCTAGAGCTCCCAGGTAAAGGAGAAAATATTGTAAGCAGTTAGAAAGAAATAGTTGAAATATGAAGCCACAGTGAGGATCAGGCAAGATTTAGCAGCTTACACATTAAAGAAGCAGAAGGCTTGGGATATTGTGTTCCAGGAGACAAATGTAAAACTGAATGTAATGTTCCACTGGGGGAAAAATGGATATTTCATGAGATAGAAGACTTTCAAGAATTCTTGATTAAAAGACCAGAACTGAAAAGAAATTTTGATATTCAAACATGAAAGAGTAATCATAAAGGAATCAATAAAGTTAAACTCTTTATATCCTATATGAGAAAATGATATTTGTAACTCCTAAGAACTTGATCATCAGGCCAGTTAGAAGAAGTCTACATATACAGAGGACATAAGGGTAAGTCAATTATGTTGGGATGCTCTCCAAAAAAAGTGAAAGTGAGAAAGAGGGAAGCACTGGGAAAAGGGAAAGTTGGAATGGAGAAATTTTTTGCACATCTAAAGTTGATAGAATGGATTAGAAACCAGAATCCAAAAATATGTTCTGTACAAGAGACACACTTGAAACAGAAAGACACAAAGAGAATTAAAAGTCTTTAGCAGAATCTAGTATGTTTCAGCTGAAATAAAAACAAAGACATGGGTAGAAATCATGATCTCAGACAAAGCAAAAGCAAAAATAGAGCTATTTAAAAGAGATAATCAAGGAAACTACATTTTGCTAAAAGATGCCTAGATGATAAAGTAATATCAAAAAATTTAAAACAACTTTCTCTGGTAAAGGCCTCATTTCTCAAATACAGGGAGAACTGAGTCAAATTTGTAAAAATAAGCACCATTCTCCAACAGATGAATGGTGAATTGGTATGAATAGGTAGTTTTTAGAAGATGAAATTAAAGCTATTTATAATCATATGAAAAATTCTAAATCATTATTGATTAAAGACAAAATGAAATAATGCTGAGGTATCCCATCATACCTATCAGAAAAAAATGCTGGAGGGAATGAGGGAAAATAGTGTTCATTCATTCACTGTTATGAAAGTTACCAACTGGTCCAACCATTTGAGAGGAGAAACTAGAGCTATGCCCAAAGAGCTACTCTGATCAATACAATGCTCCCAGACAATTCCAAAGGACTCATGATGAAAGAATACTATCCACCTCTAGAGAGAAAATTCTAGAGAGATAAACTCCAAGTGCAAATTGAAGTATCATTTCCTTACTTTCTTTAATCTTTTTAAAAAATGTTTTATGATATGGCTAATACGGATATGTTTTCCATGATTTCATAGGTATAATTGATATCATATTGTTTGCTTTCTCAGTGGCTGGGGGAAGGACTAGGAGGAGGGAGAGAAATGCGAACTCAAAATTTAAAAAGGAAAGAATGTCAAAAATAATAGTCTTTTAAAAATAAATATAAATTGACAAATTAAAAAAAAGTCTCGGTAGCAGAAAATTTCTCATTCTTTCCTTTTCTTTCTACAATTTGGTAATATTAATTGGTTACTATGCAAATGAAGCTAAATCAAATGCCCAGGTAATAATAATGTGAGAGGAGGAAAGAAAGTATTGAAAGAAACAATTAATGTTCTTTTTATAAATCTTTGGTAAAAAACAGACTTTTAAGATTTACAAGGACACAAATCAAAATGTATTCACTATGATTGAATACACAAGCTTGGATCCTGAAAGCCACAGTGCAAGGAGAACAAATTGTGAAAAGCTGTGATATTGTTCCATTCAAATAAAAATGATTAGCTGCTTGTGTCACAATTATTTCTCTAACTAAATGCATGGTTATAATGAAACATGATGAGGATAATAGCAGCTGAATTACGTTCCTCCTTCCCCTGTCCTCATCCTCAATCATGAGCTAAAATCATCACAAGCATTAATTAACCTGAAAAATTTTCCATTGTGAGTTGGTTCATTTTCCTATAGCAAATGTCTGGGCCAATGGGCAGGTTTCTGTATATCAAATGTAATACAACTTCATAACAAGAAATATTTTATTTGATAACATATTTTCCCTGAAGGAAAAATGTGTAATGTTTAAAAGAGTTTTTAAATGTATTTTTTTCAATTAACTAAAATATATTTTTTTCTCTCTCCTATCTCAACTCCCCCCACACACTGCCACTGGTGAGGAGGAAGGAGAAAATACTCACAACAGATATGCATATTTAAGCAAAGTATATTATCACAAATATGGCTCAAATGATATACAGTTTAATGACATTTTGAAAATACCTCTGTTTTCCAGAATAGTGAAGCCAAATTATAGTTCCACCAATGGTACATTAATATGCCTGTTTTCCTATAATTTCTCCAAACTTTGCTGTTTTTTTCCTTTTGGGGGGTAACTTTGCAAAATTGATCACTGTAAGGTGAAACATCAGAGCTAAGTATTAGCTATTGTGATATGTTTTCATGTGTCTATTGGTAGTTTATATTTCTTACCTGTTCATAATATTTGACTCTGTTGGGTAATGTTGCCTGTTACTATAAATTTGTATAAGTTACTTATACATCTTAGAAATGAACCAAACCAGTATTCCTGGTGTAAATATGATCTGGTCATAGACAGGGGAAAGGGAAAATATTTATATAGCATATACTTTGTTTCAAACAATGTGCTAAGCAGTCTTACAAGCATTATCTCCTTTGATCCTCACAACAACCCTACAAAGTGATTACTAATATTGGCCCCATTTTATATTCAAGAAAACTAAAGCAGAGATGATGTGACATATCCAGGATCACATAGCTAGTAAATGTCTCCTATCCCTGACTCCAGACAGGATCCTATCTATTACAAAACTCACTGCCTCATAGTACATACATATATGTGTGTTTTTATATGTTCTTGTAGTATCTTTGATAATATTTTATTTTTAAAAAGTTTTTCATCAATGTTTCTTAATGTATTGGTGTATAGTTGTCTTTCTCTGCTTTGACTTTATTTGGCTAGGTTTCGAGACCATATTTGTATCATAGAAGGTAGGACAACTCTTTTTTCATAGTTTTTGCATTTTGTCTTTATTTGAGTATTTTATTTAATGGGCACATGAACCCATCTAGCCTTAGGATTTTTCCTCCATTTAGGAATTCATTTATGGATTGTTCAGTTATTTTCTCTGAGATTATACCGTTTAAATTTTCTAGTCTTGTTCTATTAACCTGGAGATTTGATATTTTTATATAGGGATAGAGATGGTGTTGAGAAATGGAGAAGATAGAGAAAAAAAATGCAATACTACTGTGCAGAATCAGTAAGAAAAGAGTAGAAGACTTGCCGAGCATC
>CM053623.1:379841611-379852577 GCA_028646595.1 Phalanger gymnotis | reverse complement strand
GAGAGAGAGAGTGGGCATAGGATGAGCTGAAGATGAATAAGGGATGAGAGAGGAATATATTGAGAGAGGGAGATAGGAAGAGATAGAATGGGGTACATTATCTCACATAAAAGTGGCAAGAAAAAGCAGTTCTGTAGGAAGAGAAGAGAAGGCAGGTGAGGGGGAATGAGTGAATCTTGCCCTCATCAGATGTGACCTGCAGAGGGAATACCATACATATTCAGTTGAGTATCTTACCCCACAGGAAAGGAAGAAGAAGAAGATTAAAAAAGGGGGGTATGATAGAAGGGAGGGCAGATGAGGGTAGAGGTAATCAAAAACAAACACTTTCAAAAAGGGACAGGGTCAAGGGAGAAATTCAATAAAGGGGTATAGGTTAGGAAGAAGCCATGCCAGTCATGCTGTTAAGTGCTGGGAATACAAAGAAAGGTAAAAACATCCCTTGTCCTCATGAAGATGTTATCTAATGGATATGTAAACAACTATAAACAACCAAGAAATATGCAGAATAATTTAATGGACATAATGTTAGAAGGAAGCCATTAGAATTAATGAAGATAGGGAAAGGCTTCTTTCAGGGATTTTAGCTGAGACTTGATGGAATTCAAATAATCTAGGACATAGAGATGATATGAGAGAATTCTAGTTATGGTGGACAGCTAATGAAAATTCTTGGAGTCAGAAGTGTATTGTTTGAAGAATTGTAACATAGAGTGTGTGGAAAGGAGTAAGGTGTAAAAGGGGCCAGGCTATGAAGAGCTTAAAAAATCAAACAATTTTCAGTACTTCATTGCTGACTTTCACTGGCCCTGCTTTTGCCATATTGATGAGTGAGAATTTGGGAAATGAAAGATTTACCCTAATAACTTAGCATATCTCCCTGATCTACATATTGAGTTACTGGTTGGCACCGTATGTAGGTATAAGAGATGAATTCCAAAGCAAATGAGGGAAAAGAAATTCTGTTTCCCTAGCCAAACCATTTCTGTCACCTCAATGCCAAATATTTGAAGCATTCATAGTGTCACTACTTCTGCTGACTCAGAAAGTCTCTATCCCACTTGAAAATAAAATAACAATACTTAGAAACAATGTGAGCTTGTATCTCACTAATTTCACTCAGACTGATATATATTTTTATATTTTCCAAGTTGGAAATACAGAATTCATCCTCATCTCTGAGGAAATAGCAAATGTGTGACTTTTCCTTGTGGTAATATCTTGGAATCATGTGTTTAGAGACAGAGCAGCTTAGAAGGTACTGTTAGACCATAATGATGGAATCTTTTTTAAAAATAAGATTTTGTAAGGAATAGAAAGTCCAAAACAAGCCAGTAAAGCCCATTTTTTCCACAGCTGTGTGATGCTGTTTTTTGTTGTTCTTGCTGGTGCCATTGTTTTGGTTACTGTCCTTTGTGAGAAAGATCTATTTTTGGTTAGATTGAGAAGCTGAAAAACAAATTTAAGTTTGGGAGGAAAGTAAGTTCATTTTCTTTATTTTTTAATGGAATTTCTAAAGAAAAATAGAATTTTATTATTGGCATTGATACTATTTCCTCATTTTTTAATTTATCATTTTTATTTAATATTTTGTGCCCATAAAGCACTCCTTGCACTCCCACTCTGATCCGCTGCTAGATTCCTCTTATCGTGTGAACCAGGGACTTGGGAAGCAGCTGACACTGGAGCTCTGGAAGCAGCCTCAGGAGTGTCCTGCTGCTGCCACAGCCACTGCTGCACCACCTCTGCCACCCCCAGGGCTAGTGATCCCTCTAACCTACTCTTTGGCTTTTGTGGGCTGAGAAGTCTGGTAACTGCTACAACTCACTGATTCATGGCCCCAAGGCCTGTTCTGGCTGGCTGACTCTGGGTCTGGTCTGTCCTGGAGGGGCAGGCCCAGGCTGGGCTGCGTGGCTCGCAGCACCGTGTGATAGATCCTTCCCAGTGATCATCCAGGCTCTCCTGGCCTGAAGACCTGTTTCCGTCTGCTATTTCGTGGGTTCCACAGCTCTAAAATTTGTTCAGAGCCATTTTTACAGGTGTTTGGAGGGATTTGGGGGAGAGCTTAAGCAAGTCCCTGCTTTCCAGCCACCATCTATTTCTTCATTGTTGGCAGATATTTACATAAACAGAACTTTCATGCTGCAAGGAGTCTTAGAGATCTAGTCCTACATTTCACAAATAAAGAAACTGAGGCCAAGAGATGTAAACTGATTTCCTAATGGTAAAGATGAATAAATGGCAGATCTAAGCCTAGAACACAGTGATAAGGAAACCATTTCCTTATAGTTTACTATTATCACTGTAATTGTTAATGAGAAGTAGTTTGCTATAGAATATAAGTGCCAGACTTTTGTCTTTCCAAGAAACCTCTAACACCAACACTAACTGTGTGACTATGGACAGGTCACTTAACATTTCATTCTGAAGGCAACCCTCTAAGAGCTAAGTTTCAGAAGAAATGTTTATCTACATTATTGGAACAAGTTTCCGTACTGGAGGTTCCCTCAATATGTTGAATCACAATTCAGGACCCAAGGACAAAATATCTAATTACTAATAATAAACAAAACAGTCTTTAACATAAAATTAGTCTGAAACATTCAGTCAGAATTATCTTACTATTTTAAAGGCCTGAAGAGAAATGTTTTATAAAGCTTAAATAAAGCAAGTTTAGTACATCTTGTTTTACTTTTGATGTTGCAAATTCACACCCCTTTTATAAAACTAAAAAACTTCCTAACTTCACTAGAATTATTAGAAAGTGAGGTGGAGCCAAGATGATGGAGTAAAGGCAGAGATTCACCTGAGCTAACCCCAAACCCCTCCAAATGCCTTTAAATATGACACTAAATAAGTCCTAGAGCAGTATAACCCACAAAAAGACAGAGTGAAACAAATTTCTATCCCAAGACAACTTGGAATATTGGCAGGAAAGGTGTGTTGCACCAGTAGAGATAGCAGCACAGTCCAATGCAGGGCACACCAGTGAAGACAGGGCTCTAGCAAACCAGGAGCAGACCTCAGGGTGACTAGATCACTGGCATCATTGGTGGTTTCCAGACCTCTCAGCCCACGGAAACCAAAGACAACTTAGAAAGTTAGCAGGAAAGGCTTGTCACACCTAGGTGAGAGTAGATCTCAGTCCAGCACAGGCAGCACCAGCACAGTTCTGGCCACAGCAAACCAGGAGCAGGCCTTGGAAGTAACTGAATTAGCAGTGATAGCAGCAATGGCTGCTTCCAGAGTTCTCAGCCTCCCGATGCTAAGGAGATCAAACAACTGGTCAGAAGGAGATTAGAGGGATCTTTTTTGGTAGCACTGAGACAGGATTCTTTTGCTGTCCCCATATTTGGATCCAGGATGCAGTTCTAGGTGGCAATCCCACGGCAAGAAGAAGCACTAACAAAGCAGAGATAGGGTCTCAGGGGAGCAGGGACTCTCATCACAGTTCCAGGGCAGAAAAAAGTGCTTGTGGTCACTCACAGACCAGAGCACAGGCCAGGAGAATAGTTAACGCCTCTCTTTGGATCATACGTTAGAAGAACAGAAAACTTATAGGTCCCTAGATGTATTTCTGAAAATAGGTGCACGAAACCGCTGTAGCTTGGGACAATGCACCCTCCAACAGAGCACTACTTTGACAAACAGCTCAAAGTCAAATAATAGGCTGAGAAAATGAGCAAATAATGTGAAAAAACTCTGACTATGGAATGTTCCTATGCTGACAAGGACAATCAAACACACACACTCAGAAGAAGACAACAGACTCAAAGCTCTTGTACCCAAAACCTCCAAGAAAAAAGAATAAATTCGTCTCAGGTCATGGAAAAGCTCAAAAAGGATTCTGGAAATCAAGTAAGAGTGGTAGAAGAAAAATTGGGAAGAGAAATGAGAGTGATGCAAGAAAATCATGAAAAATGAGTCAGTAGCTTGGTAAAGGAGACCCAAAAAAATAGTGAAGAAAATAACATTGTAAAAAAAAAAAAAAACAACAGACTAGGCCAAGTAGTAAAAGACGTTCAAAAAGCCACTGAGGGGAAGAATGTGTTAAAAAGCAGGATTGGCCAAGTGGAAAAGGAGGTCCAAAAGCTAGCTGATGAAAATAATGTACTCTTGGTGGAGTTGTGAATTGATTCAACAATTCTGAAGAGCAATTTGGAACTATGTTCAAAGGGATATAAAACCATGCATACCCTTTGACCTAGCAATACTACTACTACTAGGTCTCTATCCCAAGAGATACAAACAAAACAAAACAAAACAAAACAAAAAGGAAAAGAATCTATATGCACAAAAATATTTGTAGTAGCTCTGTTCTGGAGGCAAAAAGAATTAGAAATTGAAGGGATGCCTATCATTTGGGGAATGGCTGAACAAAATGTGGTACATGATTACGATGGAATACTATTGTACTATAAGAAATGATGAACAAAATGTTCTTAGAAAAACCTGGAAAGACTTGCATAGGCTAATGCACAGTGAAATGTGCTGTGTACAAATAAAAGTAGTATTGTAAGATAATCAGCTGTGAAAGACTTAGCTATTCTCAGCAATACAATGATCCAGGAAAACTCTGAAGGCCTCATGATGAAAAATACTATCCATTACTAGAGAAAGATCTGATGGCGTCTGAATACAGATTAAGGCATACTTTTTTTTTTTACTTATTTTTCTTGAGTTTTTTTTTTTGGTTGTGTTTTCTTTTACAACATGACTTTATAGTTATTTTTTGTGACTACACATATATGACATATGCAGAATTGCTTGCCTTCTCAATGAGGGTGGGGTGTGGAGAGAAGGAGAAAATTTGTAACTCAAAGTTTTAAAAATAAATGTTAAAATTGTTTTTCCATGTAACTGGGGGAAAACAAAATATTAAACAAATAATTTTGCAACATTTAAAAAAAACTATTAGAAAGTATCTATTTGTGTACATCCACACATATCCATGGAGCAGGAATATATCTCTGTTAAACTTTATGGAACTATTTGACTTTTGTCACTGATCACAGAAGAAACAAAAATACTTCCATGATAGTTGTCATTAACTACAAAACTACCCTTCCTTTGAGTCAGATAAATAGGGTATTGGTTCCAATTTTTTCAATAGTTTATACTTGTCTTTTTATGTTCAGTCTTTGCATTGTCCCAACCATCTTCACACCACTTCCAGATTAATTTTCCTCAAGCATCACTTTTTTGCCATTCCCCTGTCCAACCATTTTTAATGCTTTTGTTTTTGTTCTCTATAGGTTTAAGTAAAAACTATTTAACCTGAAATTCAAGATTCTGCAATCTAACTGTTTCTCTCACTTATCTTCCTCTAGTCCTTTACAATGAACACAGTCTGGCTAAAATGACCTATTTGCTCTCCTCTGAGAATGGTTATGCATTGACATCCTATACCTGTTATCTGATGATGATACTGATTATGCAGGCATTAAGTACTGTATTATAAAAGAATCTTACACTTATTTTGTGCCTGGGATTATTGAACATTATTGTCATACAGTGGAAAGGCTACCAGTATGGAGACAAAGGACCTAAGTTAGTGTCCCAGGTCTGCCATTGTGTTATCTTGGTCAAGCCCCATAAACTTTCTGAGAATCAGTTTCCTCATCTATAAAATGAGAGTTGGAACAAATTATCTCTAAGGTCCCTTCTGGCTCTACATCTATGATAATAACAATGAAAATAATAACTGATATTTATTTAGGGCATTTGAAGGTTGCAAATGCCTTTACATATATTTTCTCATTTGACACAATAATCCAGTGGGGCTGGTATGAATAAAGAAAATTATATTCATTTTCAAGATGAGTTAACTGATGCTGAGAGGTTAAATGATTTTTCCCAGACTCCTATAACAAGTAAATGAATGACGCAGGATTACAATGCAGATCTTCCTGGCTCCACATTTAGTATTCTAGCCTCTGGGACACATGGTTGCCTAAGATCATTTGTCTCTGTGCAGATAGTTTTGCTTTATTATAATGCAACATGAAGTTCAATGCATCATGTTAGTGACAACCAGCATCTAAGTCCCTGCAGAGTGCGTGACACAGTTAGTTACTATGTGCTTAAGAAGACGTTGGAAAAAAAAAAGAAGCAGTCCCTGAACTCAGGTATCATATAACAAGGTAACAAAATAGGAAAATGTGCCATTCATATAAACATTGAAAAGGAGGTCAGTAAGTACAAGTTTGTGAAGGAAGGGAAAAGCATGGCTTGCGTAGGAAGCAGATTGTGTCCTGAAAAGGGGACTACCTTGATATCCCTAGGTGACTGACCCACCACAGAACAATGTTAACCATTTTATTGTTAGCTTGGTATCTCTGCTTCAGAGAGATTTGATGGGAGCATTGATCACTCCTGTCGAGCAACCTCCTTGATGACTGCACACTTTACTAGCTCTTCTCAGCATCCTCCCTTCAACCCAGACCAGGACTAGATGTTGAGAACTAGAATGTAGTTATTATCTCCTCTGGGTCCAAAAGAGTAAAGAACTTACCCTCTTCTTAGTTGATAGAATAATGGTACATTATCTAATGGTAAATATCCTACTCCAAGTTTTAAAAGATGAGATGAAAATGAGAAGGGAAAAATAGACTTAAAATGGAATAATTATGATTCACATAATTATGTTGAAGAAGTGTTTTCTAGACAAAAATTACTAAATTGGATTCAGGATAACCTGGGTTCAAATTCTGCCTCTTGAAATTTACTAATCCACAACCATTTATTAAATGCTTATTCAGTGTCAATCATTACATTAAACACTGGGGATACAAAGAAAGGTCACTACATGATCCTTTGCAAATAATGTAACCTCAATGTGCCTTTTCTAGGGCTTACCTATTAATATTTCAGTGGTGAGAACTGCCACATTCAGAGTTCTCCATGACTGATGAACAGCAAATTTTCTCCACATTATTTGCTCACGCTTCACTAAATAACAAACATTGCAATTTCTTTTCAGTATTATGTATAGCTTTCAGTCTAGCTTACATTCATATTCAGTATCACATTTAATACTTGGAACAACACTATTAGGGGTTATATGAATTGGGTACTGAGAGCACTACCATTTTATACGTGGAAAACATATTGTTTAAAAAGATTAAGTGAATTTATCACAGTCACACAGCTAGCAAGTGGTTAAACAAGGACTCAAATCTCAGTTTCCAGAGTGGTCTCTCCATGATAAGACATTGACCTCTTTGCTTTGTTGCACCATGGTTTGTCTCCCCCACCCTTTTCTCCCCCTAGCGAATTAGTTTCAGCTATGTTAGTGGTAATTTTGTGTACTTATGTATAAAAAAAAACTTTGAATCTTTGGTCAATGCATTTTTTCTCTCAGAGCTAAAATGTCTAGCTTTGTACAGACATAATTTTATAGTCAAATTGCAAGTCATTATCCCAATATTACAAACTCATTTTAGAAGATAATTTATATTTGTAGACATTTGAGTAAAGATGTTTACAAGAAAATTAATAGCTGAACTATCATGATGCAGCATGGGTATGAGATGATCATTTCATAAATACTCCATTTCACAACTAAAATATTATATCCATGTACATTTGAGAAAAATGACCATGGCATTATTTTTATGTTTAATTCATGATTAAGTGGAGGCATTGAGATTTTATTTTCTTATAGAATACCAGTATCACATTCACAACTTTACATATTTATTTATTATATTATCCAGTAGCATTGTGTCATGGAAAATCCATCTAATTTGATATTTTCAATATCAAATATCAATATCAAGAAGCTGAGTCCTAGAAACATAAAAATATATCTGTTCATAGTCACAACCTTGAAGGGACATTAGAAGATATCTAGTTCAACCTCATTTTACAGATGAGGAACCTAAGGCCTAGGATGGTTAAGTGACAATGAAGATCACAGAAACACAAAGTGACAGAGGCAGATTTTGCACATAGGTCTTCTGATAAATCCCAATACCTTTTCATTGAACCATGATGTTTCATTCTGAATTATCATTGCTATTAACTAATGCAATATCAATTGCTTGAAGTTTGTTTTTTTTCTTTACTAAGGTCATATAAATTGATACGTTGCTCTTTAAAATTTCAGTGTCAAGATAGCTATTATTCATACATTTGATATGACTGCACCCTGCAATCCCTGTTTCTTCCCAATCTGATCAATCTATCCTGAATCTTGCTGCATGATTAAATTTCTTGCAAGTCTTCATCATACCATTCTCTTGCCCAGAAAATTTAAATGGCTTATTATTACCTACATCAAGCATAAAATTCTCTCCTATTCCCTGCCTAACTTTACCAGACTAATCTTCATACAATACCTTTTTTTGCCATATTACTATCTTGCTCAAAAATCTTCAGAGTTCTTTTTACCTACAACATCAAATACAATATTATATGTCTGAATTTCAAGACACTCCCAAAATCTAGGCTCAATCAAAACTTATTTTCAATTACTTTCTCCTCTACATTTATTTTAGACTTAAATAATACTGGTATCTTCACAACACTTTGAACTGTACTCTTTTTCTATCTTCATAACTTTGGTAATAACATTCCTATTATCCAGTGTGCCCATTTCTTCCTGTCTAGCCCATGCAATTACTACCCATCATTCTGAAGAAGGTAGTAATGCATTGATGATACAAGATAGAAAGAACCAGTCAGTGTTGATCAAATGAAGTGAAGAAAGATGGAGGGAAAAGGAATTGACGTGAAGATGGAAGTTAGATTTCTGCGGAAGGTAATCTGACATAAAAGTGTCAGTTATGACTACTGTTTGCTTTAGAGCAATATAACATGAAGGCTAGAAAGTAAGATAAAGCTTGAATGAAATGAAAAAGTTAGCATTTGTATGAGCCACTGCCAGGTATAGAGAACTGAGGTATGAAATTTGTAAGCGAGTAGAGGGAAAGGATTGTTTCTTTGGCAGGGAGTTGACACAGTGTCACAGAATTGACACTTGATAATTGGCAATTGACACAGAATGCTGTATTGATTGTAAGCTGGACAAGAATTTGCATCTTCCTGAACCATTTACTACCTGCATGACCTCAGGCTAGATAGTTAACCTTCAGCCTTAATTTCCTTATCTTTAATATAAAGGTGATAATAATGCCTACCTCCCAATGTTATTCTGAGGATCAAATGAGATAACATATGTAAAACATTTTACAAAATTTATCATGCTATATAAATGTTAGCTATTATTATCTTTATTCTGTCATCTGCAGAAATTACAATATGCTTTGGTTCTTTCAAAAAGCCAATGAACATCTATATATTTTAAAAATACAGGGGCAGCTAAGTGGCACAGTGAATAGAGCATTGGCCCTGGAGTCAGGAGGACCTGAGTTCAAATCCAGCCTTAGACACTTGACACACTAACTAGTTGTGCGACCTTGGGAAAGTCACTTAACCCCAATTGCCCTGCCTTCCCCTCCTCCAAAACAAATAAACAAACAAATAAATAAATGCAAGTTGGTCTCATCAATGGAGGATGAGATAAAATAACTGAAGAAACACATCTCTACTCATTGGTTTGTCTAGACTAAAATTTTAATAAAAAAAAGAATAGCAAAAACACCTTTTTAAAAAATATTTTTTATTTTACCAGAACATGAAAACAGAATAGAGAAAAAGAAAGACATATCATAAACTTAAATATTGAAACTTAAATACAAAGAAAGAAAAAAAGCATGTCATGTGCATAGCATAATATAAGGAGGATTCAAAATATGTAACAATAAATTTTCATTTCTTGAAAGCCTGTATGATAAATAATAAACCTTGTATTGAGAATTGTCCATCTTTTCTTTGCTTCCTTGTGTTTTCTTTTGTTCTCTGCTATGCACTTTTTAACTTTGATCTTTTATTCCCTTCCCCCCAACCCCTAGGAGGCTACAATATAGTTTAGATATATTTCTCGATATATACATACACATAGTTATATACATACGCTTATACGTATATACATGTGAATATAGACATATACTTTCCCAAACTCTACTCCTGATATTTGTTTTTATGTTTGTATATATAACTTGTTTCCTATCCCTCCTGCCTCCTCTACTTTACTTCTACCCACTACATTGCCCTCCTATTACTTTCCTTCCCCCCTCCAAGGATCCCTCCCTTATCCTCCAATTCCCATTAATCTAAACACTCTTTACCTATTCCCTCATTCTTCCCTCTAAAAATCCCTCCCTTGTCCTAATCCCTCCCTTGTCCTCTCTCCCCTCTTTATACCCCTACCATTTTGTTTCTTCCAAATTTAGAAGACTTTTATACTCTTCTAAATATATGTGTATTGTTCCCTCTTAAACCCATTCTTGATGAAAGTAGATTACCAGAACTACCAGCCCTCCTTTCCCATCTAAATCCTCTGTATCTTTTCTTCCTCTTACAACTCTTTTGCATAAAGTAGCAACTCTTTTTAGCTGTTTCTAAAAGGTTTTACTTTTTAAATTCATATCATACGTTTATCCCCCTTTTTCTTATGAGCTAGACAATTATTAATAAGAATGTTAGACATACATTTTACATTTTATGTTATATAAAAGATAAACAGTCTGTCCTTATGAATCCCTGATAGTCAGTCTTTGATATGCACCTTATGTTTCCCTTGGTTCTTGTATGTCAAATCTTCTATTAAGTTGAGGATTTTTTTTAAACAAAGTCTTGAAAGTTTGAGGGTTTGTCAAATGTCCATTTTTTTCATTCAGGATAATTCTTAAATTTGAAGGGTATGGTATTTTTGGCCTGAGCCCCAGTTCTTTTGCTCTTTAATATATTATATTCCAGGACCTGCAGTCCTTTAATGTCTCTGCTGCTAGATTTTGTGTAATTCTAATTGCGGCATCATCATATTTATAAAGATTGTTTTAATCTTGATGCTTTTAATATTTTATCCTTGAGCTGGGGGTTTCAGAATTTGACTATGATA
>CM053623.1:379799431-379835514 GCA_028646595.1 Phalanger gymnotis | reverse complement strand
GGGAACATGGCCAGGCAGCAAAAATGGACTCAGATTCAGACTCAGACTTTGGAATCTTTCTCTGGTGACAAAGAAGACCAAAACTTACAGCCAGAAGAAGTCAACAAAGTCAAAGAGTCAAAAGCCTCTCAGAAAAATATGAACTGGTCTCAGGCCATGGAAGACCTCAAAAAGGATTTGGAAAAGCAAGTTAGAAAAGTAGAGGAAAAACTGGGAAGAGAAATGAGAGTGATGAAAGAAAACCATGAAAAATAAGTCAAGGACTTGCTAAAGGAGACCTAAAAAATAATGAAGAAAATAACACCTTAAAAAATAGACTAACTCAAATGGCAAAATGGCTCCAAAAAGTCAATGAGGAGAAGAATGCCTTGAAAGTCAGAATTAGCCAAATGGAAAAGCAGGTCCAAAAGACTAATGAAAAATAAAATACTACCTTAAAAATTAGATTGGAGCAAATGGAAGCTAGTGACTTTATGAGAAATCAAGATATAATGAAACAGAACCAAAGGAATGGAAAAATGGAAGACAATGTGAAATATCTCATCGGAAATACCACTTACCTGGAAAATAGATCCAGGAGAGAGAATTTAAAAATTATTGGACTGCCTGAAAGCCATGATCAAAAAAAGAGCCTAGATATCATCTTTCGAGAAATTATCAAGGAGAACTGCCCTGATATTCTAGAGCCAGAGGGTAAAATAGAAATTGAAAGAATCCACTGATTGCCTTCTGAAAAAGACCCCCAAAAGAAAACTCCTAGGAATATTGTTGCCAAATTCTAGAGCTTCCGGATCAAGGAGAAAATACTGCAAGCAGCCAGAAAGAAACAATTTGAGTATTGTGGAAACACAATCAGGATAACACAAGATCTAGCAGCTTCTACATTAAGGGATGAAAGGTCTTGGAATATGATATTCCAGAGGTCAATGGAGGTAGGATTAAAACCAAGAATCATCTACCCAACAAAACTGAGTATCATGCTCCAACACAAAATATGGATTTTCAATAAAATAGAGGACTTTCAAGCTTCCTCAGTGAAAAGACCAGAGCTGAGTAGAAAATTTGACTTTCAAACACAAGAATCAAGAGAAGGATGAAAAGATAATCAAGAAAGAGAAATCATAAGGCACTTACTAAAGTTGAACTGTTTTGTTTACATTCCTACATGGAAAGATGATGTATATAATTCATGAAACCTCAGTATTAGGGTAGCTGAAAGGGAATATACATACACACATACATACACATATACATACATACATACATATATATACATATATATGTATATATTTGTATGTATACATATATATAGACAGAGGGCACAGGTTGAGTTGAATATGAAGGGACGATATCTAAAAAAAAATAAAATCAAATTGAGGGATGAGAAAGGAATATATTGAGAGAGGGAGAAAGGGAGAGATAGAATGGGGTAAATTATTTCACATAAAAGTGGCAAGAAAAGGCTGTTCTGTTGGGAAGGATGAGGGGGGCAGGTGAGGTGGAATGAGTGAATCTTGCTCTCATCAGATTTGACCTGAGGAGGGAATAACATACACACTCAATTGGGTATCTTACCCCACAGGAAAGAAGGAGGAAGGAGATAAAAAAGGGGGGATGATAGAATGGAGGGCAGATATGGGGAGGAGGTAATCAAAAGCAAACACTTTTGAAAAGGGATAGGGTCAAGGGAGAAAATTGGATGAAGGGGGATAGGATAGGGTAAGTCTTTCACAACATGAGTATTGTGGAAGGGTTTTGTATAACGATACACATGTGGCATATGTTGAATTGCTTGCCTCCTTAGGGAAGGTGGGTGGGGAGTGAAGAGGGGAGAGAATTTGGAACTCACAATTTTAAAAGCAGATGTTCAAAAAAAAAGTTTTTGCATGCTACTAGGAAGTAAGATATACAGGCAATGGGGCATAAAAATTTATCTTGCCCTACAAGAAAGTAAGGGAAAAGGGGATGGGGGGAGTGGAGTGGCAGAAGGGAGGGTTGACTGGTGAATGGAGAAATCAGAATATATATGCCATCTTGGCGTGGGGGGAAGGGTAGAAATGGGTAGAAAATTTGCAATTCGAACTCTTGTGAAAATTAATGCTGAAAACTAAAAATGTTTAAAAAAATAATGAATTAAAAAAAGAAATATATGTTCTGTAGTTAATCATAATGAGTTCAAATTTGTAAGAATCTTAGAAAATGTTTATTTCATAATAACTATATAAGGAAATTAATATTTTGGGACAGGGAAATTTAGAACTCCTAAATTAAAGCTATTTTGTTATACCATTTGTAGGTAATATGGACAAAACTCTTCATGACTATGTCTGTGTGTATCCTTTCATGATTTATCTATGGGGAGATGACTAGTTCTGTTTTTAAGAATAAATTGATGAAGATCAGGGGAGCCAATCTTGGATTTTCAGGAAAAAATATTTCAAAAATATGTATTTTTGATTGATATATGTAATGTTAAGCAGGGTGTAACTTTTTTTTTTACTCTTTTCTCTTTTAGAATGCTAAAGTAAACAAGTGCCCTTAATTAAGTCTTGCTAGGTGCTAAGCCCCACACCCACACCCTTATGCTGATTAGGTATGAAGCCTCCGGCCCTAAGAAGGGTATATAAACTCAGAGGTTAGTGTTTTGTTTGGGGCTCTCACTCATTGGAAGAGTATTGGTTTGGAGACCCTGGGTAGCCATTAAGGAACACCCCACCCCCCAACCCCCTTTGAAGAAACCCAGGATGCTTCTCTGGTAACTATATATTGCCACAGATAGACTGGTTTGTAGTATTTGCTCTGTTTATGCAATGTATGTTTGAAATTTCTGTTTGTATTTTCTCTGAAGTTCAGAGTGCTGGCTTTTTCCCCTGAACTAAGTAAATGATAAATATATGTTTGATTAAAGTGAGATTGTTAACCCCTTAAAGTTGCTTTCCTTAGAAAAGCTGATCAATGAACCTGTGCTGGCAGCTCTTGTTGCTGGTCTTGTGTCTTTTACCCCCACAGCAGCTGTCAGCGACGTTGTTGTTACAACATACCATCCATATTACTTAGTACTTCAAACCTACTTCTAAATATAAAGATTAAAGACTTACTACTTACTCTCTGTATCCTGCATCCTACAGATTTCTAAATTAATCACTTTATTAATTCATAGAGAAATGTGGATAGAAAGGAAATAAAGAATACAATCATTTTATACTCACAATTACCTTCAGAAGTAGTTGCCATTATTATTCCAATTTTAAAGATGAGGAAAATGAGGCAGACAGATTGTGACTTGACAGGAGTCAAATAGCTGATAAGTATCTTTGGTGTATTTGAATTCAGGTATTCCTAACTCCAGGCCCAGTACCTGTCAACTGTACCAACTAATATATCTACCTCATTACTTTTTCTCTTATTCTCTAGCCTTCCCTCTACCATCTTCTTCCTTTAACACTCCTCCCCACCCCTTCCCCAGACAGGAGGGTTTCTAGTTACATAGGTATATGTGACCCATTCTTCGAATCTAATTTTCTTTATGAAACCTTAATTAACTTTCACAGGTCACAACAATCTCTTCTTCCATATATTTAGAGTATATAGCATATTTTGACACTTCAAAACACACTTTTAGTCTGTTTAAATGCCTCATCTCCCTACTCAGGTAGTAAGGTAAGACATGGGTCTTTTATTTTTTATCTCCCTCAATATATAATATAGTGCTGACAATCAATACATGGATGTTTGAGTGATCACCTCACCTCTTCTCCTCAAAAATAAAGGCCAGTGTATTCAGAGTTCTGTTGATTACAAAGAAAGCGTTTACTATTTATAAGCCATTAAAATAAGTTTCTTCTTTTCTCTTCATGTAGATAACTAAGAAAATCTGACCTACTATTTAAGTCCAACTTGATTATATAGAAAATCGTAATATGTAGTCCCCACCCTCATAAAGTATTCCATATATATTAGGGAAACAAGAAGTAAACATAGAAAACATAAATTATTGTTTTGAATATTATTTCCAGGCCACATATATGTATATTCTAGATGGCCCCAGTCTACTCACAAACTTTTATTGTTTTTTTTTTTAACTGCTGGAGATGCAGGCTTGCTACAATGATTTTCCAAGAGGAAATATATAACCACATAGACATAGCTTTAATATCTTCTGTATTACTATCTGTTTTTAAATATTTGTGCACAAATCTCTATAGATTTATTTGTCAAAGCATAATGAATATAAGGAAAAAGTATTTATTTCTTTCAGAGGACAAATTCTTGGTTGAGAGAATTTTCCCCTTTTCATCTTCAATAGCTTAGACATATAAAAAGCAACATAATGTAATTATGCTAAGAATGTCTTGAGACCTAAACTATTCCAGTAAGTACATTAAAAATAAGCTTCTACCTAAGCTAACCATTTGAGGGGCTGAGGAAGGGTCAAATTCTTCCAAAACATTCAAAGTCATTGAAGTTTAAGCCATTTTGCTGAATCATCTACAGGTTTATCTTTGTTATAAAAATGCACATGATTGTTTAATTAACAGAACTTTGCTGACTTGCCCTGTTTGAATAAAACATTAATCACTTCTAGACAAATTTTCACTTTAGCAGTTCTTCATTTCATTTTCTGGTTATATATTTCTTCTTGGAAAATCACTGTAGCAAGCCTGCATCTCCCGCAGTTAAAAAAAAAAAACAATAAAAGTTTGTGAGTAGACTGGGGCCATCTAGAACATACATAAAATATGTACATGAGCCATATATTAAATAGAGATTCACTACAGCATCTTGTCAGTTTAAGGCAAAAGAAGTAATTTGGAAGATTATTTAGCTGAGCATGTCTAAATTAGAATACATTATTTGTAATAACTAAGCTCAGAAAAGATATAAATTAGTTTTCCAAGCCCTGCTTATAGAGTTTTCAATACTTTATAGCCAGATCACTACCCCGCTGTTGTTCAGAAACAATGGTGCAAGACTCTAGAGCTCAGAACCAAGACTTTGAATTTTAAGACTAAATAAATTTTGGAAACTTAAATATAAACCATTTCTTGCATAAAGTATTTATTTTTATAAGGCAGCAAAACACAGTTCTAACCTTCCTATTATTTTTGCATTTTATGATTCAAAAATAATATCTTAGCCCTCTTCCATATAAAGATGTCATTTTACAATGTCAACAGGAATCATTAAATCTAGAGACTAGTTTAATACCATCTGAAGACTACCTTCACCAAGGATATAAGTTTAAGGTTTCCTTTGCCAAGGGTTCCATTTTCTCTGTATTCAGAATATATAATATTCATAGTAAAAGATTAATGTTTTACATGGCTTAATGAGATTTTAAATCAGAACATTTCTAATAGAAAAGAATTGCTGTATGCAAGGTCAACTGAGGTGAAAATCTGTTTTTGCAGCTGTCTGAATTACTTTGCTCTCTATATTCATTTTATGTTTCTTGTAACTCCCCTTCCCCCACCATATTTGCAATGGTTCGTCGATTTAACCTCTAATTAGAATTGTTTTTATCCTGAGACCATAAGTCTTACAGTCTTTTCACCATTATTTATATTACTAAAATCCACACACTATATACTGTAAGGAATTACTGAGCTCAACAACATTTTTCAAAAATTGCATTGTTTAGTTCTTAAGAATCATTGTGTCATGATTATGACACACAATCATAACTTTAATTGCTGTAATATTTTACATATCTGTTTTCTGTATAGTTCTATACTTATTCTTGTTATTTGTATACTGATGTACTTTTGATTCATAGAAATTTTAAAATGTTTAACAACCAGGTCTCCAGAAAAAGTACATTTGACATGTAAGATTAATCTGCAATATTAATAATTTCTCCATTACTTTTTAAAGTCTAGGTGATTAACAAGTCAACAAATTAAATCCTTCTTTGTAATTTGGCAATTTCTGAGGTGTAAATGCAAACATGAAAGTTTGAAACCAGCTCTCCCCCACCAGCTGACTCTAACATGTCCCTGTTAAATGTTATCTTCTCTCTGAAAAATGTAAATGATTTCACCTACTCTAGCATACATGTACATTTTTACTGATCTATATTAATAAGCTTTGTTATAGCTTTTGTATATTGGGAATTTATTCTCCCTCCCCTACAGAGTCTGAGTTAATATTTCACATGTAGAATTGGGAGGACATTAGCACAAAACATAAGCACCTTTTTAGGGCCTTTGGTATCAGTTGTTCACTGAAGTGAGAAATCATTCTCCTTGTATGAGACAATTTAAGTCTCTTTTCAAACACTGATTGATAAATCATCCAGCTGGAACTTAGATAGCCTCATAGCCCTATAGACCGTAGACCCTCCATTTCCACCAGGTTAGCTAATCTTGAATAAATCAGAAAATATTCCCATCTAATACTACCACCCCCATAAAATAATCATTGCATTTAAAGGTAAACAAAGATAGAGCAGACTGTAACAGGTAACACCTTTCTCAATACCAGTCACCCTCCTGGAATCCCTAAAGTGGAGGGAACTTGACTAGAATCCATCAGTGATGGAACTTTTTCTATATAACAAGAGAAAACTGGGATGCCATCTTTGGACTTTCCATACCACCCCATTTGGAGGAACTCCCATATTATTAAGTCAACCTGGATACAGAACTAGAAGTCCATATCATCCCACTCCCATCTCCAGCTGACTGCAAAAATATAAATAATCCCCTTTGGATGAGTAAAATCTTGGGCATGAGTTTCTGTTTCTTGCCTCTGGTGTAGATACTTGGATTACTATATACTCATATATTCAGATAGTTATCTCCTGGAAAATGAAATTGGATTAGGAAAAGTTAATCAAGTCTCCTCCTAATTTTTAAATTCCATGAACTTGTGGAGCTTTCATAACTGATTGTAACTAAGTGTCTCTAATTTACTCATACATCTTTAAAAAAAAGGCACAGGATACTATTTAGTGACTTGTGTCTTATTGAAAGATCTGTAACTATCAGAATTGATAGTAGTATAATCACTATTGCATTCTCTTCTGTCTCTCAGGAATCATAAATGCAATACAGTTTGAAAAGATTGCACTTACTAATTCTGATATTGAATTCATGGAGATCATAATCCTCACAACCTGAAACCCTTGTCGAGACAGGCTTTTGAAAATCCATTTTTGAAAACATTAGCAACAAATACAAAGGAAATGACTTATGCAATAGCAAGATCTAGCCATTTAGAAGTTCTTTTTCCATCATCTATGAGTATGACTATGAATTAGTATTGAAAAACACATGCAGCAATACTCCTAGATCATGTGGCCAAATTTATTTGGGAGTAGATATTTTCTCCAGTCTGTATTAACTTTCCAATGACAAAACAATGATGATGAAAGAAAGAAAGGGAGAGAGGAGGAATGAGGTAAAAATAATTGATTACGTCCTTTCCACAGGATTAGAAAATAGGAAACATAACAGGAAAATGGCTTTATGAAAGGGCAAAGATTGCTAATCCTTGTTATAGGTTCTCTCAAAACTCCTAGTTCAGTATATGATTGTGATGGAATGCTACTGTGGTAGAAGAAATGAAGAGCTGGTAGATTTTAGAAAAACGTGGAAAGACTTGAATGAAATAACAGAGTGAAATGACCAGAACCAAGAGAATGCTGTGTACGATACCAGCAATATTGTTCTAAGAACAATTTTGAATAACTAAGTCATTTTGAATATTAAAAATACTCAAATCAACTACAAGGAACCTATGAAAGAACATGTTTTCCACATTAAGAGAAGGAACTGATTAATAGAAGCACATGTGTTGTGGTTTTATGTACACACATATTTGCGTGTAATGAGAAAGGGAGAAAAAAATTAAAAGTGCACAGCAGACAACAAAAGAAAGCTTAAAAGAAAGCACAGAAAAGCAAGGTAGCTTTGAAGATGATGTATAGTATTTATTACATATATTTTTTAACAAAAGTAAACAGTGTAAAATGGAAGTTTTAAGTTTTTTTATATTTTGCTGTGCATGTGGAAATATTCTTTTTTTAAAAAAAAAACTTTTTACATTTAAATTCAAAATGGATATTTTTTTAAAAAAAGGTTAAATCCAAAATGAGATTTTAGGCTGAAGGGAATTTGTTTGAAAACTGAGAAAATAAGTAGATAAATCAATTGAAAAGATAAAAATAGGAAGAAACCAAAAGACTAAGTATAGATAATAAGGAAACAAAAAAATATCACTTTTCCTAGATGATATGATCTTTTTACTTAGAGAATCCTAGAGTCAACTAAGAAACCAGTCAAAAGAATTGACAACTTGTACAAAGGTGCAAAATATATATTAAAAAAAATCACAAATTACTTCTATATATTATCAACAAAGCCCATCAGGAAAAATTGAAAGAGAAATTCTATTTAAAGCAACTGAAGACTGTATAATGTACTTATGAGCCTATCTTCTGAGGCATACACAGGAACTATAGAAACACCATTAGGAAACACATCAGCAAAAAAAAAAATGACAAATCTAAACAGTTAGAAAATTGCTAGTTGTTTATGGTTAGGCTGAGTCTGTAAAATAAAAATTACAATATCACCTAAATCAATTTATTTATTCAGTGCCATACCAATAAGGCTACCAAAGCATTACATTACTGAGTTAGAAAAAAATGACCCAGAATATTAAGGGACTCAATGAAAAAAGTAGAAAGAAAAGGTTCCTAGAAGAATCAGATCTCTAGATTCATACTGCAAAGTTCTGTATTCATCAAAAAAAATGTAGCTCTGGATAAGAATTAGAGTTATAACTTGATGGAACAGATTAAGTACACATAATATAGAAGCAAAATTATGTATGTTATCACAGGTATGTAGTGTTTGCTAAATTTTAAGATCTCAGACACTGAGGTACGGAATCATTATTTGGCAAAAACTACTGGGAAAACTGGAAAGCAGTCTGGCAGTAACTAGACATAGATCAACATCTCAAACTATATTTAAAAATTTCATAATGGGTATATGATTTAGACAAAAAGGATGATAGCATAAATATATTAGAGGAACAGCAAAGAAATTGTGTGTTAGATTTGTGGATAGAGGAAAAGTTCATGACCAAATGAGACAGAGATCTCCATGGGAAATAAATGGATAATTTTGATTTTATAAAATTAAAATGTTTTTAAACAAAAAATCAATGTAACTTAGATTAGAAGAAAAGCAAGAAATTGTGGAAATGTTTGCAACAATTTTCTCTGAGTAAGGTCTCATTACTCAAATATCTAGGAAACTAAGGCAAAATTATAAGAATAAGAGCCTTTCTCCAATTTATAAATCATCAAAGGATAGTTTTCAGACATGCAGTTTTCAGAGGAAGAAATCAAAGCTTTCAATAGTGATAAGAAAAATGCTTTAAATTGCTAATAATTACAGAAATGAAAATTAAAATAATTCTCAAGTACCACCTTATACCCATAAGATTGACTTTAGGTATAGAAAATGAAAATGATAAATGCTGCAGGGGATATAGGGAAATAGGTACACTAATGCACTGATTGTGGAGTTAGGAACTCTAATCCTTCTGTACAACAATTTTGAATTATACTCCCCAAATTATAAAGCTATGCATACCATTTGACCCAACAATACCATTAGTAGGCCTATACTCCAAAGATTCCAAAGAAAAATATAAAGGACTCACATGTACAAAAATATTTATAGTAGACCTTTTGTGGTGGGTAAATATTAAAAACTGAAGACATGCCTTTCAATTGGGGAATCACTGAATAAATTATAGAATATGAATATGTTCTTACACTGTTGTGTAAGAAATGTTGAAAATGATGGTTTCATTAAAAAAAAAAAACAACACCAACAACCTGTGAAGACCTCTGTGGACTGATCAAAAGTTAAGTAAGCAGAACTGGGAAAACAATAGCAATATTGTAAAGATAATCAACTTTGAAAAGGTTATCAATATAATGACTTCTTACAGTTCCAAAGGACTCACAATGAAAAATGATATCCGCCTATTTTATAGTTTCAAAGTGCAAGTACATTTCTTTCTGTCTCTCTCTCTCTCTCTCTCTCTCTCTCTCTCTCTCTCTCTCTCTCTCTCTTCCCCTCTCCCTCCCTCTGTCTGTCTCTTATGGTTAATGCAGAAATTTGTTTTTCATGAATCATGTTTGTCATGGGCTTTGTATTTCCTGCTTTCTCCACAGGGGTGGGAGAGAGAACATCTCAAACTGAAAATACAATAAATGTGAATTAAAAAAAGGAAAATCAAGAAGCAATAATAAATGAAAGGCATCTAGAATAATACAAGACTATTCTACATCCACCAGAAACCACAAAAGGGGAAGGCTTAATATAGTCCAGAAATGGTCCAGATTTCTAAATACAGGAAATACTGATAGAAATAATCCATAGATTGTCTTCAGAAGATAAACTATATACTTCAAACTCCAAAACTTATTATGGTAAAATTTAACAATTTCGAAGACAAATAACAAATTCTCCAGGTGACCAAAAAAAAAGACCACCAAATATAAATGAAAGGCATCTTGAATAACACAAGACTATTCTGCATCCACCAGAAACCACAGAAGAGGAAGGTTTAATATATTCCGCAAAGCAAAAACGGTAAGGATATAACTCAAAGTTATATACTCCATGAACCAGAAATGCAGTGGAAAAAAAAAGATGGACATTCAATAAAAAAGGAAGGCATTTGAAACATTTCCTCATCAACAACAATACAACAATACAACAACAACAATAACACAAGAAAAGTAAGTAAATATCGAAAAAGTACATAAGATAAAAATTCCATTTCTAGAGATTATTAAAAAATAGAGAAAGACATTTACAGAATCACCACAAAAAAAGTATTACAAAGGCACCATAGAGAGATTTATTTCCTAAAGTACTTACAGGAGTAAAGATGAACATGAGATTTAAGGAAACAGAACAAGTGACAATAGAGGAACAGGCTTAAAAAACTATGGTCTAAATCCCCATACGACGAATCAATTCATCTCATGGGAATAAAATGTTGAATGTGAAAGTGCATAAAGTGAGAAAGGGAAGAGAGAGATTACACTGAGATGTGTGATTTATCCTAATTAAGTTGATGCATAATCAATGAAGGATGCATAAGTCCTGTGCTTTCCCACTAAGATAAGGGGCTACAGATGAATCAGTGAGGTAGCAATGGAAGAAAATTAAACAAGGAAAAAAGGGAGAGATCTTGACTAACTGATAGGAGGGTGCCTTATTGAAAAATGCATACATGGTAGATAAGATAATACACTGGGGGAAGAAGACCTTAAAATGGGTTAACTAGGTCCCAATGTGTTAACAATGAATCTCCTGAAATGCTCACAAATTATATTTATGTAAAATATGTTCATTGGGAATAAGTGGGAATTTTTTAAATAATGAGACCACTTCAGGGGGTTCATTATGTGTACTAAGTTAGATTTAGCTTATAATATGCTCAGGGTTGCCTTATAGAAAGTGTGGTGCCTACATTCATGACCAATTGACTCAGAAGAATGGAAATCAAAGCTCCTAGGGGCAAATGGAATGTAGAATAAAACAGTTTTTTTTTTTTGGCATATTCAGTTATTATGGCTAGGATATGCAAAATATGTTTCAAAAGTTGCAATACTGCCAAAAATAATTTTCAAATTTAATGCTGTACCAATCAAATAAATATTTTAAATAATTATAAAATATATTTGGAAGAACAAAAGGTTTGCAGTCATTAGGGAGATAAAGAAAAAAAAAAGGAAGAATGAACAGAGACTTGCACTTTCAGGACCCATAATATATTATTGGCAGTACTCATCAAAAATCATTTGGCATTAGTTAAAATCAGAGAATTAGATTAATGGAAAAAAATAAATGAAGGAGAATCATAAAAACAACAGGACCCAATAACCCAGGGTTCAGTAAACACTAAAACATACATAGGTAAGAACTCCCTTTTTGTTAAGAACTATTGTGAAAGCAACAATGTAGTTGATCAGAAATTAAGCTTATACCAATATTTTATACCATATTCCACAATAAGTCCAAAAAGAATGCATGACCTGAATATTAAAGTCTACTGTTGCTTAGACACAAGTCCAGGTCAGCATCTGCAGAGCTTGCAGTCCAGGAGGTACAGGAATCGGACCATTCTGGAAGCACTGACAATTTGTACATTCCCTGCTTGTCCCTGAGATCCTGGATTAACAGAACAATCAATACTCACAAGAAAATAGCAGTAGGACCAGTGCAGATCTTTCCTCCTGTAGCGCAGAAGAGCCAAGTCCTAATGTGAAGTCTGAAGTAGACTGGAAAATTGAGCAAACAAAAATGAACCCCTAAAATAAAGTACTATAATGGTGGCAGGGAAGCTCAGGATATAAATCCAGAAAAGAATGACTCTAAAACATCTGTAAGCAAAGCCTCAAAGGAAAACACAGCTTGGATAAAAACAATCAGAATGCCAGGGATCGTTGAAGCAAGAGTTACAAAAAGAGTGAATTTTTTTTTTTTAAATAGAATGAGAGAACTTAAAAAATGAAAATAAATAAGAGTTATCAAAGAAAGAATTGGAAAGGGAATTAAGGGCTTGGAACAAGATCTTTTTCAAACAATAAACTCCCTGAAAATTAGAATGGACCAAAATAAAACCAATGATTTCATGAGGTGACAAAAATTATTAAAATGATTCTTCTATGTAGATTGTATTTTTATCTATACTTTTACACATGGGAAAACAGAGGCACAGAGATGTTAAATGACTTGCCCAGGGTCACATAGCTAGTGTTTGAGGTGTAATTTGAACTTAGGTCTTCCTTCCTTGAGATCCAGTACTCTATCATACCACCTAGGTTTTAGGTGGAGAAAGACTCTTTTTTTCTGAAATAATTAAGATTTAAGTCAATGTTTTGTTTTTTTTTTTCTGATTGGCCTCCACAGATATCTTTGTGTGGTAGTGACAACTCCAGGCTGTTAATTTTGCACCTATTATTGTTTCTGTGGGACCATTTTATAAATAAGTTTTGAGTATCAAGGGGAAGAAAGTGTCAGATGGATAAAATATACAAATTTTCTTAAGTAAAATCCATCCTGTGGTTTCCACTGATAATGTGAACAATAAAGTTACCATCTTACATAGGAAGAAAATGAAACACAAATATATTGAATGATTTGCATAAGGTCAGACAAATGGTAGGTCGTAAAATTGAGAAATAAAAGGAAAATTTTGTAATGCCAATTCTGATATACTTTCCCATTAAAGGATATCTTATTTCCCCTTTCAGAGAAGATGGTGGGAGTTCAGATTGCAATGAATATTTTTATTCATATCACCATGAGTCTATCTAATCATAAAAAATAACCTATGTTATTGATATGTAGACTTATAGTTGTTGCAAACTTTAGGTACAAGTTTCAGAGTAATTTAAAATATGCTTACTGTTATGGAAAATCTCACTTAAATAGTAAATACATTTTATAAGCCATACCCATTCTGAAGACACAAATGTCCCAAAACAGAGGGAAATCATTTATGATTTTATACTGACAGCAACTTTTAAAGCATTCTGCAGACATTGAATGACAGTTAGCTGTCAACAACATTTGACACGTTTCAGCTTTACAATTAATATTCAGATGACTACGAAATAACCAAATGGATCGGGGCTTCTGTAATCAAAAGTATGTTTATCTAGGAGAAATTTACAAGAAAACCTGCTTCAGTAAACACAACTAACACTGAAGAACAAAAGCAACATTGCAAAATAAAGAGCTACCAGGAATGGGCAATTCAAATAGAACGATTTTAAATTTCGAGTATTTTTTATCTTCCATAGTGCTTAATATCATACAATTCTTTCTTCAAAAGGGAGAAAGAAGCTATTTTGGTAACAATATGTGATTTTTCAGTTTATTTCTTTTGCATATTAAATTTTTTTTGTTCTATTATATCATTACTTTCTAAAAGAAAGATAACCGTAAGATGTGTGATTCAATGAAAAAAAAACACCTTAAACTTTAGTCCTTTGGGATTTTTTTCTTTTTTGGTGATTTTATTAGTATAAGTAGGAGTTTGGTGAGAAAAGTCATTTCTATCAATACAGATGAGCAAACATTTTGCATCTTATTAACAAGCATTTAATTTTATAGCCTGACTCTACAACTTAGAAAACTGTTTTCCACCTAATTGTTAGCTGATACATACTGAAATTTAATTGAGATAAATTATCTGATTATCACAAAGAATGACACAGAGCCAACGCATACATAAAACATAGAATGAAGATAGTCTTGTTGTCTTTTTGATCCCCACACTTATTTTGGATGTTGGTCAGTCCTCCTACTGCATAGCAAGTCATTATAGATTTCTACTATCAACCAATCAACAGCTATTTTTATTAAAAAAAAAAACAGTTACTACCCTCAAAGAACTCATATTCCAATGGGGGAGACACCATGTACCTAGAAGGTTACATACAATATCAAAGAGAATACAAAAAGATCTTAACAGGCTAGAGCAATGTAAATAATCTAATAAAAAATTCAATGAAGATAAGTATTAAGTCTTTTTCTGGGGTGTAAAAATAGGGCTTCATAAGTATAATATGGTACAGACATGGATACATTCCAAATTTTCCAGGAAAATGGGTTTTAGTAGATGACAAGCTCAAAATGAGTCACAATTTTTGATTAGACAAAAAGCTCAAGCAATCTTGGGTTGCACGAGGAGAGCATAGCTATAAGGAAGATGAAGGTGATCGATATCGCTGTACTCTGGCCTCATTATACATCATTTGGGGCATTTTATTCAGTTTTGGGAACTAAGGTTTATGGATAATGGTAAATTGGACAGTGTGGAGTGCAGGGCTACCAGGATTTTGAAAGGTCCATGTCATGGAAGGATTTGTTGGAGATTAGAGATGTTTAGCTTGGAAAAGATAAGGGTCAGAGTAAATATTATCCATGTTATCGAGTATTTGAAGGGATGCCATGTGAAAGAGAGACTAGACTTTTTTCACTTAGTCCCAGGGCAAAAGCAAGAGAAATAGTTGAAAGTTGTTTGATATCAGGGAAAAATTCCTAACAATGAGAACTGTCTGAAAATGGAATACGCTGCTTTGAGAGTAGCGGGCTCCTTCTCCTTGAAGTTCATCAAGCAGAGTCTGGACAATCATTTGCTGGTCAGGTTATAATAAGGATTCATTTTCTGGATGTGTTGGAATAGATGGCCACTGAAGTAACTCCCAACTCTCAAATTCTGTAATATTGAAGGGGAAAATACTTTCAGAAAAGGGAAATGGGAAATGTTCCTACAGAAGGTGGCACAAATGCAAAGAGGATGTTCTAAACATTTTAGGTAACAAATGGCTTGTCAGGAGGTAGTCACTAAATGCTAGTAGGAATTTATTAAGAACATTTAATGCCAGGCTAATCTAATTTCCTTCTTTCTTTTGGATAAGATTTTATGTCTAATTGCTCAAAAGAATATCATGGACCTGATTCTTGGGAAATGGCTCAGAAAAAAATGTGTCAAGATTTCAGCAAGGTATTTGAATACTATGTTAAAAAGAGGTTCAGTTTATTCTTCATGTCCCTAGATAACAAAACTAAAAACAATGAAGTGAATTTGCAATGAGGCAGATTTCCACCTAATATAAGGGGAAAAAATCTAATAATCAGAGCTATCTTAATGCAAAGATTAGATGACCATTTGTTGGATTTTTTTTTTTTGAGGAAAGATTGAAGAATAGCTTTTCAGTTCTCTATTCTTGTGAATAACTCAGGGATATTTAAAATGGATAATAACTCAATTATAATAACTTGCCATTAATTAACTGGTTGATCTGGCCCAAAGACTATTGATATCCATCTAGACTAGAGGAAATTTCTTGTAGAATGCCATAAATTTATTTCATGGCCATATTATTACCATGCTTGATAATTTTCATTGTTGATTTATATAAATATAACTATGAAATATTCTTTATAGCAGAAAAGTAAGAAAAATAATTAGAAAGGAAATTGTGATCATGAGGTGCCATAAATGTGACAAAATGATAACCTCTAAATTAATGTACAAGTTTGGTGTTGTAACAATCAACCTACTAAGGAAATCCTGAAATAACTGGACAAAATAATGAAAAAAAATCATTTGGAAGAAGAAATCATAAAGGCTCTGAAAGGGAATTAATGAAAAATATTGGAAATTAAAAGGACTTAATATAACCAAGCCTTAAATTATTTTATAAAATAGTGTTTGGTAAATTGGAGAACATGAATTCCTCAGAAGTATTCTCTTCTGATAAGAAATAAGGGAAAGCTGCAAAGCATTTGGAAGAAATTAGATTTAGAACAACTTCTTCAGCTACATACTACATTAAATGCCAAACGTATGATCAATTTGAATATAAAAGGTCACACCATTTAAAAATAGATAAGACTGGTACCTGTCACAACTATAGTTAGTGAGATAAAAATTTTAAACCAAAGAATTAATTGAGGTGATCATAAAAAACAAATGTACAATTATGATTCCATATCTAAAAACAAATAAAATAAGCTTTTGCAGGAACAAAATCAGAGAGAGTACTAAGAGGTCCCAGGCCAAGACCTGACTCCCTGTAGCCTACTGTTCTGGCTTCCTATAGTCCCTGGGTGGCAGGGACCTCGAGTCTCAACCTCCTCTCCTCTCCACCACTCTCCCGCTTCTTCCATCCCCACCCCCACTCTCTATCCCTGCCTTAACCCTGGGACTAGCAGTAGTAGTAGCAGCCCTAGGCAGCTTCCCTGGGGCTTCCAGGTCCCTCCCACACCTCTGAGCCAGCCCATTGCTCTCTCCTTGGCAGAGGTCTTGCCCCCTTCCTCCTTCCAGATCTTGTCACTCTCCAAACACCCCTTTCTGACCCAGACACCCTAGGATGGGGAGAGGGGATTAGTCATCCCAGGATCTGGGGTGGGAGGAAAGCCTGACATCCCTAGACAACTTCTCCCCTACTTTAGACTGACTGCAGTGTGGGACTAATCCCTTCCTTTTGTGTCTACTCCTTATTTTCCATATTATGATCGAGATTTTAGGACGTTGGAGGGTGAGCTTCTTTTGGGTTATGAACTCCTTACATTCTCCCTCTCATTATTTGGAAGCCCCAGGGGAAAAGGGATATAAATTCCTAGTGATGTTAAAGGTTTTAATCCCTTCCCCATGCCTCAGTTTCCCCCCTTTGCTGGGCCCCTGCAAAGGTCATGGGAGGAATAAAGTCTTAGGGGAGAGAGGAATGTTCCCGGAAAGGAATCAAGGAATTTCACAAATGTGGACAAGGAACTTAGGCACCCCCTGCCCTCCGAGCTACCAGCACCACAGTGCCCTGGGAAGAGCCAGAATGGCTGGTATGGCACCCAGAAACCGTAACTTTGGTACCTGTGGGGCTGGAGGTAAATAAAGATGAATGACTTGGTGGCACTGCTGGTGTTCACCCTGCTTTGAAGTCCATCTGCATGCTCCAAAGTCCCAGTGCCAACTTTGAGGCATCAGCCTCCTGAGTCTGGTGAGATGTTTTGCAGGTGGTGTTTTTCTGGCCACCTGTCTCTTAGACTTGCTTCCAGACTACCTGGCTGCCATAACCCTAACCCTAAGTGCCTTTTGAATTACACTTCAGTTCCTGCTACTGGAGTTCATTCTCACATGTTTCTTTGTTTGTTTGTTTTTTGTGTTTTTTTTTTCTGGTTCTGGTGATGGAGCAGTTTGTCCTAGCCTACAAAGAGCAATCAGGCCCCCTTCCAAGAGAGGAGACTCTAATACTCCTGGGCACTGTGGGCAATTCACTTCCCCACTGGTATAAGGGACTTATGACTAATGTAACTTCTCCTACCCCTTCAGCCTTAATGGACTGTGCCCTGGTCTTCTCACTTTCCCTACACTCATTATTTGAAGGGCTTTCTGTGGGGCTACAGCAGGAATGAACCAGGGCAATGGAAATATGTCTGGGCTTGCTCTTGCATGAGAGGGTCCTAGCTGTGTCTGTCCCTACAGCTACTGCAAAACCATCTGCAGGGTGGAGTGGTGGCCATTAGTGGGGTCTTTTTCTCCTGCATGACACCACTGGGTATCATGCTTGGGGCCTCGCACTAGCAGAGTCAACAGGGCCCCTGTACCAGCTGGCACAATCAGTGCTAGAAGGCATGGCAGCAGGCACCTCCCTTTATATCATTTTCCTGGATCTTGCCTCCAAAACTGGCTGCTTCTGAGGAGAAGACTCTCAAGGTTGTCCTACTTCTAGCAGGTTTTACCCTGCTTGCTGGTCTGCTTTTTATTCATTTTTAAATGACCAGTGAGGGATAGGGGCTGGAGAGTGGGGATCAGATGCTTCTAAAGCAGCTTTAGAGAAGGGTGGATGGGGACCTTGGGAGCTGAAAGTACATATGATGGGGGAGAGTGGTGGAGTGCATTGGAGAGTGTTGTAGACAGGACCCTGGAGAATGACCAGTGGAACATGAGACAAAGAAGAAAGATTAAACTCCCCAGGATGGTGGGGGAGGTGTAGAGGAGAGAACAAAACTAGGAAAACACTAGATAAGACAAAGGGACATGTGAACAGGTCATAGAATACAATGACTGAGATTATAAGGGTAGGGCCATCAGATTGTGAGGAGTAGAAAAGGAATCTGGAGCCCCTGGGGGTATTGATTCTATCCCATTCCTGTACTCTTCTGAAGAAGCCTCCCCCCACCCCCACCCTCACTTCTTTTTTTTTTTCCCTTTTCCTGGCCCTGTGGACTTCTCATCAATGTTTACTTTTTAAAGGGTATAATGACTGATGACATCTACAGGCTAAGTTCCTTGCCCTCAGCTGAACTTCCATTCCTCCATTAAAGTGTCAGATATTCCCACACCTTCTCACAAAGCACACTGGTATTAGTCCTTGCCAGGCAGCTAAATAGGGAATGTGCTGCCTGCTCCTGATTTCCAGAACTTTCACCCTCTCTGTGACTGGGGATGAGTATCTAATCTAACCTGGTGATCTTGCCTAGGTGTCAAAGGCTGCATTGCCTGAACTCTTTTTGTACCACAGAAGCCCTGGAGGCCTGCTTTTCAGGGGTATTTTTGAATTAGGATGGGTGGATAGGAGGGGAGGAAGGAATAGTGACCTAAGGAGAGAGACATATGCTCTGTATGATCTATTTTACTAAATTGACACTTCCTGGAACAGCTTCCCAAATAAAAGGTGTTCCTTTTTTTTAAAAAAAAATAATAATAATAGGAAATCCAAGCATTCCTGATGATGAAAAGACCAGAACTGCATCAAAAGTTCATACACAAGCATGCAGGAAAAAAAGGCAAACATGAATGATCTGTGATAAAAGACCTAATAATAAGGATAAACTGATTACATTCTAGTATGAGTAGATGATATATCTGTCCTCCCTGAACTCTATCTTTATATGGGTCATAGAGGGAATCTAAGTACACAAGGCCTTGAATTGGTTCTTTTATATCTTCACGATCTTAGAGGAGAATGGGAAGAGAGAGGGAGGGGAAAAGGAACAAAGGAACGTATTTGGCAGGAAAGGAAAGGAAAGCTAAGTAATCTAATATCACATCATCAGGGTATTCAGGAAGACATCTATACAAACAAGGAAGAGGGTGGTCAGGAGGAGGAACTGACACTTCAACCTCATACTCACCTGAATTGGTCAAAGGAGAGAAGAATATACACAGGTATAGAATTATATTTTATACAACAGAGGAATAGTAGATATAGATGGGAATTAGAGGGAGGAAAAGTTGAGAGATGAATTATTCTTGGAAAAAAATAAATTCTAAGGATGTACCCTCATATTTATGGCTTATTTTGAGATGGCAAATAATGAAAATCTGAAGGGGTACCATAAATCGTGGAATGGTTGAATGAGTTAAGGTATATAAATGGGATATTATACTATTGTGGTGTAAGCTATGAAGAAGAGCATTTCAGAAAAACCTGGGCAGACTTGTATGAACTATTGAAGATTAAAATGAACAGAATAAGAACAATTTATGCAATGAAACATTATGGCATACTGGCAAGGAGATTATAGCAATATATCACAAGGATCATACACTAAGACCAAATGGGATTTATGCCAGGCATGCACGACTGGTTCAATATTAAGAAAACTATCTGGGGCAGCTAGGTGGCACAGTGAGTAAAGCACTGGCCCTGGAGTCAGGAGGACCTGTGTTCAAATCTGGCCTCAGACACTTGACACATGTACTAGCTGTATGACCTTGGGCAAGTCGCTTAAGTCCAATTGCCCTGCCCCCCCTCCCGAAAAAAATACTAAGTCAAAAAAAAAAGAAAACTATCAGCGTAATTTACCATTATAATAAAAAAAACAAATAATCATGTGATAATCATGTGATTATCTCAATAGAGGTTGAAAAAAGCTTTTGACAAAATATAGTACCCATTCTTATTAAAAATTTAGAGAGCATATGAATAAAGGGAGGTTTCTTTAAAATTATAAGTAATATCTATCTAAAACCACAAGCAAGCACAATCTACAATGGGGATAAACTAGAAACCTTTACAATAACATTAGTGGTGAAGCAAAGATGCCCAATATCACCACTACTATTAAATATTGTACTAGAAATGTTAGCTTTAGCAATAAAGGAAGAAAAAGAAATTGAAGGAATTAGAATAGGCAATGAAGAAACACAACTATCACTCTTTGCAGAATATATTAGGGTATACTTAGAGAATCCTGGGGAACTAAGAAAAAGACTACTTGAAAAAATTAACAACTTTAGGAAAGTTGCAGGGTATAAAATAAACACACTTAAATCAATTTAAATAGGCTTTTTTCTTATATTACCAAAAAGCCCAACAGCAAGAGATTGAAAAAGAAATTCCATTTAAAATAACCACAGACCATATCAAATACTTGGGAGTCTGTGGTTGTGTGATTTGTTCTTCCTTCTTAAAGAAGACCGTGACATCAGGAAAATGATGCCATGACTGGTAACTGAATTGTACTTGAGTGAGGGAGGGCTGTGGGAAGTTACTAGCCTCACTTTCTCCTCCACAGATATCTGGGTCCAGTGGCCAGATATAGATCAGGACAATTGGAGATGGCCCGGGATGCAGTGGGAGACCTTGGCCTTTCTAAGCTAAGGTATTTCTGGGTTCTTATTTTGCCTGAGGCAATACCCATTCAGTGATTAGACCTGTTTTAGAAGTGAATCAAAGGATGGCCCTTTGATTAAAAAAAAAATCAAACTAAGAGGGGAAGACCCTCAGGGTTGCTGGCCTAAAGAGGAACACTTACTACTTGTATTCACTCTGAGCCAGGAAGGCCCAAAAAATAACCATTAAGTGGTGCTTAGGCAGGCACTTACTGTTGTTCAATCAACGAGAGACAAATGGAATTGGATTTAAGGCATTGTCTTTAAGAAAGAAAACTAGCCAATGGAATGGAGTAAAGTGGAGAGGGGAGGGGAAGTAGACCTGCCAAGACAAACTCAGGAACTATATGAATACAATTACAAAACACTTTTCAAACAAATAAACACAATTGCTCATAAGTAGGCTGAGCCAAAATAATAATGACAATTCTGACTAAGCTATATAAAGCTAGGAAAAATAATAACAAAAGGTCAATTATGTCAAAGGATTAATGAAAAAAATGCCAAGGAAGGTAGCCTGGCAGTACTAGATCTCAAAATAGATTATAAAGCAGTAATCATCAAAACTATCCGGTACAAGCTAAGAAGTAGATTGGTGGGTTAGTGGAATAGATTACATACACAGTAGTAAATGTGCATAGTAACTTCATTATTGAGGAACCCAAAGAACGTAGCCTCTGGGATAAGAGCTTATTATTTAATGCAAACTGCTGAGAGAACAATATAGCAGAAACTAGTTATAGGCCAACATCTTTCACCATATACCAAGATAGGATCAAAATGAGTATATGGATTAGACATGAAGGATGATACTATGAGCATATTAGGAGAGCAAGGAATAGTTTACCTGTCAGAGCTATGAATAAAGGAAGATTTTGGAACCAAATAATATATAGAGACCATTATAGAATATAATATGGATAATTTTGATTATGTTAGATGGAAAAATTTTCCACAAACCAAACCAATGCAACCGAAATTAGAAGGAAAGCAGAAAAATGGGGAACAATCATCATAGCAAGTATCTCTGCCAAAGGCCTCATTTCTCAAATATATAGAGAGCTGAATCAAATTTGTAAGAATATAAGTGAGTCCCCAATTGATAAATGGTCAAAGGATATGAAAGGAAGTTTTCAGATGAAAAAATCAAAGCCATCTTTTGAATAGAGAAATGAAAATTAAAACAACTATGAGATACCACCTCACACCTATCAGATTGGCTAATATGACAGAAAAAGAAAATGATAAATGTTGGAGAGGATGTAGGAAAATGGGAACACTAAAGCACTATTAGTGAAGTTGTGAACTGATCTAAACATTCTGGAGAACAATTTGGAATTATGCCCAAAGGGCAACCAAACTGTGCTTACCCTTTGATCCAGCAATGCCACTACCAGGACTTTATCCCAAAGATATCATAAGATGGGAGAAGGACTTATGTAGACAAAAATATTTATAGCAGCTCTTTTTCTGGGGCAAAAAATTAGAAGGAGATGTCCATTAGTCGGGGAATGGCTAGACAAGTTGTGGTATGTGAATGTGATGGAATACTATTGTGCTATAAGAAATGATAAGCAGGCAAATTTCAGAAAGAAACCTGGAAAGACTTACAGGAACAGATAACAAAGTAAAATGAATAGAACCAGGAGAACATTGTATACACAGTAACAGCAACATTGTGTGATGATCAACTATGAACAATTTAGCTCTTCTCAGCAATACAATGATCCAAAGCAATGATAAAGGACTCATGATGAAAATGCTTTCCACATGCAGAGAAAGAACTGATGGACTGTGAAAGCAGTTCAAAGAATACTATTTTCTCTTTATTTATTTAATTTTTTTCTTTTGATTTGTTTTTTTCTTTTACAACATGACTAATATGGAAATATGTTTTACATGATTTACATATATAACTTATATCAAATTACTTACAACTTTAGGAAGTGGGAAAGGAAGGGAAAAATTGAAACTCAAAATTTTGTAAAAATTAATGTCAAAATTGTCTTTACATATAATTGGAAAAAATAAAATGCTATTTAAAAAGATAACATTATAGTAAAGGCAAAGAACTTTCAGAGAATTAGGAACTCTTATTAGTATAATAGCCAAACATGATTCTAGAGAACTGTTTAATGAAACACTTTTTAATGGAGAAGTCAGTCTCAGAGTGCAGGAGACAAAAAAATTTCCATAGCCAAAGTTGTAATTTCTCTTGATTGACTAATCATGTTTGTAATGAGTTTTTATTTTCTGCTGTTCTCAGTTGGGAGGAGGAGGGTACTGAGGGAGATTTTTGCTGATTGAAATAAAACACAATTATTAAAATTAAGATGTTCTTTTTAATGTATCACTGGGGACAACTCCCCTCAAACAAAAAAAAATGTCAATTATCTATCATGTTATAGACAACATGCTAAGCCTCTGCAAACTTAGATTGTATTCAGATAATGTACATGCATTAGTGTCGTTAATTTCCCATATCCTCTCTAACACTTGTCATTTCCCTTTTCTGTCAGATTAGCCAATCTGATGTTTTTGAGGTGGTACCTCATCATTGTTTTAATTTGCATTTCTCTAATCAATAGTGACTCAGAGCATTTTTATATATAGCTTTGATTTCTTCTTATGAAAACTGCCTATTCCTAACAATTGATCATATATCAATTGGGGAATGACTTGTATTCTTATAAATTTGATTCAGTTCTCTACATATTTTGAGAAATGAAGCCTTCACCAGAGACTCTTGATGTATTTTTTCCAGTTATGATTGCTATGTATTTCTATCCTTTCTCCCTTGTTGATCCTTCTCTCTTTCTTTTTGCCTTGTCTCTCCTCAAAAGGGTTTTATTTCTGACCACCATCTTCCCAATACGCCCTCTTTTCTATGAGCTCCCTTTCTTTTACACCCTTTCTCTCCTACTTCCCTGTAGTAAAAGATAGATTTCTAAATCCAAATGGTGAGAGTGTATTTTATTTCCTTTACTTCATTGTCTATGGATCTTTTAGTACAATACAGTTTCCCTGGTTATCTCTTTTAATTAGGTCTATTTTTGCTTTATCTGAGATTATAACTACCCTTGCTTTTTATTTTTATTTCTTTACTTCAGCTGAAGAATAATAGATTCTACTCCAGCCCACTACCTTTGTTCTCTGTGTTTCTCATTATTCCAAGTGCATTTCTTGTAAACAACATATTGTTGGATTCTGGTTCCCAAATCCATTCTACTATCTGCTTCTGTTTTATATGAATTCATCCCATTCACATTCAGATTTATGATTACTAACTACCCATTCCCCTCCATCCTATTTTTCCTCTATCATTATCTCTCTTTCTGTCTTTATCTCTCAGTCTCTCTCAATCTCTCCCCCTCCCTCCCTCCCTTTGTTCTTCCTCAAAAGTGTTTTGTTTCTGTCCACTGCCTCTCTCAACCTGCCTTCTCTTCTATCAGCCTGTAATGGTAAGAAGGGTGGGACTTTTTTTTTTTTTACTGTTTTCTCTTTTGGAATGGTAAGGTAACCAAATACCTTTCAGTCTTGCCTTTCAAGTGTAATGGCAAGCAAAGTGGGACTTTTTGTTGTTTTTCGTTTGAGTGCTTCTCAGCAATGAGGTAATCAAGTGACTTTGATGAGTCTTGTCTTTGTTTCTTTGATTGAAACAAGAGGCTTTGATGACCTGCTTAAGAAACAAGAAAGCCTAGTTCACATGGGTTTGAGTCACATGGTTGTGATGCCCTCTGACCCTGAGAAGGGTATATAAGATCTGAGGTTGGTGTTTTGTTTTGAGGCTCTCACTCACTGGAACAGTGTCGTGTGATTTGACCAGATGAAACTCTGGGTAGCTGTCACAGAGTCCCCCAGCTTTGAAAGCCCAGATGTTGGTGCTTCTCTCTCTGATAATTGCATATTTTGCCATGGACAGATAGAAGCTTGTCTACTGATTTGTGTTTGTTCTTTTTATATAATGTATGGTTGTAATTTCTGTTTATATTCTCTCTGAAGCTTGATACATGTATGTTTAATTAAAGTGAAATTGTAAACCCCTTAAAATGCTTTCCCTAGAAAAACAGATCAAAGATCCTGTACTAGCAGCCTTCCTATGTGCTTGTGTTATTGGCCTTACACAGTCACAGTAACAGCAAGTAGCATTGTTGTTACACAGCTCTACTTCTACTATACCCTTCCTTTCTTACTTCCCTGTAGAGCAAAATATATTTCTATACTCCACTGAGTGTGCATATTATTCTTCCTTTGGATCAATGCCGATAAGATTAAGGTTCACTCATTGCATGCTACTGCCCAGCTTCCCCTTTACTGAAAAAACTTTTCACACAAATTTTATGTGAGACAACTTATACCATTCCACTCCTCCCTTACCCCTTCTTCCTCTGAATCCCTCTTTCTCACCCTTTATGTTTTTGAAATCATCCCAACAGTCAACTCACACCTAGGCCCTCTCTCTATGTATACTGATTCTACTTGCTTTAATAATGATAAAGTACTTAGGACTTAGATGTATCCTCTTCCGATGTAGGAATGTAAACAGTTTAACTTTGACTCGCTTATGAATGCTCTTTCATGTTTACTGTTTTGTTCTTCTCTAGAGTCTTCTGTTTGAATGTCACATTTTCTATTCAGCTCTGGTGTTTATATCAGGGGTGCTTTAAAGACCTCTATTTCATTGCATACCCATTTTCCACTGAAGGATAACAATCATTTTTAATGGGTAGGTGATTCTTGGTTCTAATCCTAGCTCTTTTGGCCTCCAGAATATCAAATTCCAAGCCAACAGATACTGTAATGTAGAAATTGCTAAATCTTATGATATCTTTATTTTCCCTTCATGATATTTGAATGGCTTCTTTCTGGTGGCTTGCAATATTTTCTCTTTGACTGGGGAGTTCTGGAATTTGGCTATAATATTCCTGTGAATTTTCATTTTGGGATCACTCTCTGGAGGAAACTAGTGGATTCTTTCAATTTATATTTTATTCTCTGGATCTAGGATATCAGGGCAGTTTTCCTTGATAAGTTCTTAAATTATGCCTAGGGTATTTTCTTGATCATGGTTTTCAAGAAGTTCAATAATTCTTCAATTATCTCTTTTCGATGTATTTTCCAGGTCAGCTGTTTTTCCAATGATATGTTTCATATTTTCTTCTATTTACTCATTCTTTTAATTTTGTTTTATTGGGGGTTTTGTGTGTCTCATAAAGTCATTAGCTTCCACCTGACCAAATCAAATTTTTAAGGAATTATTTTATTCAGTATACTTTATACCTCTTTTCCTGTCTTGCCAATTCTGCTTTTTAAGGAATTATCTTCTTCAGCGAGCTTCTGTACCTCTTTTTCCATTTGACTAATTGTACTTTTTAAGGAGTTATTTTCTTCAATGGGTTTTTGTACCTTTTCCTTTTGGCCTTTTACTTTTTAAGGAGTTCTATTAACATAATTTTTTTTGCCTCTTTTATCAAGCTGATGCCTGTCTTTTCAAAATTTTCCTACGTAATTCTCATTTTCCTCAATTTTTTTAGTTCTCTTATTTGATTTTTATAATCCTTTTTCAGTTCCTCCAGATATTCTTTTTTGTTTGTTTTGGTTTTGTTTTTTTTTGGAGGGGGGCAGGCAGGGCAATTAGGGCTAAGTGACGTGCCCAATGTCACACAACTAGTAAGTGTGTGAAATATCCGAGGCTGGATTTGAATTCAGGTCCTCCTGACTCCAGGGCCGGTGCTCTGCTTACTGTGCCACCTATCTGCCCCCAGATATTCTTTAGAGGGTCTTATGACCAATTTACATTCTTCTTTGAGGCTTTACATATTGTTACTTTGATTTTATTGTCTGCTTTTGGATTTTTGTCTTGATCTTCCCTGTTACCATAGTTACTTTCTCTGTAGTCAGGTTCTTTTTGTTGTTGTTGTTCACTCATTTTCTCAGCCTGTTTAGTGACTTATAACTTCATGTTAAAGTTGTGCTATGCTCCTGGTCTGAAGTGGACGTTGTCCCAAACTTTAGGTTTTTCATACACTGTTTCCAGAGGTAGTTATGGGGATCTGTAAGTTTTCAGTTCTTTCAAGGTAATACGATCTAAGGAGATGTGTGGTCACTGCTGCCTTGGCTTGTGCTCTGATCCTTGAGTGACCACAAGCACTCTTTTCCATTGTGGAGTTGTGACCAGTGTCTCTCTTTCCTGGAGCCGCAAGAATTGGTGCTCTAGTGCATCTTCTCACCCTGGGACTGTGACCCAGAACTGTTCATGGGCAACCCAACAGAATTCTGCACCCAGTGCCAGCAAAGGTTCCCTGTAATCTCTTTCTAATCAGTTGTCCAATCCCCTCACTGTCTGTCAGCTGAGACCTCTGAAAGCCACCACAGCTAATGCATATGCTGCCTAGTCCTCCTGCTGCTTTGTCAGCATGGTCTGTGCTACACTTCAGTTCATTCTCACCCCTGTGAGCAAAACCCTTCCTGATAACCTTCTAAGTTTTCTTGGGCTGGAATATTGTTTCACCCAAACAGTTTCAGTTATTTTAAAGTTGTTTGCAAGGAATTTGGGAGAGCTCAGGAAAGACCCTGCCTTTGCTCTGCCATCTTGGCTCTGTCTCTTTTATAGTAAATATTTACATTCCTGTATGGGAAGATGATAAATGTAACTCCTGAGAACTTTATTATTATGAGGGAAGTTAGAAGGAGTATATATAGACAGAAGACATGGCTGTGATTTGACGATGTGGGAGGATACTCAGAAGTCGAAATGACTTACTCATGGCCATAGATCCAATATGTGATAGGTGAAGGTCTTGGGACAGTTCTTTTTCTATGCAATCCATCCTATTTTCTCTCAGTCTAATGTATGTAAAAAATACCCCCACTTGACTTGTTAAAGTGCAAACCCCTCAATTTAACATTTAAGGTATTCCACAGTCTGTCTCTAATCTATTGTTTCTGATTTCAGTTGTTTCCTCTCACCTGGTCCAGTTGGACCACTACTTCCTCAAGTTATCATTCCATTACCCATCTCTTAAATTTCTACAAGTCATCATCCATGTCTAGAATATACTTTATCATCATCTCTTTTCCTGGAATCTTTTTTTTTTCCCATGGTTCAGTTGAGGACTAATTTTCCTTGTGCTCCTTCTAATTACCTCATATTCACTTATTTTTCTACAGAAATTGATATATGTATATATGTACATATGTATGTGTATCTGTATATGGGAGGATGAAAGACAAATTATAATCGCCATCAACACTACCACTAGCATTGCTATTGTGCAGGCATCACCAATATTATTAAGTTCCCTGTATTAGTTTAGGCTGCTTATTGGAAAGCAATTGTTAGGACTATATACAAAGTCTTTCTATTTTGTAATCACATATGAGGGCTTGCTTTCTGCTGGCATAGCCATGCAAGTCCCAGGCCACCTCCATAGCATTATGAAACATTATGTAGGACTTCCATTAACATTTAAATATCTGGTTCTCTTATTATTCATTATTAAATCAAGTGAATGATCATTCCACTCCAGACAAAAATTCAGAGCCAGCTTAAGAAACACGGTTCTATACACTAAAATAATTTTTGAAATCTTGCAAATTCTCAGGCTGATCCAAAAATTTTAAGGATAAAAAGGGAAGGGAAATTAAAAACAAGGAAGATAATTCCTTAATAAATAGGACAGTCTGATATTGTTTTGCAGTATCTCTGACCTGATTTTTACTCCCCTACCCTTAGTACCTGGAGGCAGTGATCTTGAAATAGACCATGCTTTCTAAGTGCTGCCCTAGGAGTTTGAATCAGCAATAATATAATAGACATGCTCTTCATTTTGGAAAGTGGGAAGCTTGCAAAACAATAAGAAGACCTGCTGAAGGGAGGCAATATTTTGAATGTATCATGAAATATTTCTCTTCTACAGTCCTGCAATGACTCACTGAGGCATGGAGAGGATCCAAGCTTTAGAGAGGCTTTGCCAAGGAAGCATTAGCTTTTGCAAGTTGCATTGTTATAAAGGCTCTAGGTATATGATCCAGTGACTGATTATATATTTTCCTTCTGAGGACTTGCCTAGCTAAGAAGAAGCTGTAGGGTGATGAATTTTTCAATGCACAGAAATTCCTGAAAATCACTTCCAAATCCTAGAGTGGTAGTGATCTTCACTAGTAAAGGGGGTGACTTAGTGATATATTGCCATATTCCATCAATATTTAACTTCCAAATGACTTGATCAGAATCATACAAGTGACAAAGTAGTGGCCACAACCCAAGGATTTTTGTTTCATTATCCATTATGGTATTCTATGAAACTGTCCCTCTCTATTCCTGTGATATAAAATAGCTATTATTACTCTACAATATAATTAAAAGGAATTTTATCATACCTTAATTTTTTGAGGTAAATAGGAAAAGCATTAGCAAACACCTTAAAGTATCATTTCCCTCCACCCAAATCTGTCTACTGTAAATTTAAATAGGCATTTAAATTAGAAATAAATTTCTTTAAAATTGAGGTGCTTTTTGGAATTGACTCCATTGCTTTTATGACTTACTCGAATGTAGCATTTTAATATTATTTGATTTGAACCTATTTGACTTTTCCTTGTTTCCTGTTCATTTTTTTCCATCAGAGAGCATTGTGTATTTGTCAGATGATACCCATATAAGTTATCATGCAAATAAGAGTGGATCCATGTGAAATCTGCGTCAAAACCTGCTTATCACTATTACTGATACGCAATTTATAAAAATGGAAACTTCTGATCCCTAGTTAGCAAGATAATGGTGATAAATTATGTTACTGATGTCCTTACTGAAAAGAAAAAACAAAAAACCTAAGTATAATATGCAAGGTGGTACGAGACCATCTATATTTATCTTTATAGATATAGATGTTTGTTAAACTGTGGTGTGTATGTGTGTGTGGGGTCAATTTCAAGATGTACCTCAATTTAATTGTAATTATTTTTCAAATTTAAATGCTTATTCAAATTTATGTATGTATGCATATATGTATGTATGTAGTACATAAATACACACATATGGTATACATAGATTTTAAAATAGAAAAATGATTAGATGAGTTTATACATAGTTGAAATGCAACTAAACTTTCAAGAGATCAATCACTGACCTACAAATGACCTGAATTTTCCACTTACTAATCAGATTATTTATTTAAAATTGAGGACATTGTAGAAGTGCAGCCAAGATAGTAGAGTAGAAAAAATTCTACAAAGGCTCTTCCAACATTTTACTCTAAATGACTTTAAAATTATGCTTCTTATCAAAGCATCCATGACAACTTCCAGGCCACAGTTTTATGGTGGAGAGGACTTCTTTTAATTTGGAGGGATCAGGGTCTCTGGGTATCAATAATGATTGTGGCTACAAGGGATCAGGGGCCTTTCCTAGAAAAGGACCTGAGTGTGGCTCAGGAGAGCAGTGACTACATCTTTCTCTGGTTCACAACACTTTGGAAGTGCTGAAAACTTCCAGATACTCAGAACTAGCTATGAAAATTGCACCCTGATCACTATTTATTAGAGAAATACAAAGCAAAACAACTTTTAGGTACCACATCACATCTATCAGATTGGCTAACATGACAAAACAGGAAAATGATAAATGCTGGAGAAGATGTGGGAAAATTGGAACACTAATGCACTGTTGGTGTTCTGAATTGATCCAACCATTCTGGAGAGCAGTTGGGAACTATGCCCAAAGGACTATAAAAATGTGCATGCCCTTTCACCCAGCAACAGCACTTCTAGGTCTATATCCCAGAAAAAAAAATCATAAAAATGGGAAAAGGAACTACATGTACAAAAATATTAATAGCAGCTCTTTTTGTGCCAAGAACTAGAAATTGAGGAGATACCCATCAGTTGGGCAGTGGCTGAACAAGTCGTGGTATATGAATGTAATAGAATACTATTGTGCTTTAAGAAATGATAAACAGGCAGACTTCAGAAAAACCTGGAAAGACTTATATGAACTGATGCTGAGTGAAGTGAACAGAACCAAGAGAACACTGTACACAGTAATAGCCTCATTGTGTTATGACTGACTTTGATAAACTTAGCTCTTCTCAGCATTGCAAGGACCTAAAACAACTCCAAAAGACTCATGATGGAAAACCCCATCCACATCCAGAGAAAGAAATATGGAGTCTGAATGCAGATTAAAGCATACTATTTGCTCTCTTTTTTTGTTTTGTTTTTTGTTGTTTTTCTTTCTCAGGGTTCCTCCAATTTGTTCTATTTCTTCTATACAACATGACTAATGTGAAAATATGTTTCATAAGAATGTACATGTAGAACCTATATTGGATTGCATGCCATCTTGGGGAAGGGGAAAGAAAGGGAGGTGGTAAAAATTTAAAACTTATGGAAGCGAATGTTGAAAAGTTAAAATAAAATAATTTATTAAAAAAACATAAATATATGATGTATACACACATATACATACACACAAAGAAAACAACCCCCCGAAAAAGCCAGAAACTTTTAACCTTGCCACACAACCCCAGGTAAGCAGAGATGAATTTTAACATAAAGTTCAAAATCAAGAAATAGGCTGGAAAAATGAACAAACAAACAACAACAAAATAACCTAACCATATGTAAAGCAAATCAGTAAGTGAAAGATCTTTCCTGCCCATTTAATAGGCCTCAAGTGGGGCTAACAAAGGCAGGCCTGATTAGAGACAGGTCTATACCCTTTCACTAACTAGGCATGAGTCCCCAGGCTTACATCCTTTTGCTAGTTAGCAAACTAGTTTGCTAGTTTGCGAGAGGCATGAAGCCCTCAGGGACCTAAGGGGAGTTGCTGAGCCCAGAACCAATGGTATGTGGGCTGAGTTCTAGTCAACCAGATGATGGCTGGGAATATATAAAAAGAGCCCAGAACTGGGAGCAGCAGAAAGCAGCAGGATTCAGAAGCTGACATTAAGAAGACATTGAGGCAGCAGACACAAAGGGAGAGCTAGCATCAAGAGAGACTGCAGAGTGGAGAGTGTTGAACAAGAGAGAGTTGCAGAGATCAAGGAACTCAGAGTTACTAGAGCTGCAGGAGAGAGTGCTGAGCAGAGAGCTGAGGGGGGAAGGCTACAGTATGGCTTGGTTCCTTGCTATAATATTTTGTTAAATTTTCCTTGTTACTACAGTGAGGAGGGCTTACTGATTTTGGAATATTATTACTACAACATCCAATTGGTGGCATTGGTCCTTGGATTTGATCCTCTGGAGTCTAAATAAATGTTATACTTTCTCAGCCTTCTACTTAGAGAATTCCTTATACTTAGAGATCCCAAACCACTCAGGCATGTCCATGGCCCTCCGAGGTCATGAATTTTGCCTTACTGCTATACCATAAAAAGTTACTATTGTGACAGGGAGGATCAAGTCAGAAACCCAGAAGAAAACAATGATTTCAAAATAGCTACAAGCAAAGTTTCAAAGAATAATATGAATTAGAAACAAGCTTAACAGGAATTTGGGAAGGGCTAAAATGATTTTAAAAAATAAAAGTGGAAGAGGAAATAAATATAAAAAAACAATGAGTTATTAAGCACTGAAAAGACAATTAGCAGCTTGTTTAAAAAAAAAAAAGACACAAAAATACTGAACAAAGTAACACCTTAAAGTAGAACTGGCTGAACGGTGAAGCTGCATGGAAGAAAAGAACTCCTTAAAAAGCAGGATTGGCAAAATGGAAGAAGAGGAATAAAAGCTCACTGAAAAAAATAATTCCTTAGAAATTAAAACTGGGCAAGTAGAAGCTAATGACTACATGAGCCATAAAAAACATAACATAAAACAAAGTTAAAAGAATAAGAAATAGAAGAAAATGTGAAATATCTCTTTGGAAAAACAACCTGGGAAATAGAGTGAGGAGAGAGAGAATTTAAGAATTATTGGATTACCTAAAAGCCATGATAAAAAAAGATTATAGACATCATATTCCAAGAAATTATAAAGACAAACTGCTGTGATATCTTAGAATAAGCAGGTAAAATAGAAATTGGAAGAATCCATCAAACACCTCCTGTAAGAGATCCCAAAATGAAGATTCACAGAAATATTTAAGCCAAATTCCAGGGCTCCCAAATGAAGGAGAAATGGTACAAACAGCCAGGAAAAAAAACCCCAAACACTCAAATATTTAGAGAAACTATCAGGATCACACAAGAGTTGGAAACTCCCACATAAAGGAAGGGAAGTCTTAGAACATGATAATCCAGGAGACAAAGCAGCTAAGATTACAACCAAAAACTGAGTATAATCCTTTAGCAGAAGTAAGGGATACTTAATGAAATAGAAGACTTTTAAAGCATTCCAGATGAAAAGACCAAAATTAGCAGAAAATATGGCATTGAATTATGAGACTCAAGAGAAGCATAAAAAGAACAACATGAAAGACAAATTATTAAAGACTTAATAAGGTTAAACCATTTACATTTTTATATAGAAAAATGATACATATTAATTCCTGAAAATCTTATCATCAGGGCAGTTAGACTGTATATAGATAGTGGAAATCAGTGTGAGTAGATTATATTGGGAGGATCCTAAAAATGGATATGTGAGAAAGAGGGATTCAATGGGAGAAGGGAAAGGAGAGAGAAAGATTGGGGAAAATTATCTCACAAAAAAGAGATGCACAAAGAAGAGTTTTTATAATGGAGCTGAAAATGGTAAGGGAAGTGGGCAATGCTTGAAGCTCACTCTCATATGAACTGGTTCAAATAGAGAAGAATACACACACACACACACACACACAAATATATACATACACACAGTCATGTATAGAAATGTATTTCATGCAAGAGAGAAGTAGGAAGTGGAGAAGATAGTTTAAAAGGGTTGATGAAAAGAGGGAGGGCCGATTAAAGGACACAGTGGTCAGAAACAAAACAGACCTTTAAGGAGAAACAGAGTTAAAAGGATGAAATGGATAAAGAAAAGAAAATAGAGTGGAGAAAAATACTTAGTAATCATAACTGTGAATGTTAATGGGATAAACTCATTCATAAAATGGAAGTTGAGAACAGAATGGTTTAGAAAGCACAATCCAACAATATGTTGTTTACAAGGAACACATTTGAGACACATATATGAATTAAAATAAGGTAGTGGAGCAGAAACTATTATGCTTCAACTGACCTGAAAAAAAGGCAGAAGTAGCAATCATGAGAGGAAATATGGTGGATTGTATAGAGGAAGAATTCTTTATCTGTCAAGACCTTTATCTGTCATATACTGGTTATGTGGCCATGAGTAAGTCATTTTAGCCACTGAGCATCCTCCCACACAGTTGAGTCACTTCCATGTCCTCTGTCCATGTATACTCCTAACTTCCCTCATAACGATAAAGTTTTCAAGAGTTACATTTAGCATCTTCTTATATAGGAATTTACTATAAAGGAGACAGAGCCAAGATGGCAGAGCAAAGGCAGGGTCTTGCCTGAGTTCTCCCAAATTCCTTCTAAACAACTTTAAACTAACACCTCAGAATGAATTATTTTTTTTAAATTTAATTTATTTAATATATTCAGTTTTCAGCATTGATTTTCACAAGAGTTTGAATTACAAGTTTTCTCCCCATTTCTACCCTCCCCCCCACTCCAAGTAGGCATATATTCTGGTTTCCCCGTCCTCAGTCAGCCCTCCCTTCTGTCACCCCACTCTCCTCCCATCCCCTTTTCCCTTCCTTTCTTGTAGGGCAAGATAAATTTCTATGCCCCATTGCCTGTGTATCTTATTTCCTAGTTGCATGTAAAAACTTTAATTTTTTGATTTTGAACAACTGTTTTTAAAACTTTGAGTTCCAAATTCTATCCCCTCTTCCTTCCCCACCCTCCCTTCCTAAGAAGGCAAGCAATTCAACATAGGCCACATGTATATAATTATGTAAAACCCTTCCAAAAGACTCATGTTGTGGAAGACTAACTATATTTTGCTTCTTCCCAACGTATCCCCCTTTATCCAATTTTCTCCCTTGATCTTGTCCCTTTTTGAAAGTGTTTGCTTTTGATTATCTCCTCCTCCTATCTGCCCTACCTTTTATCATCCCCCCTTTTTTATCTTCTTCCTCCTTCTTTCCTGTGGGGTAAGATACCCAGTTGAGTGTGTATGGTATTCCCTCCTCAGGTCAAATCCAATGAGAGCAAGATTCACTCATTCCCCCTCACCTGCCCCCTCTTCTCTTCCTACAGAACTGCTTTTTCTTGTAACTTATATGCAAGATAATTTACCCCATTCTATCTCTCTCTTTCTCCCTCTCTCAATATACTTCTCTCTCATCCCTTAATTTGATTTTATTTTTTTAGATATCATCTCTTCAAATCTTCAAATCACCCTGTGCCCTCTGTCTATATATACATATATGTATGTATATATATATGTGTGTGTGTGTGTGTGTGTGTATGTATACACATACATATATACATACATACACACATATACATATGAATATATATACATATACCCACATATATATACCCACATATATATGCATATTCTCTTCAGCTATCCTAATACTAAGGTCTCATAAATTATACACATAATTTTTCCATGTAGGAATGTGAACAAAACAGTTCAACTTTAGTAAATCCATAATGATTTCTCTTTCTTGTTTACCTTTCCATGGTTCTCTTGATTCTTGTGTTTGAAAGTCAAATTTTCTATTCAGCTCTGGTCTTTTCACTAAGAAAGTTTGAAAGTCTTCTATTTTATTGAAAATCCATATTTTGCCTTGGAGCATGATACTCAGTTTTGCTGGGTAGGTGATTCTTGGTTTTAATCCTAGCTCCATTGACCTCTGCAATATTGTATTCCAAGCCCTTCAATCCCTTAATGTAGAAGCTGCTAGATCTTGTGTTATTCTGATTGTGTTTCCACAATACTCAACT
>CM053623.1:379780883-379798931 GCA_028646595.1 Phalanger gymnotis | reverse complement strand
CCCTGCACTCCAGGCATAAATTCTAGCTGATCAAAGTGTATTATTCTCATGATAAATTGCTGTAATCTTTTTGCTAATCTTTTATTTAAAATTCTGCATCTATATTAGTTTGGGAAATTTGTCTATGATTTTCTTTCTCTGTTTTGACTCTTCCTTGTTTAAGTATCAGTACCATATTTGTATCATAAAAAGAATTTTGTAGGACTCCACCAATTTTCCCAAATAGTATTGGAATTAATTGTTTAAATGTGAGAGAATTCACTTGTAAATCCATCTGGACCTAGAGATTTTTTCTTAGGGAGTTCATTGATGGCTTGTTCGATTTCTTTTTCTGAGATGCATTTATTTAAGTATTTTACTTCTGTTAATGTGGGTAATTTACACTTATGTAAATATTCATCTATTTCCCTAAGATTATCAAATTTGTGGGCATACAGTTGGGCAAAATAGTTTCTAATTATTGCTAACTTCTTTATTGGTGGTGAATTCATCCTTTTCATTTTTGATTCTGATAATTTAGTTTGCTTCTTTCTTTTTTAAATCAAATTACCCAAAGGTTTATTTTATTGATTTTTTTCATAACACCAGCTCTTATTTTTATTTATTAGTTCATTAGCTTTTTTTTATTTTCAATTTTAATAATCTCGACTTTGGTTTTCAGTAGTTCTAATTTAGAATTTAATTGAGGGCTTTTAATTTGTTCTTTTTTGAGCTTTTTCAGTTTTATGCCTAGTTTATTGAGCTCCTCTTTCTCTATTTTATTCATGTAAGAATTCAGAGATACAAATCTTCCCTAAGAACCATTTTTGCTGCATCCCATAAGTTTTTGTTTGTTGTCTCATCAATGTCATTTTCTTGAATGAAGTTATTGATTGTTTCTATGATTTGTTGTTTGACCCATTCATTCTTTAGGATTAGATTATTTAGTTTCCAATTAGTTTTAGTCTATCTTTCCATGACTCTTTGTTACATATAATTTTTATTGCAGTATGATCTGAAAAGGATGCATTTAATATTTCTACCTTTCTGCACTGGATTGTGAGCTTTTTAATGCCCTAGCATGTCAATTTTTGTGTAGGTGACATGTACTGCTGAGAAAAAAGGTATATTCCTTTCTATCCCCATTCAGTTTTCTCCAGAGGTCTACCATATCTACCTTTTCTAAATTTCTTTTCACCTCCTTAACTTTTTTCTTGTTTATTTTGAGGTTAGATTTATCAAGTTCAGAGAGGGGGAGGTTGAGGTCCCCCATCAGTATAGTTTTCCTGTTTATTCCTGTAACTCCATTTCAAAAAAAAACACACCAGTTAAGGGTTAATGAAAGTAGATTTCCAGAGGGATGCTGAGTAGTTTTTTTTAAGAGGGCAGCAGGCTAAATAAGTTTGGGAACTTCTGTATGGAGGTTTCAGAGAAATCCAGATGGAATAAAAGAGCTAGGGATGATGTCTTAAAATAGCTGGATTCTTGAATATTTTCTAACTAAAAATATGAGTATCTTATTTGTCCTTAAGGAAAAAAGGGCAATTCAAACTGATAGAAGGCTTTTCTGGAACGAAAGAAAATGGATACAACTAAGAATGATTGTAAGGCACTGTAGTGAAAATAACATGGGATTTGGAATTAGAGGAATTGAGCTCAAGTTACTAGCTGTATATCTTGGGCTTATACCTCACTTATGTAGCCTCAATGTCCTCATTTGCAAAATGAAGATATAAGAGTTTTCAAGGTCTTGAAGCTCTGCTTCAGTAGTCCTATGATGGTAAGAAAATAATTGCATTATTTGTGGCAAGCACGTCATTTGTTTAAATATTTCAAGTGTTGATAGCCTACCCAAAAGTCACCATTTTACAAAGGTCACATTCTCATACCTTCGCATCAATAGGAGATTAAATTTATATACAACTATGGGGTTTGGTTTGAGGAGAAAAATACATATTATTTTCTTCTTTGAGGAAGAGATAGCATTGTACACTACAAAGTGCTCGACTTGTGGTCAGGAAGACCTAAGTTTGAATTCATACCCAGATTCTCCATCCCTTTTGGTCCTTAGGGAAATAATGTAACCTCCCTTGGTTCCAGTTTTGACTTAATTAACTTTCAGTTTCCTTAAATGCTTCAACTAAGATTATACAATTGTCCTCAGAAAGAGGTTCCTATACCATAAATATTGTTTTGTTAGAGACAAAGCAAATTATATTTTAATGAATTTAACATTTTAATCACTAACCCAAACTTGAAACATGGTATAGTGGATACATGAGATTGGAGTCAAGGTGTCTTAGGTTAAAGTCATACCTCTGACAGATATGGGCAGTGTGATCATAGGTGACTTGACCTTTGATTATCCCAGATACATCTCAAAGAGATGTTGCAGTAGGATGAGCTTTGGATTTGTAGTGAGAAGATGTAGAATCAAATCCCAGTTCTCTAACTTATTAGTTGTGTGACTGTAGGCAAATCATTTAGCCAAATTTGGTCTCAGTTTCCTTAATTGTAAAATGAAGTTATTGGCCTAAGTTTTTTTCCTTATGTCTTATTTTACTTTTCCCCAATTACATGTAAAAACATTTTTTTTAAAGTTTTAAGTTCCAAATTTTATCCCTCCTTTCATCCTCTTCACCCTCCTTGAGAAGGTAAGTGATCTAAGATAGTTATAAGTGTGCAATTAGGTAAAACATTTCTATATTAGTCATTTTGTGGAAGAACACTATTCTTAAAAGAGGAAAAAAAGTGAAAAATAGTATGCTTTGGTCTAAATTCAGATGCCATCAGTTCTATCTCTGGAGGTAGCTAACATTTTTTATCATGGTCCTTTTGGATTATCTTGGATCCTTGAATTGCCAAGAATAACTATCATTCACAGTTGTTCATCTACAGTAGTATTGCTTTGTACAATGTTACTTTTTACAATGTCCTCCTGGTTCTGCTCACTTCCTTCTGTATCAGTTCATGTAAGTCTTCCAAGGTTTTTCTGAAATCATCATAATCATCATTTTTATGGCAAAATAATATTCCATTAAAATAATATACTAGAACTTGTTCAGCCATTCCTCAAATGATGGGCATCCTCCCCATTTCCAATTCTTTGTCACCACAAAAAAACAGCTGCCATAAATATTTTTGTACAGATAAGTTCTTTTCACTTTTCTTTGATCTCTTTAGGATACAGACCTAGTAGTGATATTGCTGGATCGAAGGGTATGCACAGCTTGATTACCCTTTCAGCACAGTTCCAAAGTGTTCTCCAGAATGGTAGAATAAGTTTACAACTCTACCAAAAGTGCATTATTATCCCAGTTTTCCCACATCTCCTCCAACATATATCATTTTCATTTTCTATCATATTAGGCAATATGAGAGGTGTGAGGGTGGGGCTACCATTTCTGATAACTGCCTTTTCATATACTTTGACCATTTGTCAATTGTGGAATGGCTTGTATTCCCATAAACTTGACTCTGTTTTCTATATATTTGAGAAATGAAGCCTTTATCAGTGATAATTGCTATAATGCCTTCCTCCAGTTTTCTACTTTCCTTTTAATTTTGGTTACATTGGTTTTATTTGTGCAAAAACTTCTAATTTTATATAATCAAAATTATTTTATTATCTGCCTCTATACCTTGTTTGATCCTAAATTCTTCCTTTATCCATAGTTATGACTGGTAAACTATTTCATGCTGTCCTAATTTGCTTCTGGCATCACCCTTTATGTCTAAGTCATGTACCAGTTTTGACCTTATCTTGGCATATGGCGTGAAACATTTGTCTGTACCTAATTTCTGCCATGCTATTTTCCTGTTTTCCCAGCAGTTTTTGTGAAAAGTGTTTTCTAATTTTGTTTACATACCTGGATTTGTCTTGGCAGGTAGATTCCCAAGTATTTTATGGTGTCTACAGTTATTTCAAATGGAATTTCTCTTTCTATCTCTTGCTGCTGGACTTTGTTGGTAATATATAAAAATGCTGATTATTTATGTGGACTTATTTTATATTCTGCAAGTTTAGTAAAGTTGGTAACTATTTCAACTAGTTTTTTAGTTGACTCTCTAGGATTATCTAAGTATACCATCATATCATCAGTAAGGACTAATAATTTTGTTTCCTCATTGCCTATTTTTATTCCTTCAATTTTTTTTTCTTTTTGCTATAGACAGCATTTCTAGGACAATGTCGAATATAACAGCCATCCTTGCTTCACCTCAGATCTTACTGGGAAGGCTTCTAGATAATCCCTATTACAGATAATACTTGTTGGTAATTTTTGAAAAATATTCCTTATCATTTTAAGGAAAACTCCATTTATGCCTATGCTCTCTAGTGTTTTTTTTTTTTTTTTTACTATGAATGGGTATTGTATCTTGTGAAAAGCTTTTCCTGCATCTATTGAGACAATTATATGATTTCTGCTGTTTTTATTATAGATATGGTCAATTTTGATGATATTTTCCCAATGTTAAACTAATGCTGCCTACATTACTGGTATAAATTGGGCCTGATCATAGTATATGATCCTTGTGATATATTGTGGTAATCTTTTCACTAGCATTTTATTTAAAATTTTTACATCATTATTTATTAGAGAGACTGGCCTATAATATTCTTTCTCTATTTTCATCTTCCTGGTTTAGGTATCAATATCATATTTGTGCCATAAAATGAAATTATCAATAGGACTCCTCTACTTTGACTGTTCTTTCCCCAAGTAGTTTATATAATATTGGAATTAATGGTTCTTTAAATGAATTTACTTGTGAATCCATCTGGCCCTGGAGAGTTTATCTTAAAGAACTCCTTTATGGCTTATTCAATTTCTTTTTCTAAGATCTTTTTAAGTATTCTGTTTCCTGTTCTGTTAATCTGGGTAATTTGTATTTTTGTAAATATTTATCCATTTCATTGAGATTGTCAGAATTATTGACATCCTGTTTGGCAAAATAGCTCTTTAATATTTCTTTAAATTCCTCTTCATTGATGGTGAATTCATACTTTTAATTTTTGATACTGGTAATTTGGTTTTCTTCTTTCATTTTTAAAAATCAAAATAACCAATGGTTTATATATTTTATTAGTTTTTTCACAAAACCACCTCAATATTATTTAATAATTCAATGGTTTTCTTACTTTCAATTTTGTTAATCTCTTCTTTGATTTTTAAGGTTTCCAATTCGGTGTTTAATTGGAGATTTTTAATTTGTTCTTTTTCTACTTTTTTTAGTTCCATGCCCAATTCATTGATTTTCTTTTTATTTTGTTGATGTAAGCATTTAGAGATATAAATTTTCCCATAAGTAGTGCTTTGATTGTATACCACAAATTTTGAGATATTATCTAATATTGTTACTTTAATTAATCTATCGATTTTTCTGTAACTTATTTTTGACAGATATATTTTTTTTTGGCTTCTGACAGAAATTGCTTAAGATAACCTTTTTCTATCCTGTACATTACCTTTTGAAAAGCCTATGCAAACATTGACATTTTATTCACATTAAATTTTGTTATCTAACAAAAATACCAATAACATCACAGAGCTCTAACAAGGAGAAAGTCTGAAGTCCAGCTTATGAAACGTGATAGGGAGCTGGCCAATTTTTTTTTTGGTTATGCCAATTGCCACCAAAATATGTGATGTCAGTTCCTCTATATCAGTGAATAACAAAAATAATGAGCAATTTACATGTTAAGTAGCCAGCACTTAAAAGAAACGAAACAAGGAATTGACTTCTCCCCCAGTGAGACCACCAAGAAGCTTTGGAAAAGCTGATATTATTAGTCTAAATTGAAGTGAGGGGAAGAGGAAGAGGAAACAAAAAGGTGAAAGTTGGACAATTTCTAAACTTGGTGATATCACATAAAGCATAATTATCAGCAAGCCAGGGAAACACAGATTTGAAAGTTTTTAGAGTCATAACTACCATTATCTGTGCAACAGCAATTCTCCATTTGAATGAAAGGACAAAAGGGAAGAGCAAGAAGAGAGGGAAAAGAGATTGAAGGTCGGGGGAGGCAGAGGAAGAGGGAAGAATGGGGAATTTGAGGAAGAAAAAGGCAAAACAGGGTGAGACAAAGGGATTTGGGAGGAGGAAGAAAGAAATGTGTAGGTGGAAGGGCGGGGAGAGACAGACCAATAGACTACATTTTTAATCCGCATCTTGGGGTTGGTTTTTGATTTGTTAAATTCATAGTATTTACTTAAGTTGTTCTTTCTATAATTTCCTCTCTGTGAGCCACCATTGGATTTTCTCTTTCAGTTCTGTGTTTGGTCAGACCTGGTCCATAGTTAGAGAGCTATGGTTAAAGGGATCAGTCTGATCATTGAGCAGGTGCCTGGCTATTGTGGACCTATCCACAGTTGACTCTGGGAGATGGCAGCACTATAGGGTCTGACATCAGTGTGCTCATGATGGGATCTAGAAACTCATCACAGACATCTCCATAGGTCTCTTCTTTCTGTTGCTGGCAATCTGCAAGAGACTTGATTTTCTCTGCTAGATTGCTTAAAGCCACAATCATATTTCCAGGCTTGTTTATTTTCTTCAGGATTCAGACTGTCTGAGCAAAGAGCATTGGGCAATAAGATCGCCCATCCTTGGGCACAGTGGCACAGAAATTCTCATCACCAAGGTTTAAGTAGATGTTGCAGATGTCTGAAACAAGCTACTGGGGTTTGAAGTCAAACTCTCTGAAGTCCTTGACTTTTAAGGCTTCCGTCTTAGGACCAACCAGGTGCTGCAGGAAGTAGTTGAGCATAGAGATGATGCATTCAGGCAGGAAGGAGTACACAAATAAGCACTTGATCTCTGATGTTAGAAAGGCTAAAGTACCAGTGATTTCATTAGACGTGATATCATGGAATCGAGCTAATTGCCCAAACATTTGTCGACTGGCCTCCTTTTCTCTGCTGGCCTCTGGAGACAAACTGCGACATTCATCTTGGTCCCTCTCAATCTGCTGAATCTTTATCTTGCTTCAGTACTGTATGGCTTCATCCAATATGAATTATCCATTTATTCTTTAGGATTAGATTGGTTTCTAATTAGCTTTTAATTTATGCTTCCATGGTACTTTAATAAGTGTAATTTTTATTGCTTTATGTTCTGAAAAGGGTAAATTTAATATCTCTGCTATTTTGCATTTGATTGTGAGGCTTTTTATATCCTAAAGCATGGTCAATTTTTGTGAATGTGTGCCATGTACAGCTGAGAAAAAGGTATACTCTTTTCTATTCAAATTCAGTTTTCTCCATAGGCCTATCATATCTAACTTTTCTAAGATACTATTCACCTCCCTGACTTCTTTCTTATTTACTTTGTGGTTAAATTTATATAGCTCCAAGAGGGATAAGTTGAGGTCTCCCATAAGTATAGTTTTACTGTATATTTTCCTCCTGTAATTCATTGAACTTATCCTTTAAGAATTTGTATGCTATATGGTACATATGTTTAGCATTAATATTGCTTCATTGTCTATGGTGCCTTTTAGTAGGGCATATTTTCCCTGATTATCCCTTTTAATTATGTGTATTTTTATTTTTGTTTTGTCTGAGATCATGGTTCCTATCCTTCCCTTTTTGACTTTAGCTAAAGAATAGTAGATCTGTTTGAGCCCCTTATTTTAACTGCTTGTGATTCTGTTTTAATTGTGTTTCTTTAAACAACACATTGTTGGATTCTGGTTTTTAATTCATTTTGCTATTTCCATTTTATGGGTGAGTTCATAATATTAGCATTCACATTCACAGTTATAATTATTAACTATGCATTTCCCTCCATCTTATTTTCTCTTTTTTTATTGTATTTTCTCTCTTTTTATCCTGTCTCTCCTCTAAAGTCTCTTTTTTCAGTTTCCTTTCCCATATCTCCTTTTCTTTCTCAGTCCCTGTTAGGTGAGATAGATTTCTATCACCAATTGAGTATGTGCACTTATTTTTCCTCTTCGTGAGTGAGGTTGAGGCATTGCCCCCACCACCTCCATTTTCCCTTCTGCTGTAAAATTCTTTAATCGTATACCTCTTTTATGTGAGATAATTTTTCTCATCCATCTACTCCCTTTCTCCCTACTCCTAGGGCTTCCCTCTTTCTAACCTACATATATTTTTTATATCATTGGAACATAATTGACTCATTCATGTACCTTCTTTGTTCAAAGAATATTTCTTTTTTTAATTTTTAAAAATTGTTCATTTAGTATCTTATTTTCTAGCATTAGAATACTTTAAAAAACTCGTCTCAGAAAAAGAAATTGAATAAGCCATAAAGGAGCTCTTTAAGATAAAATCCCCAGGGCCAGATTTTTATATGTAAAAACAATTTTTAACATTCTTCTTACAAATCTTGAGTTCCAAATTCTTTCCCTTCCTTCCTCCCAACTCCCCTCACATTGTGAAGGCAAGCAATCTGATATAGGTTATGCATGTGTAGTCATGCAAAACACACTTCCATATTAATCATATTGTAAAAGAAAACATAGATAAAAAAGCCCTCAAGAAAAATAAATAAAGAAAAAAAGTATGCTTCAATCTGTATTTAGACACTGTCAATTCATTCTCTGGGGATGGACAGCATTTTCCAGCAAAAATCCTTCAGAGTTCTCTTAGATCGTCATATTGCTGACAATACCTACATCATTCACAGCTGATCATTTTATAATATTGCTGTTACTGTGTACAATGTTCTCCTGGTTCTACTCATTCCACTTTGCATTAATTTATGTAAATCTTCCCAGCTTTTTCTGAGAGCATCCTGCTCAGCATTTCTGCTAGGACAATAGTATTCCATCAGAATTACATACCACAAATTTTTCAGCCATTCTCCAACTGATGAGCATCCCCTCAATTCCCAATTTTTACCACCAGAAAAGAGCTGCTATATATATTGTACTATTTATAGGTCTTTTTCTCTTTTTTAATTTATTTTGAGTTGCAGACCTAATATTTGTGTGGCAAGGTCAGAGGGTATACATGGTTTTATAGCCCCTTAGGCATAGTTCCAAATCGCTTTACAGAATTGTTGAATTAGTTCATAACTCCAACACATCATTAATGTCTCTACATAGAATATTTCTAACTACCCTAATTGTGATAAAATTCTTAGGAGATACACATATCATCTTCTTGTATGGAAAGGTAAACAATTTACCTTATAGACACCCTTATATTTTATCTTTCATGCTTATCTTTTTCCTTTTCTAGAGTCTTTTATTTGAACTTCAGATAGTCTACTAAGCTCTGCTCTCAGAATTGTTTGAATGCCCTTTATTTCATTAAATATCCTTTTCCCTTGAAGAATTATACTCAGTTTTGATGGGCAGTTTATTAGCGGTTGTAGTGTTAGCACCTTTGTCTTCCAGAATATCATGTTTCAAGCTATCCACTTCTTTAATGTGTTAGCTTATAAGTCTTATATGATCCTGACCATGGTTTAGTGTAATTTGAGTGATTTCTTTCCTGCTGCTTGAAGTATTTTTGTCTTTAACCTTCAGCTCTGGAATTTATTTATAATATTGCTGGCAGTTTTCACTTTGCTATCTCTTTCAGGAGGTGAGCAGTAGATTCTTTCAATTACTATTTTACTCTCTTGTTATAGGATATTAGGGCAGTTTTTGTTGATAATTTCTTGATATCTGTGCTCTTTTTTTATTTGATCATGGCTTTCAGGTAGTGCAATACTTTTTAAAAAGATTATCTCTGCTCTATTTTTCTAAGCCAGTTGTTTTTCCAATGAAATATTTCACATTTTCTTGTACTTTTTCATTCTTGACTTTTTTGGTTGTTTAATGAAGTGTCACAGAGTCACTATTTTCCACTTTCCCTATTCTAATTTTTAATGAATTATTTTCTTCAGTAAGCTTTCATACCTCTTTCTACTTGGCTAATTTAAGTGCTATTTTCTTCAGTTTTTTTTGTTCCTTTTTTTTACCAGCTATTTTATTTTTATAATTGTATTTCCTTGCATTCGTTGATTTACCCATTTTTCTTCTATAACTCTTATTTGAGTTTGAAAATAATTTTTAACTAAGGAATTCTTGTTGGGCTTTGTCCAATTTACATTGTTTTTGTTGCTTTGCTGGTAGCTCTTTTGACTTTGTTTTCTTCTCAGTTTGTGTCATCTTCCCTATCAGCATAGTGGTTTCTTATAGTCCAGTTCCCTTTTTTGCTCATATTTCCACACTATTTCTTGATTTTGAACTATATGTTTAACTTGGGCTCTTTTCCATAAGTATGTGTGTGGGAGGGAGGGGGTATTTAGTGGATGTAGAGGGACAATGTCCCAAGCTTCAGCCTTTTTCACACTGATGTTTTCAGAGGTAGTTCTGAAGACTTTGGAGTTTTCAGTGCTTCCAAGTTGGTGTCATTTGAGGAGAGGTGTGGTCACTACTCTCCTGGTCTGTGTTCTGGTCCTTACTCAGTAAAGGCCCCTGATTCTTTGCAATTTCAACCAGTACTGCTTCTCAGTGACCCTGCTTATTCTTTACTAGAAGTGCTCCTCTCCATTCTTGAACTATGACCCAGAAATAGGTATAAGCAGTGAAGTTGCCAAAGAGCAACCTGCAACAAGGCCTGTATCCAGAGCTAGTAAAGGGGTCTCCTGTAATCTCTTTCTCACCCTCAACCTTTTGTTGGCTCTAGCCCTGCAGAATTCAATTTGAGATATTATTTTAAAACTGTTTGGAGGATAATGTTGGGAGTGTTCAGCTCAGTGCTTCTGGCTCTGGAAGTCCAAAAACTCTCTCTTCTAATACAGGTTGGCATCTTCTCTGCAATTTACAACAGAGAGTTTCCTAGAGTGCTGAGACTAAATGACTTGTCTAGGGTCATACAGCTAATGTGTCATAATAGATGACCTTGAACCTAGATCTTCCTTGATATGAATTCTGCTATCTACTACCCCAAATTGCTTCCTCCAGATGAAGATGCTCAACATGCAGATTTCGGTCTAATGATCCAACAATTGTGATACTGGTGCAGTACTGCAAACAGAATTATGGTCATATTCTCTAATAGACCCTAAACTCCTAGTTTTAAAAAACATGAAAGATGCATAAAATGCACTGAGACTAAGAGTAAAGTTTGCAAAATAAATGAAATACATTGTAATCGAAAGCTTTAATTGTTGGCCCTAGTTTTTCACCTTGATAAATTTCATTTCTTGGGCTGGAGAGTTTATAACAAATTTGATTTCCAGAACTCTGTCCTATTTTTCTTAACACCATCCTGATGCTATGTGGGGGCAAACTATTCAGGGGCATAGAGTAAAGTATTTATTTATAAGTAAACAATGTTTTTAATGTCTAGGGTCCCCCTGCCTTTGAGATTCTGCCATATACATTAATTTGAAAATATTTACCAGTGTCCTTCCTTTAGGCATTAAACTCTATAAGTTTGTTCCCTTTTGACCTGCCTGGCAACTCAGGGAAATAATTCTGCAATAATTATCCCAACAGAACTCAGTGATCAGTACATCAGCAGAGCCGTATGTCTTGGGAGCAAAATCAGCAAATTAAAAGGGCATTTTATGAAGAACAGGTCATTTAGGATAGTTCATTTATTGACCCTGCAAGCAAAACCATAAAAGAACGTAATTTTGCTAATGTCCTTGAGTTTACTTGAACAAAGCCTTCTCTAGCATTTTGCACAGAGAGTCCCTGTTTAAAAGAAATTAGGTCAAATTCCTAAATCCCCCTCTCTTTAATGTAAAATAAAACTGCTTGTAGATCTAACAAAACACTCCATGTCCTATTTGGCTACCTTCAAAGAATGTCCTAGATAGCTTACTCTTAAATTATTTTAAGGTTATCTTCAATCCTCCTAGCCTCTCCTAGGTCCATACCCAATGGAATAAACTTTGGGAAATGCAGTCTTGCACAAACTGCCAATTCTTGCTGTTCGTATTTGTATTTTTTTAAATGGTCACCTTTCTTTTCCGTTGTACAGTTTTTGACACTTGGCAGAGTGCCTTTAAGATAATTAGAAGCAAAATATAAGAACTGAGTTAATTAATCTCAAAAGTTAAACCCTTGAAAGGCTGATAAATATCCCTTTCCAGCTATGTTTCTTGTGAAGTTTTATCAGGGCTTCCATTATAATGTAATCAGTTTTATGTAGCCTGATTGCTTTTCCTTTTTCAGGACTCTAAAATGTTAGGCTGAGATCAATCTTGCCCTAATTAATGGCTAATTTATTTTTAATAAAATAAGAAATGATGCTTTAAGGGTCCGATGCAGATTTTTTCAAGGTTTTCTTTTTTTTCTCTCTTACTTTGAACCTATGCACACCACTGAGCAGGCTTACTCGACAGCACGTGAATGTGCTGATTCACTGTATCAGTTTTGTCCAGGTTCTTCAGCTTAGTTGGAGATACATTAGAAAATTTAGAAAGGTAGAAATGCATATTGTCATGTAGAGAAGAAAGAGATCTTTGCATAATTATAGAGCACTGATTGGAGACGGTTACTTGGTATGTCACTGGAAAAAAATAAATAAAATGACCGACTTGAAATGAAATGAGTTTCTGATTATTTCACATACAAACTAAAGGCAATTGGCATAGTGTAGAAAAAATTAATGCTTCTTAATTTATACACTAATTTTCCCCCCGATACCATTATGTTCTGATGTTTGATGAGACAGTGGGGTTAAATTTAAATTAAAAAATATATAGATTTTATTTCATTCACCTATTATTGTTTTTCAGGTGGCTTATATAATCTATGTATATATTTCTCATTTTGACATTTTAATAAGTGGCAGATAAAAATGTAATTCATCAGTTCAAATTTTAAAAAATAAAATATTGATGTTTATCTTCTTTTAAGCTTAAAATGTTTGATCAGTGTTCTTATAAAATAGCATAATTAATAGGAAATTATGTTTTACATGTTCTTCATCTTCCTCTGCTTCCAGTTATTCCCTCACATGAGTGAGGTTGCAATAGATAGCAATCTTTATCCTATATTTCTTCTAGCATGCCCTTCTCGTACACTCACCATTCTCTATTTCATATTCTAGTTATTTGTATCAACATGTCTTCTTTTCTACAAAATTGTAAGGTCTTTGATGGCAGTGACTGACATTTAACTTTGAATCAACCATAACTCACAGCACAGTATTTTGCTTACTGTAGGATCTTTTAAACACACACACACACACACACACACATTTAGTTTTCAACAATCACTTTTAAGATATTTTGAGTTCCAAATTTCCTCCCCTCCTTCTTTCTCCCCTCCCCAAGACAGCATGCAATCTGATATAAGCTATACACATCCAATCATATTAAACATATTTCCACATTAGTCATGTTGTGAATAATAATCAGAATAAAAGGCAAAAACCATAAGAAAGAAAAAAAGGAGAGAGAAAAATAGTATGCTTCAATCTCTATTCAGACTCCATAGTTCTTTCTCTGGATGTGGATAGTATTTTCCATCATGAGTCTTTTTGAATTGTCTTAAATCATTGTACTGGTGAGAAGAGCTGTCTATCAAAGTTGGTCCTTGCACAATGTTGCTGTTACTGTGTACAATGTTCTCCTGTTTCTGCTCACTTCACTCAGCATCAGTTCATGTAAGTCTCTCCAGGTTTCTCTGAAATCTGCTTTCCCATTTCTTATAGCACAATAGCATGCCATTACATTCATATACCACAACTTGTTAAGCCATTCCCCAATTGATGGGCATCCCCTCAAGGTACAGTTCTTGGACACCACAAAAAGCTGCTATAAATATTTTTGTACATGTTGGTCCTTTCCCCTTTTTATGATTTCTTTGGGATACAGACCTAGTAGTGGTATTGCTTGACTGGGTGTGCACCCATTAGGCATAGTTCCAAATTGCTCTCCAGAATGGTTGGATCAGTTCACAACTCCACCAACAATGCATTGTTCTGATTTTTCCACATTTTCTCCAACATTTATCTTTTTTCCTTTTTTTTGTCATATTAGCCAATCTGAGAGGTATGAGGTGGTACCTTAGAGTCGTTTTAACTTGATTAGAGAATCAAGTGATTTAGAGCATTTTTTTATATGACTATAGGCAGCTTTGATTTCTTCAACCCCAAATTACCTGTTCTTATCCTTTGACCCTTTATCAATTGGGGAATGACTTGTATTCTCATTAATTTGACTCAGTTCTCTATATATTTAAAAAATGAGGCCTTTCTTAGAAAAGCTGGCTATAAAAATTGTTTCTCAGCTTTCTGCTTCCCTTCTAGCCTTGGTTGAGTTGGCTTTGTTTGTGCAAAACCTTTTAAACTTAATATAATCAAAATTATCAATTTATACCATAGGATCTCAATAAAATCTATTTAATTGGATTTATTGAATGTTCTCTAAATGGACAGTGACAAAGTTTTTTGCAAATTGATTTTTCCCTAGTAAGTGCTGGATTTGGAGACAAAGGTCCTGGGTTCAAATCCTCATTCTGTTACTTGCTTGGTCCTGGGCCATGGATAACCTCTATTAGTCAACAAAGACTTATTAATGTTTATTTTGTTAATTAATTGTGCAGATACTAAGAAAAGCAAAGACAATCCAGTTTTCTAGGATCTCACAGTTTAATGGTTACCAGTTTCCACATCTGTAAAAGAAGAGGGTTGGACTACAAGACTTCCAAGGTCCAGTTCAGCTTTAAATTTATCATCTCAACATGTATTTTCTTTTTCAAACCTCACAGCAACCCTGTGAGGTAGATTGTCCAAATACTCTATCTCTATTTTACTGATGAGAAAATCAAAGGTCAGAGAATTTTCAAGTGGCTTACTCAAGCTGAAAATTAGAGCCTGAATTCCAAACCATCTCTTCTCACTCCAGGTTAGTGCTCTCTCTTCTACACACAAATAACTTCCTGGGAGATTGTCCCTGGTATACAGCACCCAAAAAATTCTCTTGGAATGATATATATATATATATATATATATATATATATATATATACACATATATATATATATACACACACACACACATATACACATATGTGTGTGTGTATAGACCCTAAAATTTGGTCAAATTAATTTTTTGCAGTCCATTTTAAGAGTATAACAAATAGAACTGCTGCTTCTAGGTCCGAAATATATAGCTTATTCGTTTAATAGATGAATTGAACTACATTGGACCACTTTTTAACTATCAGGCTAATTTACCACAATCACATTGACCTGGCCTGAGATTGGTATTCAATAATCCTCACTGTTTGCTCTGGCTTCAGGCATCCTATGACTTTTCTTAAATTGCGACCCACTCTCCCATAATTAGAAAGTATTAGCATAAGTAATAGTGCATTGCTATACCATTTTTCTTAAAACAGTTACAAGATTTCTTACAAAATTCTTTCACATTCGGTTCCTCGGACAAATGCTCAAGTTCAAAAAGCATGCAAGTATGATGCCAGCACGTAACTAGAGATACTAGAGTATCTCAGACCTAGGGTAATAGGAATTTTCCTTCAAAATATTTGAGTGGTAATAAATGTCTTCTCCCTGAAAAAGACCAGCAACAAAAAATTTGTAAAAAATTAACAAGGAAAGGAATAAAACTGCAGAAGGGTTACAAGGAATTAATTTGTTATGAATCTGTTCAATTATATGAATATATATGTAGGTATATATGTATATATGCATACAAACCTACATATATAAATACATACATATACATATATATGTACACATATGTAAAGTTTAGTTTCTTATAAAATCCTTTTTCTTTGAAATACTTGTGTTGATATTAAGTTTATCTAAAAAGAAAATATTAAAATTAAGAAAGGAGAAAGAATTTATACATTAGTGATCAGAAACTGTTGTGTTATTTTGTATTTCCCTTTTTGCAAATGACAATTTAATTGAACAAATCCAATTCAACAGATATTTAGTCAAGAGGTACTGTGTTCCAGACACTTTTCTAAGTGGTAGGGTTGCAGAAATGGTAAAACAATGTAGCTTCTGCACTCAAGGAGGGGGCAATCTAGGAGACTGTACTTAACAGAACATTATCAAATAATGGAAACTTTTTTAATGGAAAGATTAACACGTTGTTCCTCTAATGACCACTGAAAATAAAAAAAGCTATTATTTCCAAAGAAAATAAAAGTCGTCTGTCAGGTAGCATCCAATCGCTTTAACAAGAGATGCTTGAGGTCTCCAAATGGAGGAAGCAATCTTCACCTTCACTTTCACCTTCAGTACCAATGTAGTTTTGCTGGTATGTTAAAGACTTTAAATGATCAATAGGGTTTGGTAGAATAAGCATTAATTGGACAAAAGGAGTGATTGAATATAATTTGCCTATTATCCTCTGTCATATCAGAAAGCTACATCTGCTTAGGTTAATTAAACTGCTTATATGTTTGATGAGGTGGCTTGGTAGTACATTCCTAAGTGAATGGCATTGACTGAAATAAATGAGAAAAGATTAAGTAATTTAAACATTGGGAAAGGCAAGGAAGATGAGTGTATTCTTGCAGTTTTTGCAATTTTTTTAAAACCTAAGTTCATCCATTTCCAAGCCTTGAATGGAAGCTACCTAAAAGAATATACTGTGTATGCCAAAAGTCTCAGTGCAGTTTTATGCTTCAGTAGCTTAACTGCAAGTTGTTAGTTTTTCCATATATGAACATTTTCCTTACTGAATGATTAGGAAACACTGTGAGAAATATATAGGACAGCAGCTTGAAGTGAAACACAGAGTTTTGAGATTTTAAAGAAAAGTGGCCCTTGAGATAAAAGTACTGGATAAGAGACATAGAGAAGGACTTGGGAGGACCTGAGCAAAAAGAGCCACTCAGAAATAAAAACATTGATTTTAAAGTTGGCTGCTGTGGTAGCCTGGAGTCAGGAAGATCTGAATTCAAATGGAGCCTAAAACACTAGCTGTGTGATCCTAGGCAAGTCGTGTAACCCTGTTTGCCTCAGTTTCCTCATCTTTAAAATGAGCTGGAAAAGAAAATGGCAAACCACTCCAAAATCTTTCCCAAGAAAGGCTCCAAATGAGGTCATGAAGAGTTGGACAGGACTTAAACTGAATAACAATTGCTATGTTACTCTTTGTAGGACTTTGAAGGTTAAGGCTGACAAAATCTAAATCAAAGACTATTTTGGGATTATAATGAGTATTAATGTGCTATATCTGACAGAAATAAGGATTTGTGGTTTCTCAACCTACAAAAAAGGTGGGTCATGAAATATGAGACTTTGAATTGTCACAGAAAATAAAGAGAAACTAGGAGAGCAAATGATATAAAATACAGAATTCTGATGCTGAATTCAGAAGCCAACGTTATCAGAGAAGTAGAGTGGAGACAGAGGAAGATAATAGCTGTTTTGAGCTAAGCCCATCTAAGCTAAACTGTTTAACAGACAGGCATTACAACTGATATGGAGACTTTTCTGATTGGAGCAAAATTCTGATGCTGGGAGTTAATTACAGGAAGCCAACCAAATCTACTGGCTGGGGAAAGTGTGTTTTGCTCTCTAATATAGTCTACACTTGGTAAGAGAAGGAATTCCTCAGGTCTTGTTTTCCTTGCCTTTCATGCCATCTAGGAGAATTGGGCAGGGGGGGGGGGCCCTCCAAAGCCCGAATTGGAGAATTGAATAGTGTAAGAAATACCAGGTTTAAAGGAACTACTTTTCACCAAAAGAGCATGCTCCTGGGGTCTAACCAAAAGAACAGACCTAAGTAGCTTCACTGATCCCAGGCTTAATGCTGCACATTGTTAAAAGACCTCAATGCTGTTTTGGAAGCCCAAAAGGAGTAGAGAGGACCAGAGAAGGAATGATTCCTCCCAGTAGATAAGATCTAGTGAAGACACGTTGGACGTCAGGAAGATGGCTGCCCCTATTCATACGTATGACTGTTGCGTTTCTATAAATTTAAGCAGACTCTCTCCCAGGGAAACTGTGTTAATTGGTAAGAGAGAAGAAACCCAGTTTTGAGAGTGCCTCTTGGGTCATACAAAACTTTGATTCTTGGGAGATTTTGGTTTTCTATTATTTAAACCATATAGAATCACCACAAGATGTCCAACACTAAAAAAAAAAAAAAAAAAAAAAAAAAA
>CM053623.1:379765169-379780383 GCA_028646595.1 Phalanger gymnotis | reverse complement strand
GGTTTCGAACCATTCAAACATATATATAATTATATTTGAGATTATAAATTCGGCCTTCCTACTACAACTTGTTACCCTTAGAGTCAAGTCTATTTCTTAGTCCCTGCTGGATTTATGACCAGTCTCTAGGGTGAGAACATCAGACCTATGAGTTGGCTTCTATTACTGCTCCCTATACAGTGTCAGCCCCTATTATAATAGGTCTGAGAGTTCAAAGCTTTCCCCAGTATACATCAATATACAATACCTTCCTGGGGACTAGCTAACCACCACCCCCAACCCCACCTTGCACCCACCACCACCATATTTGCAGACTTCTTTCTCCCTCTGGTGACCTGTGCCAGAAAGATCAATCAATTCCTTGGAATTCCTGATTAGGACTTAAGCTGATATGTGTGTGTGTGTGTGTGTGTGTGTGTGTGTGTGTGTGTGTAATATATATATATATACCTATATATATGTGTGTGTGTGTGACTTTATAGCTATGAGAGAACTCCCAGGTAAGGAAACTCCCTTTGTCAAAGGAGATTAGTGCCTTCTATGAGACATATGTCCCCTTCCCAAATTGTTCAGTTCCTCCAAGTGTCTTCTGAGGAAGGTTTAAGATCAACCATACTTTACTCCGGACTTTACTATTATGCTTTAACTGCCTTGTCCCTCTGCCCCTGTTCTTCCGTTCTATTATTGATGAGTTTCTCCTAGGAAATCCCTTTTGAGGAAGGGCTCAGACTGTTATCCCTTATTTTTTGAACTTTACCACCATGCCTTTCCCTACTACTTCTACCACCTCCCTCCAGCTTTTCATCTTTATTCTGGGTGTTTTCTACTTCTCATTTGAACTTGAATTTTTTGAGGACAGGGACTACCTTTTGTTTGCTTATTTATATTTTTATCCTCAGGACTTAGCTGGAAGCCTAGTTGTAGTAATTGCTTAAAAAATGTTTATTGACCTGTTGACATGACATATAATCTTAGAGAACTGCCTAGGGCACTAAGAGTTTAAGTGATTCTAGTAGGGTAACAATCAGAAAGTGCCAGAGACCCTGCTCAAACCTAGTCTTCTGGCTTTGCAGCTGGCTCTCCATTATAGAACACTGCCTACTTGTACTCTTCGAACACTTGACGTTGTGTTTTATCTATATGCATAATGCATCCACCTTCCCCAATAGAACTCAAGTTCTTAGAGGGCAGGGACTGTTTTGTTTTTGGTCTTTGTACCCCTACTACCTAGCATAGTGCTTTGCATATAGTACACAATTTAATTGAATTGACTCTTCAAAGAATTCAGGAAAATTAAAAAAAAAAACTCAGTTATCCCTCTATATTTGGTCTCAGTATCTTGATTACTTCTTGGTGATATCAAATAAGACCACTGCCATTATCTAGAATTCTCAGTGTTAAAAGTATCATTAAATGTCTGAATTATTCCTTGGGAGCAATGTCAACACTGAAGGAAAAATAAACTTATATCAAATATGTTCATAGTCATATACTCTTATGGAAGAAGATGAATCTATATTATATGCATACAGTTACCTATATGTACATACATGTATGGATATGCATATGTTTCAACAATCCGGCTAGCAGCTGTTGTGGGGGTGTAAGACCAACCCAAGCCCAGCAAGAATGCTACCAGCACGCTGCAAAAGCACAGGTTCTTTTGATCTGCTTAACCAAGGAAAGCTATGTTAAGGGGTTGACAAGCTTACTTTAATTCAGCATACAAATATCATTCACTTAGTTCAGGGGAAAAGACCAGCACATTGAACTTCAGAGCAAATTGCAAACAAATTACAAATATCAGCAGACAGACCAAATACAGATTAATAGTTACTAACATCTAGGTTCAGCCCAGGAGCTCATAACATGGGCTGGCCCAGAGTCACTCTCCACCATGGCTGTGGATAAGAGCTCCAAAAAAAAGAAAGCCAACCCCATGAGACTCACCCACATGACCTAAAATAGTCACAAAGAGATGGCTAAGAGCCTCTGATGTCCCAAACCTATCACTTAAACTCCTGTGTAAACTAGGCCCTCCCTTAGTTAGCCCCACCTGGGGCCCCACCTTGGTTACCAAGTCACACCCACATAGGTTTTACACCTAATAGGGGTTTGGGCCTGGGGCTTAGAACCTAGTAAGGCTCAATGAAATACACTGAATTGCTCAAAGGAAACAAAAGCCAACTAAGTGCTAAGAGCCCATTTTGCTTACCAACACAGCATATAATATTTTCAGTCACATAATCTTTTTTAAAAAGATGAGTCATATCTGTTTGTTTATCTCTCTGTATATACATATGTATATACATGCACACACATATACATATATGTATATGGATGTACATATTGGATTCCTTTTCCAAAAGAAGGTATGACTATGAAAGTATTTGCTATAAGAGGCTCTTTTAGTCTCAGTGTTGACTTTACTCCCCGGGTGTAATTCGGACATTTAAGAAGATATATTAATACGTAGAAAAAAATAATGACACACACATCTACTTCCCGCTTTTGCTACTCATCACTCAATTGTTGCTACTTTTTTTAAAGTGAAAGCATACATGTCATGGTACAAAGAACCTTAAATTCTAGTGAAATAGAATATGTGCCTTTCTGCCTCCCCTATCGCTAAGTGTCCCCATTGCCCACTGCCAATAATAATAGAAATAGTATTCCATAGTCCAGTTTAATTAGTGACAGCTCCATTTCCAGAATTTCCCCCTTCATCTTATATCGTATTCTACTTTTCCAATATTTCAGAACAATTTAAAGACATATTGAACTAGAATTGTTACTGAAAAAAGATTCAAAAGCAATTAAGTATAGCTTCATTAATGCTAGGAAATGCATTTTAGTAATTTAAAGAGAAATAGAATGGTTGAAATAAAAGAAAGAGGCAATAAAAAAGCTAACATGCATTTTATAAAAGTGCTCACACACAAATGAAAACTAGACACTTCTGCTTTGTTGTCAGTTTTATGGGAATGAAGCAAGGTAGTTATAACCCACTTAACATTTATGTCCTTGCAAAAGGTAAAATACCTGTCTTCTCCTTGTTTTGTCCTATTAGCTTCTCAAAAATGCACATTTTGACTAATTTTAAATGGACTATGTTGATAAAAACTCCCCACACACATTGCTTGGAAGGAAGGTTGGGCTAGATGTCTTAACACCTGATGTCTGAAGAATCGACTAGGTTGGTGAAGTAGTTTTGATTTTGTCATTAACACAGCTGCCCTCTCTTGCACTAGGCATATTCCTGATCATTCATCCATCATCACTCCTAAAGAGCTATTGTTTTGTTTTTCCAATATGATATCCTCAGACAGCTAGCCCTAACTAAGGCAAATCACTGTCACTTTGCCTCAGGCTCTGAACTTTGGAAGACCTTGATAACTGTTGTGTTCTTCAGCAGATAGAAACAACTGAGTTTAGCTTTAGTTTACAAGAATCATTAGTAAATACTCAATCAATGTTGGGTAAATTGGACTGAATTTACAGCAAATACAATTTGCACTTGTAGTTCTTAGAGGCTTAGATCCAAAAGAAGAAAAAACAAATAAAACCTTTCTACAGAAACACCTTCTAGTCAGAACCATGATATGAAGACATTGCCATTGCTAAATTATCTACCTAAATATTGAGCGGATGTTGGCATCCTTTTCCCTTCCCTTTCAACTCTTGTTAGAGCAAACAAGGAATAGAACATCTAACCCAAGTTACAAAATCCAATAGGAGGAGCTGATAAGTAGCAGTCAAAGGAGAGAGAGAAGAAAAGAAAGAACTGGTGGGAGAACATTAAGTCTAGAGGGCTGGTCAGCAATGGAATTTTAGAGTGGGGTATGGAAGTTCCTTGACATTGAGCATGGTCAGAGATTCTGACATAAATCTTTGGGACTAATATTTGGTTGTTCATTCAAGGGCTGATGTTTTGTGTAAACACTACATTTTAAGACATTATCTTACTACTACTAATGAGGTCCTCAGTCAGTGAACTTCAAATACACTATTAAATATGCTAAGAAGACACAGGTCAGAGTGAAAGGCTCAGTAGAGCCAGTCAACAGATGTAATTTCTGGAACCTATTTATACTGCCAGTAGGAATGACATCTATTTACCCCATATTTGTTGATATATGGACTAGAACCTTGGTTGCCAATACACCTCTAAAATCTCAGGACCTTTAAGTCACAAGCTTGGAAACAATGAAATAAAGACAAAATGCTATTATCTTGAGCTCTTTGTCAATAACTCCATCTTGGAAATAAAGTCATAAATAAATTTTGTTTCAATGGAAAAGAAAGAAACCAGAAATAGACCAATAGAAAGTCATACAAAATGAGGTAATTTAGAGACTAGCATGTCTGGAAATTTATGTATGTTTTGGAAGTGTTGGATATTCTCTGGCACAGACCCTTGAGACTTTGTGATGATAAAATTTCAGTGTATTAATAAATATGCGGAAAAATTCATTCTCTGATACTTGATTAAAAACTTTGAAGAGTTGCTACTCTAAAAATAGCTTGTCCTTTTTTTTTAATCTAATAAGTATCTTTACTCTGAAACTGAACACCTAAAAAGAGCATTCCCACCTACAGAAAGTATGCAAAAAGAGAATTGCATATAAAACCATGACTCTCTATTACATACTACATATTTTTAAAAGAAAGTATACACACATATGTTACTTTCAAAACTCTTCTACTTGTCCTATGTTTCTTTATGGTCTTTAATGTACTTTTAAAATATTTCAATGGCCTTCTTTTTTGTTTCTGGTATAACTATTATGTATCCTATTTTCCCATCCTTCTTCCCCTCCCAAGGGAGAGAAGGTTAAAAAAAAAAAGGGGTAACTTGTATCAAATGAGCATAGTCAAGCAAAATGAAATCAGACAGTGATCACATCCAAAAATACTATCTTTTCTCCACCTTGAGTCCGTTATCTCTCCATCAGGAGGAGGATAACTTGTTTCATTTTAGATCATCAGGAGACATGCTCAGTCTTTACCTTGATCAAGACTCTTAAGTCTTTTAAAGTTTGTTTTTTTTTTCTTTGCAATGTTGTCTTTGTATCAGTAGTTTTCCTGGTTCTGGTCATTTTACTCTGAATCAATTAATACCAACAGAATTCTCTGAATTAATCTCTTGTCACAGGGCACACCATTATTCATTATGTTCACATACCACATTTATTTAGCCATTTCCCAATTGATGGACATCTTTAGATTTCAGTTCTTTTCTTCTCTTTTCTTTCCTTATTCTTAATTCCTCCACTTCAGGATCAGGAAATTTGTTCTGCTTGGCGCTATCTGCCCCCACCCCCAATATTATCCTCCTTCTTAGCAACCTTCCCCAATACCAAGTTGTTTCCCTGTTGTGTTTGATGTATTTTTATGTGAAACTATTTGTATCTAGTTGTTCAGACCTCCTTTATTCATTTCATCTGTTGCATGTTTCTCATACTCCTTCCGTCTTTGTATATTCTTCTCACATATCCTATTAGCAGCTGATATGAGTCAAAATGAATCCTTGTTCTTTCAGGTTCAAAATTTTGAACAAACAAGTCACTCCTGTGTCATTCAACAGTTAGCAAAAGGAAGTTTACTTTGCCATAGCACAGGAAAAATACTTAACTAGGTTATTCTAGCACTTAGCTAGGATGGTCCCAGTCCTTCCATGTCTCCATGTGATGGAACAGGGCAGCAGGTGGTGACTCACAAGGTTCTGGGACCACTCCCAGCTCTGAAGACTTCATGAGAGTGTGTCTTTTTATATTCTTAGATAACAGGAAATGACTTCAGTATGCCAGAGGCTAAAAATAAGATGTGTGAAAGGAGGTGTAGGTTGTCATCTTATAGGAGAAAAAAAGAAAAGAACTAACCTAGATTGACTTATTTGGGGGAGGGGCCAACTTTTTTACAAATTGGTCCTGTATTATGAAAAATAGCAAGTTCCATCCTCTTCTTTCTCCTTTGTACTCTAGCGTATTTCTTTTTTTTAAACCTTCCCTTCACATTTTCCTTTTTGAGCATTCAGAATAGAACCCCGCATCCTCTGTTTTAAATCTATCTCCCTCAAGTGCTGTTTGAAAGACAGGAATGTTGTAAAGTGAAAATTTTTTTGTCCCTCTCCTCCATTAGAATGTTAGTGTCATATCATTGAATAGCTCCTTCCAATTGATCAAAGTTACTTTTCTAGATTTCTTTTGATTATTTTGTTTGAATTTTAAAGCTCCTACTGAGCCCTGGTCTTGCTTGAAAATTCTCTATTTCATTAAAGATCCATCGTCATCCCCCCCACCTCAGCCCACTTAGGAATGTATTTAGCTTTTGAAAGTACATAATTTTGGTTACAAACCCCTATGTTTTTGGTTTTGGGATATTATATTTCATATTTCATCTTGTTTTTAGTAGAAGTTTCCACATCATTTTGATCATGAAAATAGGTTTCTTATTATATAAACCTATACTTTAGGGACACTTGCAGCATTTTACTTATATTTGGGAGCTTTGGATTTCAGTTACAATATTCCTAGGACATTTTCTTTCAGGAGTTTCTTTCAGAAGGTGATAAATGGATTCTATCTTCACTTTCTTCATTGTTTTGAACAGATCTAGGAAGATTTTGTGTATGATTTCTTGAAATATAGTGTCTTTTTTTAGAATTATGGTTTCCAGGACTCTAGTGATTCTTAAATTTTAACTCTTTGAGCTGTATTCTACGTCAATTAAAAAAATCAGACAGGTTACATTTAAAAAATATATTTATTCAACCTTCAGATTTTGTTCTAATATTTCTTTTTGTTTTATGAAGTCATTAACTTTTGTCTGCTCTAGCTTTCAAGGAGTTCATTACTTGGGTACAGCTTATCACTTTTACTTCTAAACTATTTATTCTTATTATAATTCTTTCCTTCAATGCTTTTGTTTCATTTTCATTTTTTATACTTTTATATGGAATATCCATTTTCACTTTGTATTTCCTTGCAGTTGTTATGGATCTTTTATGGTATCTTTACATATACAATAATTGTATAATGTTTTTATCTTTTCTTTCATGTACATGTTTCTCTTAGTTCAGTTTCTGAATTGGGGCATTGAGTCATTGCCATATATTATCCTCACTTGGCTTGTGGATGAGGTGGTTGGCTGGGCTTGTTCTTGTCATGAGTCACCTGGTTTCTTGCACTGACCTCAAACTCCCAAGGTTATGTCCCACTATCTCTTTAAGGTTCAGAGTGCTGAATTATTAGGGCCTTTAATAACATCTCAATACAGAGTGAAAGAGACCTCAGAGCTCTTCAATGCCTTTATCAGAGCCAGGCTCACAAACCAAGTCAAATTAACAAGCATTTATTAAGCACTTCATCAGATTTTATGCTGACTGTTACAAATACAAAGAGAGACAAAAAAAATCCCTACTCTCAAGGAGCTCACAGTCTAATGAGGGAGACCACATGAAAACTATTGTCTATAAACCAAATATACCCAGGATATGTTTGTTATAATCAACAAAGGGAAGGCACTATTATTATTAAAAATTGGGAAAGATTTTTCTTTTGTAGAAGGTGCCATTTTATATGAGATTTGAAATAATTCATGGAATTCAGGGGATAGAATTGAGAAATAAGTCTACCTGGCTCCAAGCCCAATAAGTCTACCTGGCTCCAAGCCCAGTACTCTATGAGAAAGAAAAATGTATAGAGTTGGGAGATGGAGCATATCATGAGGTAAAACAATGTGTGTGTACCACTGGATCACATTACTAAGAGGTATATTAGGGTGTAAGAAGTCTGGAAAAGTTAAGAAAGACAGGTTGTGAAGGGTTTTTAAAGATAAGAGCAAATTTTATATTTTATTGTGGAGGTGACAGGATGTGATTGGAGTTGATTGATTGAGCACATGTGTGATATTACAATTATAATTTAGGAATACAGATTTGAGTAGATAATGAACTAAGTTACAGAGATTTTTGAGGCAGAGAGATCATTCAAAGTGTTCTTGCAATAGTCTAAGCTTGAGATGATTAGGGCCTATACTAGGGTTACACATAGTGGCAAAGGAGAGGAGGGAGTATATGTGAGCGATGTTATGAAAAGAGAGTCCAAAAGATATGGCAACAGATTTGATATAGGGTGTGAGAAAGACTGAAGAGTCAAGGAAGATATGGAGATTGTGAGCTTGGGTGACTGGCAGGATAGTGGTGCCCTCGACAGTAATAAGAAAGGTGATATTTAATGCAATGAATAGCAAGGCAGTTTGAAATGTAATTGGGAATCTTTGAAATTAGAAAGAACAGAAGATGGTTGAGCAATCATGACTCTAAGTATAATATTGGAGTAATATTTTTCACTTATAAAGAACTCCTATCCTGTTTAGATTTTCAAAGACTAAAGTAAGAAATTTGGGTTCATCTCTCAATGAATAGGCATGGAAATACTTAGAGATCTGTCTAAGAAAAATAATGAAAAATGAATATGGAAATCAGGAGGTTTGAAGAGAAAAACAGCATGGCAGAGTGGAAAGAAGGTTGGATGTGGAGCAAGAGAGTCTGGCTTTAAACCCCAGCTGGGTCACCTGCAATTGGTGTGATCTTGAGTAAATTACTTAAGCCTCTTCAGTTGGTTTCAATGATTAAAATAAGATAATTAGTCTAGTTAATGTCTAAATTCCTTCTCCTAGGACTACAATCCCGAGCATTATAGTTGTACGATTACCTATGTAAAACATCTAAAAAGACCTTTGTTCCCAAGTTTTTCGGGCAAAAAGATATGACTTTAATCACCGGGTATTAAAACAACAATCTTCTTAGTAAAAACAAACCCAAACAAAAACATCTCAGAGACCCAGAAGATCTATAAAAATTAGTAGCCAATGTTATAAAGAAGGTTTCATATTCTAAAATTTTGGTTACCAATGTGCCTGCTACCTATTTGGTAATCATAGGGTTACCAAAATTTGAATTAATTTCAAAAATGGAAGAATATCATAATTTGAGGTAAAAAACACTTAGGCTGACATCTTCATTGCTTTCAGTGATATTTTAATTTTTTTTTCTTCTCCAGGATCAAATACTTAGAAAGCTGAGGGCTCCTGTAAAGAGTTTAGACTACATTTGTCAATGAGTATTACCTTACATGTGTTTAAATTACATTACAAGAACTATTCAGCTACCTCATTTCCCAGTAAGTGCATTTAAATCCATATGGAGTACTCACAGGCCTCTATAGTTCATAGTAATTTATCTCAGCAATTGGTATCTCAAACACTAGAACTAGTAATTACACTTTTTGTCATTGCACTGGGTAACAGGATTTCCCAGTGCTAATGGATTCCAGCAATTTGGGGGGCAATTTGTACCTGAATATATTTATGGAATATTGTAAATGTAACTTTTATTATAATGAATATTGTTTATTTTGTTAGAGAAATTTTTGAGTCAGCATTTTCAGGCAAGGTTTTTTTTTATGTAGACTTTCACAGTATGCATAGTTCTGTTATAATTGGTACTAACTTTGCTTCCTTGGAAAATGATATTTCTGATATGATTTTATATGAACCAGCAAAAAATGGACAAACCAATTAATCTTGACCACATCAATCATAAAATACTCTCACAGCCTATCAGAATTGTAAGGTCCTGGGGCATCCAGGTGGCATGGTGAATAGAGCACCACCCTTGGGGTCAGGAGGACCTGAGTTCAAATCCAGCTTCAGACACCTGATGCTTACTAGCTATGTGACCTTGGGCAAAACACTTAATCCCAATTGCCTCCCTTCCTCCAAAAAAAAAAATAATTGTAAGGTACCTCAGACATCATCTAATCCATTCCCCAACTCAGCTCTAGCCTTTCTGGGCTTCTCTCCCGTCCCTATGCGAGTACTTCCTCCTCACCCCTGTCTATGCCTCAGCTCCTATTTATCAGTTGTCCCAACCCATTAGAATCATTGAAATGTAGGTTCCATAAAGGCAGGGATTTTCTTTTTGTTTATGTATGAAATCCCAGCACTTAAGACAGTGTTCAGAGCATAGAATATGCTCAATAAATATTTATTAACTTGATTTGATTTCACTTTACAGATGACTTTGAATGGGATGGATAATTGTGAAGACTTCACAGGGTATGTTTAACGGAGAGATTTTGGGATTTGATTTGGCTTTGTGATTTTGGAAGGTGAGGGCCTAGAACTGAAGGCATGCCTTCTTCTCCCTCTTCTCCCCCTCTCTCTCAAATGTTAGAAGATAATGAACTTCTCGTGAGCTATTTGTTCTTTCTTCTAGGAAGGTTTCTCCTCCCCCCTACCCCATTTCTTCTCCTAGACTTTCAGACATCACCCTGGCAATTGAGTTCCGATAGGGAAAAACCTGAATGGACCGGATCAACCTCGGTCCTCTACGTAGTTTTCGTGCCTGTACTGTAAGCCCACCTCCCAGCCAATAGTGAGAAGGGATAGAGGTGGGTGGGGTTCTTTTTCATTAAGAGTATAAATTAGGACAGGTCCCCTTTTACCTCGCCTCCTCCATTATGGAGGTGTGCCCAAATCTTGCAAGGTTTGTGAAATAAATTTACTTTGTTCCTCCTAAGGATGTCTCTCCTATTATTTAAAAATTTTGTCCCATACAACTTTAACTGAGACCCAGAGGTTAAGTGACTTACTCAAGATTATATAGCCAGGTTGTAATAGAGTAGGCACCCAAACATAGGTCTCCTGATTTCTAGTCAGTGCTCTTGTTTCTACAACATGATGTAGAAACATAAATGAAAAACTCTGAATTATTAGTTGGTTTTTTTCCTCCCCAGGAATGCTTGATGACATTTTGTCTAACACAGATGAATGAAAGTGGATGTTAGAAAGACAGTGCAGTGACTTGAGGGAAATAATGTCTAGTAAGTAAGGAGGAAAATAAGCATTTATAATGCACTTACTATGTGCCAGGCACTGTGTTAAATACTGTGGATTCAGATTCAAACAAAAAGAAAGGCAGCTCAAAGAGCTTATATTCTAGTTCAAGGAGGTAATGTACAAGGATCTGAAAAGCAGTGGGAGGGAAGAAGACAAATGAAATCACCTGGAGGGCATGTTTTTGAAATGAATGAAAGGGCAGCTTGGGCCCTTTCCATGAAATGGTGACTCCAGAAAAAATTTACCAGTGGAACAAGAGGGCAGTTCTTACAACAAAAAATAATCCAGGTTTAGTAAAGCACATGTATATATATATTGTACTTAAAACGATACTTGGAAAAAAATACAACAATCACCTAGTACCCAGACTGCCTTGTAAGAGCATAGACAACCTAAATGTGGCTCAGTTATTTTGTACAATACTTTTTTGACATTGGACTGGTCATTTAACCTCTGAACCTCAGTTTCATTATCTGTAGACATGCTTGATCCCCTGGAGAAACTGTTGGTCATTGTGAAGAGGTTTAAGGAAAATGATGATTGTAGGGAACTATAGGTTTCTAGGGGTGCTTGAGACCCCAGAATACTGACATGCCGGGTCCTGCCAAAAGAATTGACTCAAGCCTTCTCAGCCAAGAGAAAAGAGAAAGTTTATTAGGGATTCACCATAATGGGTTGTCTTAAGAAATCCCACCCTTTGTGACACCTGTTTTCACAAGCAGGCCAGATTGAATCTGAGCTGAGCTAGATTGAACCTGAGTGCCTTCATGGAGACAAGATGGAGATTATATACACAAAGATTGTAGGAGGGATTGAGGGGTGGTCTGGGATGACTAGAGGAGGGCTTTAGAGAGGATCCTAAGGAAGAGTCTCAGGTGGGCTGAGATGAGGTCAGAGTCCAAGAACCAAGAGAATGGAATTAAGGGTTGGAAGTAGCTGAAGGCATGGATACTGATAGCGTGGAGGGTGGGAAGTAGTTGGACAATAAAGGGCGAGACTAGGTAGAGATTTGGGCCTAATGATAATGTAAGGCTTACGGCCTTAGGGAAAGGCCAGATCTAGCTGGAAGATTCAAGGACAGTTCAAGGGGGCTCCCAGAGACTGTATTCCAGATTCACGGGGCTTCCCAGAGACTGTGCCCTCATCAATTGCATTAACCATGCTGCTTTTGTTCAGTTGTTTCAGTCACATCCAACCCTTTTTGACCTCATTTGGGGTTTCCTTGGCAAAGACACTGGAGTGGTTTGCTATTTCCTTCTCCCAGCTCATTTTACAGATGAGGAAACTGAGGCAAATAGGATTAAGTATCTTGCCTAGGCTCACATAGCTAGTAAGTGTCTAAGGCCATATTTGAACTCAGGAACATGAGTCTTTTTGATTCCAGGTCTGGTGCTCTGTCCACTGCACTACCTAGCTACCCTTACATTAGTCATAGTTCTTAAAGTTGCTTTTCTTTACAGTGTTGTCCTTATATAAATTATTCTGCTATTTTACATTACTCAGAGTCCTCTGAAATACTCTTTTGTTATTTCTTATAATACAACTATATTCCACCATGTTCATATACTACAATTTGTTCAATCATTCCCTAATTGATGGGCAACACCTAATATTAATTTTTTTTTCTATTTTCAAACTTTTGTTCAGCTCATCCAGGATCACTATATTTGTTTTACTTACTACTTTTTCCTCCATGATATTCTCTCCCTCTTTATGCGCCCCCACCATTGTTGTGGTTTGGGGTGCTAGGAACTCAAAATGAAAGGTTACAGAGTGGGTCTCCCTCAAAAGAATTCGAACAGTAAGGTTTTATTACACACCATCTGGGTGGGCAAGATTCTAAGTATTTGTGCAATTTAATGGGGGTAAGATTGGTACTTTTATATCTAGGAGTGACAAGTAGCCTGGGATGGTCCAGAGGCAACAGAGGAAGGGTCTGGATGTGATTAAGGAGCAGCCAGTAGCCTGGGATTGGCCAGGTACTTGGAATGAAAGGCTGGGCTGGGTCAGTGGGCCACAATAAAAGGGCAGTTGAAAGGAATATACTGGGACAGCCCAGATGCCTCAGGGAAATGCCAGGGCTGAAATTTGTGAGAAACTTCAAGGACTGAGGGTGTTCCCCTTTTTAGGGTTCAGGTCTCATGACCCCATCACCATCATATCTGTTGAACTGGTGTATTTTTGTAATGAAAAAGTTCATGTTTACGTTTTTAAACCTCTTTTGTTTCAGATTAGTAAGGTTTATCTAATTCAAATCCTTCTCACATGTATGAGTGAACCCATTCCATCTGGTCTTCTTCAGCTTATTGTCCCTTTGTTATTCCCACTCTCTCACTTGTCTTCAATCTCTCCCAGTCTACTGAATTCTCTACTGCCTACAGGTATGCACATGTCTCCCTCATCCTAAAGGAAAGAAACAAATGAAAACCTTACTTAGTTCTTTCCTTTGTGGCTAAACTCCCTTAGAACACTGTCTACAATTGATTCCTCCACTTCCTTTATTTTCATTCTCTTTTTAAATCTCTACAATCAGGCTTCTGACTTCATTATTAAACTGAAACTGTCTACATTTGTTTTATTTGTACAAAACCTTTTTCATTTAAGGTAATTGAAATTCTTCATTTTACACCTCACCTGTACCTAAGGATGAATTGGAGAGACACAGACAAAACACTGAAAGGAAGACAAGGGATGAACCTCTTTCCCACAATAGAAATTTTGAGCAATTACCATAGAGCCCTTCAGGAAATGGAGTCTGGGCATGGAAAGTGAAGGAGCCTGAAGAAATTCAGAGAATAGGAGGTTGAACCAGCCTCCATCTGAGTCCTGCATTCTCAGGACTCTGCCTTTTGCCAGAAGGAGAATACAGAGGAGGTAAAAATGACTCCTGTGTTCTGATAGCCAGGTCCCAGTAATCCAACATTTAAGGATGTAGCAGTGAACTTCACCCAGGAGGGGGGCAACCAAATTCTGCTCAGAGGGACACGTATAGGGATGTGATCTGGAGAACTATAGAAATCTGATCTCATTGGGGCTTCTCATTTCTAAATCTGACATGATCTTCTAATTGGATTGAGGGGAAGAGCCTTGGATCTTTGACCTGTGGAGGACTAAAGTGAGGAAGGTCCCAATAAATATTTCTTTAGGCTGGGAGGCACAGGGTTCAACCCCAAAGTAGAACATTTCTGAAAAAATATAATCACCAGAAATGTTAATAGAAAGACTTAGAAAAGGAGTGTTTGTACCTGAGATCAAATTGGAGAGACATAGACAAAACATGGAAAGGAGGGCAAAGGAAGAACCACTTTCCCATGAGAGAGACTTCAAGTAATTATCAATCAATCTTCTCCCAAAAATTACTAAGAGGCCCTGTTCATACTACACTCCATATCTTGTTTATTCGTAAATTGTTCACCTATCCATAAATCTGATGGGCAAGATGCTCAATGTTCTTCAAATTATCTTATATTTCTCTTTACATCTAGGTCATTTTAACCACATCTTGGTAAATGGTGTAAGATATTGGATTGGTCTATGCCCAATTTCTGCCAGACTGCTTTCCAACTTTCCCAAGATTTTTTACCAAATAATGAATTCTTATTCTCAAAACTTAAATCTTTACATTTGTCAAACACAAGATTACTATAGTCATTTGCTGCTGTAAATTGTATGTGTACCCCACTTAACTTTCTATTTCTCAGCCAATACTCACTAGTTTTGATAATTACCACCTTATAATACAGTTTAAGATCTGGTATTGCTAAACCTCCTTACTTTTTTTTTTTTACTAGTTCCTTTGCTATTTTTGACCTTTTGTTCTTCTAAATGAATTTTGTTATTATTTTTTCTAACTCAGTAATTCCTTTTTTGGTCAATAGCAATATTGATATAAGAACAACTTTGTGCAATAAGTCATTTTGACTCTTCTAAATACCCAAATTAACTGCAAAGGACCCATAAAGTGTTGACATTAGGGAAACATATTTTGAGGTTTAGAGGTGCTTGGGACCCCAAAATACCGACCCGCTGGGTACTGCCAAATGAATTTGACCCAAGCCTTTGTACAGTCAAAGAAAAGCAAACTTTATTAAAAATTTGCCATACTGGGTAGATTTTAAAGTGTCTGAGCATTTGTGATGCCTATACAAACTAGCCAGATTGAATCTGAAGTAGATGGAATCTGAGCACCTTCATGGAGGCAAGATGAGACTTATATACAGAAGGGCTGTGGGAGAGATCTGGGAGTGTTTCTGGGGTGATGGGAGGAAGAGTTAGGAGGGGTATTGAGGGGGAGTCTAAAGTGGATCTT
>CM053623.1:379737558-379747811 GCA_028646595.1 Phalanger gymnotis | reverse complement strand
TTTTGCTCTGAAGTTGAGGGTGCTGGCTTTTTTCCTTGAACTAAGTGAATGATATTTGTGTGCTGAATTAAAGTAAGCTTGCCAGCCCCTTCGCCTTGCTCTCCTTATTCAGGCAGATCAAAAGAACCTGTGCTGTCCGGCAGCTTTCTGGGTGCTGGCTGTGAGTGGATCTGGACCCCCCACAGAAGCTGCTAGCCAGATTGTTGAAACAAGGATCTATTTTTTTTTTTACTGACAAAATTAGTAGAAAAAGATTTCTATTCTATTAATTTATAAAAGGTTGTCTAAGAATCTCTGTTGAGAGAAAAATGAGTCTATTTGCTTACAGGTACATATTATTCTATGGGAGAATAATTGTTCCATGTGAACATAAGATTAGAGGTTCAGAGCATCATAGATTTGGAGCTGGAAGGGATCAAGTGCAGTGGCATAATTTTACAGATGGAGAAACTGAGGCACAACTAGATGCCCAGGGTTACGTTGCTTAATGTCTTCCTTGGCTGAAACTGGACTCTCATCTCACTCTATTTCATACCTGTTCCCTGCCTGGTTTCATCTCCAGAGAACAAAATGCCCTTACTAGGTATCCTCTGATGTCCTGTTTTCCTCCTCAGCTTTCTTTCCTCCTTTTGTGTGTTGTTACCCCTTTAGGTTGTAGGATCTTCGAGGGCAAAGACTATATTCTTTTAATTAATTATATCCCAGTTCTTAACACAGTGCCTGGTTCAGTTGTTTTTCAGTCATGCATAATTCTTCATGGCCCCGTTTAGATTTTTCTTGGCAGAAATAATGGGATGGTTTATTGTTTCTTTCCCCAGCTCGTTTTACAAATGAGGAAACTGAGGCAAAAAGGGTAAAGTGACTTGTCCAAGGTCTCACAGCTATTAAATTTCAGAGCCATATTTGAATTCAGGTAGATGAATCTTGCTGACTCTAGGCCCAGCACTCTAAAAACTACCTAGCTGCCCTGCCTTAAACATAGTGGAGACTTAATAAATGTTTATTGCATTGGATTGTATAATAAATATCTGAAATACTACTTCAGTTTATATTTCCCTGACTCTCAATCCTGTGCATTCTGAGCTCCAATCTTAAAAACTGTAGTTTGATCACCAGGTTAACTGTCAAATGGCTACCTAACTCACAATAGATAGAGTATGACCTGCATCGTCTTGAGGGCATAGCAACATGAGATCTCAAATCCACCTAAGTATATAAGTACTGAAGGAGATAAAATACCTTGTGTTTCCAATAAAATGGCAGAAAACAAGAATGTTGGGGGGCAGAGCCAAGATGGTGGAGTAAATGCAGGGACTTGCTTGAGCTCTTCCCAATCCCTCTAAATACCAGTAAAAAATGACTCTAAACAAATTCTAGAGCAGCAGAACCCACAAAAAGACATAGTGAAACAAATTTCCAGCCCAAGCAAGGTCAACAGGAAAGCTCTATCACATCAGGCTGGGAGAGGTTCACAGTTCAGCACAAAATGCACCAGCACAGACTGGGCACCCCAGCAAACCAGGAGCAGGCCTCACAGAATTGAATCGCTAGCCGCTGTGTTGGTTTCCAGACTTCTCAACCCACAAATGCCAAAAACAACTTAGTATTTCAGTAGGAAAGGGCTTTCAGACTTGGGTGAGAGAATAGCATGGTCTAATGTGAGGGTGCAGGGCGGAAGGGAGGAGCAGGATGGCAGCAGCAGCTCTCAGCCCACAGACAGGGGATCAGAGGGGGATTGCAGGGATCTCTTTACTGACACTGAGGCAGGATTTTTGTGCTTTTCCTTGCTTGGGTCTGGGTCACAGTTCTCGGTGGCACTCCTGGGGTGAGGAAGAGCACTGGTATAGCAGAGCTTATGACAGCAGTGGAGAGGGAACCCTTCTCACTTCCAGGTCAGCAGACCTGTGTAGTCATTCGCAGACCAGAGCACAGACCAGGAGAGGAGTAAGCATCTCTCCTTAGATCATACCACATTGGAAGAACTGAAAATTTACAAATCCCTAGAAGTATCTGTGAAAACAGCTGCACAAAACCCCTGAAGCTTGGGACAGTATACCCTCCACACTAGAAGCAGAGTCCTACTTTAATAAAGAGTTTAAAAAGTCAACTAATTGTCTGGGGAAATGAGCAAACAGCAGGAAAAACACTCAGACTACAGAATCTTAATTTGGTGACAAAGAAGAGGAAAACATACAACCAGAAGAAGACAATAAAGTCAAAGATCCTACATTCAAAGCCCCAGAGAAAAACATGAATTGGTTGCAGGACAAGGAAGAGCTGAAAAAAGCATCTTGAAAATCAAGTAAGAGAAGTAGAGGAAAAATTAGGAAGAGAAATGAGACTGATGCAAGGAAATCATGAAAAAAAGAGTCAACAGCTTGCTAAAGTAGATCCAAAAAATACTGAAGAAAATAATACCTTAAAAAATAGACTTACCCAAATGGCAAGAGGTCCAAAAAGCCAATGAGGAGAATGCCTTAAAAAGCAGAATTGGCTAAATGAAAAGGAGGTCCAAAAGATCACTGAAGAAAATTATTCCTTAAAAATTAGAATGGAGCAAGTAGAAGCAAATGATTCTATGAGAAATCAAGGAATTATAAAACAAAACCAAGAGAATGAAAAAATAGAAGAAATGTGAAATATCTCATTGGAAAAAAATAACTGACCTGGAAAATAGTGATAATTTAAAAATTATTGGACTACCTGAAAGCCATGATCAAAAAAAAGCCTAGATATCATCTTTTAAGAAATCAAGGAAAACTGCTCTGATATTTTAGAACCCGAGGGTAAAATAAAAATTGAAAGAATTCACTGATCAGCTCCTGAAAGAAATCTCAAAAGGAAAACTCCCAGGAATATTGTAGCCAAATTCCAGGTCCCAGGTCAAGGAGAAAATCTTGCAAGCAGGCAGAAAGAAACAGTTCAAGTATTATGGAAACACTATTAGGATAACACAAGATTTAGCAGTTTCTACATTAAAGGATCAGAGGACTTCAAATATTATACTCTGGAGGTCAAAGGAGCTGAGATTAAAACCAAAAATCACCTACCCAGCAAAAGTGGGTATAATCCTTTAGGGGAAAAAATGGATATTCAATGAATTAGAGAATTTTCAAGCATTCTTCAAGTATTCAAAGGCCAAAGCTGAACAGAAAATCTAACTTTCAAATAGAAGACTCAAGGGAAACGTGAAAATTTTAAACAGGAAAGAGAAATCACAAGGGACTTCTTAAAGTTGAGCTGTTACATTCCCACATGGAAAGATGCTAACTCATGAGACCTTGCTCAGTTTTAGAGTAGTTGGAGGAAATATCTCTATCTATCTATCTATCTATCTATCTATCTATCTATCTATCTAGATTGATAGATAGCTAGATAGAGAGATATAGATAGATATAGATATAGATGATATAGAGATAGATAGATATAGATATATAGACAGAGGGTACAGAGTGAGTTGAATATGAAGGGACACATCGAAAACAATAAAATTAAAGGGTAAGAGAGGAATGTACTAGGAGAAGGAGAAAGGAAGAGGTAGAATGAAGGAAATTATCTCACATAAAAGAGACAAGAAAAAGCTTTTACTCTGGAGGGGAAGGTGGGGGAGGTGAAAGGGAGTAAGTGAACCTTACTCTCATTGGATTTGGCTTAAGGAGGGAATAACATGTATACTCAATTGGGTATGGAAATCTATCTTACCCTACAGGAAAGCCTGGGGAAGATAAAAGGTAGTGATGATAGAAGGGAGGGCAAATGGAAGGAAGGAGTAATCAGAAGCAAACACCTTTGAGGAGGGACAGGGTCAAAGGACAGAATAGAATAAATTAGCGGAAGGTAGGATGGAGGGAAATATTGTTAGTCTTTCATTATTATGGAAGTGTTTTGCATAACAATACATGTATAACCTATATTGAATTGCTTGACTTCTCAATGAGAGTGAGTGGGGAGGGAGGAAGAGAGAATTTGGAACTGAAAGTTTTAAAAACGAATGTTAAAAATTGTTTTTACATGCAACTGGGAAATAAAGAATATACAGGCAATGGGTATAGAAATCTATCTTGTCCTAGAGGAAAATAGAAGGGAAGGAGTTAAGAGAAATTATGGGGGGGGTGACAGAAGGGAGGGTGGATTGGGGGAACTGGTAATCAGAATGCATGCTGTCTTGGGGTTGGAGAAGGGAAGAAATGGGGAGAAAGTTTGGAACTCAAAATCTTGTGGAAGTGAATGTTGAAAACTAAAAATAAATTAATTAATAAAAAGGAAAAAAAAAAGAAAAGAAGAACATTGCTAAATAAGAGGCAATGTGTTATACAATTCTATTTTCTTGGCCTTCACATATGGGAACATTCATATTTGCTGAAGATTATCCAATTTGTAATAAGCATAAAATATATGTTTATTTAAACAAAATTAATAACAGAGAAATAGCATATTGATTCTGAATTCTAGCACTTAAAGATTTGATTAGAGACAATTTAGTTCAAAATACAGAGCTATAGCTATGGACAAAGAATCAAAAGACTTGGATTATTGTTCAGGTTTGTCACTTATTAGGTCTGTTACTTTGGAGAAGTCATTTAAACAGAAATTTGCCTGAGTTTATTCAACTGTAAAATAGTAATTCATCTACTAAGCTCAAAGGATTGTTGTGAAGATGAAATAAGATAAACTCTAATGACCTTTGTAATGTCCACTGAGCTATGTAAACATAATGTATGAATGCAGGTATATTAATGATTCTGATAATGGTGCTATAGATTCTTTTCTTTCCAGAAGCTTCCTTCTTCCCTCTAAAGTGGTTTTATTTGCTTCACCAAAACCCCAAAGCTAATTTTCCATTTGGAATCTCTGTTCTAGACTAACTTTCAGACAACAACCATTTTACGACTTTCAGGTGGTGTTCTGATTTATTAAGGGGGAAGGGAGGAGAAAGCTAAGTGATATATCCTTTTCCCCTCAGGAATAAGGACTTGAGAAAGATGAAATAGTTTCAACTAATTCTTTTCTCTAGTTAAAGTTGTGCTTTTTTCTCTTAATGAAATATGGAAGAAAGCCAAGAAGTTCAATATATTAGGTAACAAAGGGAAGGAGAGATTTTTATTTACTTATTTACCAACAAATTTGCATGTTTATTCATGTGTATTTGCATCTCTGTGTGTGTTTGTGTATGTGTTTTACTTGACTGATCTTTGCCTCATTGAATGAATGAGAACTGAAATGGGCTACTGTTCTCCCAGGCCAGTGAATATGCCAAAATAGGGAAAAGAATGAATAAGAATTGAGAAAAATTAGAGAGAGAAAGGAATGCCTTCATTGAATTCTAACTTCTTTTTTGTCCCATGGTCAGGGTAGGAGAAGCACAAAAAACTGAACAATGATCAATGTGTTATAACTTGGAAGAGATTTTAGAGTCCGATCCCTTAATTTAGATAAGGAACTGAAAATTAGAAAGGTCAAAGGAAGTCAAATAGGTAGTAAATAACTGAGCCAGGATAGAAAACAAGGTCCGGAGACTCAGAATCTAGTACTCTTCCCATTCTACCAATCAGTGGAAGACTACAGTTGGAGGAGAGTCTAAATCTGAAATTAATGGGGCAAGGGCAGTCTGGAGTTTACATCTATATATAATTAGCTTCCCCAAGCAAGGTGATCAAAATCACAATGAAAAGACCTTATTGGCAATTGAATACAGTTCCGTCCCTCCCTAACCTCATTCTGAAAACAAGGAAAATTGGATATATAAAGATTAAATGATTTACCCGGGTGACACAATTAGTGTCTGAGGTGGGATTTCAATCCAGGCCCTCCTGATTCCAAGGCCAATGTGTTGCCATGATTCTTTTCTTAGCCTATAGGGGCCTTGTGGGAAGCAGGATATCTAAATAAACTGAAGGCTAGATGGAGAGGAGAAACAGAGAGAAGGAGGAAAGGGTCGTAGTCTTGAGTGGGCTAACCACAATCTTAGGATGAAAAATTACCCCTCACACTGCTGCATTCAGATATACCCAAGAGATTAAAAGAATGTCAGATCTGGAAGGGGTCAAACACCCTCACTTGAGGCCAAGAATAGATTGCCAATTTGCAGCTAGTGGTAGAGCTGTGACTGGACTCTAGGCTTATTTGACTTCTATATAATGTTCATTGTGATTGGTTGCTTTCAGATGAATTATATTTCATTATAATTCAGGGTATGTTAGGGACTTTAGTTCTTTGTACTTTGGGACTACTTGTGTGCTCTTGTATTTTCTTGACAAAATGAAGTTTCTGCTTTAATCATTCAATGGTAGAGGCAACTTAGACTTAAAATACCAAGTTAAGTAGACACTGAAACATTTTATCCATAGCACCAAGCTTGTGTTTGTACTGATTGAAAACAATAGAATTTTATGAAAATACATGAAAGTTTTTGGATACCAGCAAAACTGTTATGCACATTTTGATCACAACCAAAGCCATAAATAACGTCGCTTATATATACTCTGAGCAAACTTCACAAAAAGTTTCAGGACCAAAAACCCCTGAAAGAATCAGCAAATCAACTTTTAAGACAAATGGAATTAAAGGGCGAGGAGACATGGACATTCATTTGTATTAGAGGCAAGCCTGTGGAAAAGAGGGATCTCACCTGGATTACAGCAGCCTAGAGGTAAACATTTTCTGTAATCTTCATATTTTAATGGACTATTCTTCCCAAATTGGTACTAAACTCTGTTTTTTCTATGTTGGAAGGAGTGAAGTTAGGATCAGCATCCTCTAAATTTCAGTTCTCTGAGGCAAAGCCCTGAGCACCCTACACTTTTTATGGCTCTGGTCACAACCGGAAGAAGCCTGTCTCAAAAGTGATATATAATTGCATTAAAATGATATTGTAAAAAAAAAGTCAAACTAAATACTTGTTTTACTGAATTCATCAATTCAGTTAGAAAATTCAATTCAACAAATGTTTATTAAGCATCTTACAATGCACAAGTCACAATGCTTGGTGCTGGGAATACAAAGATAAAAATAAAATAACCCTTACCCCCAAAGAGCTTAAATTTTATTTGGGGGATATACCATTTATGCAAGTAAGTAAAGATCCACAGTATTATCAAGTAATTTCAAGAGTTGGGCAATGAGGAAAGGCCTCATCTAAGTGTTGGTAGTACCTGACTTGTTCTTTGAAGAAACCTGGAGATCTTGTGACATGAAGGTGAAGAAGGAGGGAATTTCAGATGTAAGGGAATGAATAAATAACACACTTAAACCTCAGGTGTTTAAAAAAAAACCCACGATTTAATCATGAGCTATACTTACACTTGTACTGCATTCACATGATAATAGTCACTAATGAGTCAGGGTTTTGACTGTAATGGACACTTAATAACTATCTTTTGAATTATATTGGGAGAAAAAAATGTGTATCATCACAAACTCCACTGATACAAAATATGTTATGGTTTATTGAAGTACAAATTAAAATGAGTCCACAGTTAATTTTTTCAAACATGATACTCACTTTGACAGGTAGCTTTAATCCATTTGTTAGAGTTCTAAAAAGATCAGGAGAAAGAACCAGAGGATGAATATTAACTTTATAACGGAGACATTTTCTTTCTAAAAAAAATAGCCAAGTTTAATGCTCACCATTCATTAGATGGAGACACTATATCCTGTGCCCTATAAGAGAGCTAATTCATTATTAATAGAGCTTTACACAAACATGCATTCTTGACATCGGTTTGCCCTCCTTAACTATACCTCTGGGCAATGTATGAATCATTTATGAGCTGGCTCTACAGAAAGCAATTGAAGGGATTGAAAGTTTATAAAGCAAGCTCCTCCTGGAAGAGATCTACATTTTTTTCCCTTAAGTTATGTGAATCTCTTTTCAGAAGGAAGTAATTTCTCATTTGGTATAATAATAAATGTTTGACAAGACTAGCCCTCTTAATTAGAAAAGTTTTTTTCTTCTTCTAAATAAATGAATTCTCACCTGAAAGGGGGAGGGAAAGAGTGAGGGAGGGAGAAAGCGCAGATAATTTGAGTGAGACAATGTGATGTGTAGCAGACAATAGGGAGAAAGAAGATTGAAGCTTGCTAAGATGGCTCTTCCTAATGTTCTAAAAAAGTATTAGGAAATTAAACCTTGCAACAAATGTTAACAAAATAGGTTATCAGAAAAACAATATCGACTTCTACAGATTTAATAAAAAATACCCCAAGTTACCAAAAAGCAGATAACTGAATCCATTACCTGTCAATAATTCTTATCAGCTCTTGAAAGAATATTAAATTCCTTTATTAGATACAGTATATGTATCACTGCACAAAGCAAAATATATTACACCCAATCTGGATTTCATTCTTCTATTATGACAGCCCTATCTTATAGTCATAAAAGTTGCGTAAACACTGAGGAAATAGAATTATTATTTCTTTATCCATCTTTAATCACATTGTTCGAACTTGAAAATGTTTTATGTAGAATTTGGCATGGAGCAAAAAATACCATAATATCATAATAGTGATAATTGTAGCTCCTTGACACCTTCTGAAGCTATGTTTATGCATGTATTATAAGAGTTCAATGTGGTAAGATACAGTGAAGCTAGAAGTCGATAAGGAATGAAGTAGGGGACCGCTAAAAAAAAGCCATCATCAGCTTCAATCAGTCAAGTATTTACTTGTTATGTACTACGTGCTAAGCAATATGTTGGGTACTGTGGGGAAGAGGGAAGAAGCATAGGATAGTCACCATCCTCGGGTAGTTTACAATGAATTAATATGCATCTATTAAGCCTTTACTGCATGTTAAGTACTTTGCCTAGAGCTGGTGATAGAAACAGAAAAGTGAGACAGGCCCCACTCTTAAAGTGCTTACAGTCTAATTGTGGAGGGCAAAGGGGACTGATAAAACATATAAGAAGGTTCAGAGCAGATGGTCTACTTGGGGGAGTATCTACATTTTTATAACCATTCTTCTTCTGCCTTTGTTTGCCATCCTACCTGAATGAGTAATTTGTTATAGTCAGCAATTTCAACAGTGGTTTTAATATGCTAGAATAGTTTTCTCTAATTGACCTTGTGTCATTAATGCCTTGCAAATTCCAAATTTCTGTGTTTGTCCTTTGTTTTTGAAGAGGATCATGGCATCAAGGAAATGATGACATGACTTGCAGTTGCAGGCTTCACTTTCTCCTCCAGAGCCATCTGGATTCAGTGACCAGATATTCATCAGGATGACTGGAAATGACCCAGGACACAATGGGAGACCATGGCCCTTTTAGGCTAAAGCCTTTCAAGCCTCTTTAAGAAGTGAGTCAAGGGGGGGAGGGGGGGAAGAGCCAAGATGGCAGATGGAAAGCAGGGACTAGCGTGAGCTCCCTGCCAAGTCCCTCCAAAAACCTATAAAAAATGGCTTTGAACCAATTCTAGAACTGCAGAACCCACAGGGTAGCAGAGGGAAGCAGGGCTCTAGGCCAGGACAGCCTGGATAGACTCTGGGTAAGGTCTATCCCGCAGGGAGCTGGGAGCAGAGGGGAGGGGAGCTGAGCAGAGCAGAGCCCAGTGTGGGTGGCGCAGACCAACCAGACCAGGAACCGGGCAGAGCGTGCCCTAGAGCCCTGAATCAGTGAGCTGCAGCAGTCACCAGACTTCTCAATCCACAAACACCGAAGACAACAGAGTAAGTTAGTGGGAAAGTAGTTAGCTGGGGACAGAGAAGGTTAGTGGGACAAGCTGCAGGAGTGGAAAGAGTTTGCAGGTTCAGCCCCTGCCCGGGGGGCAGTGGGAGAGGTGCAGCTACAGAACTACAGCTGCAGTTGCTTCTGGCCCCAGGCCCACCTGGTAGGAGGAATTATGTGTTGGATCAGAGCAGGAGTGAAGAGCCTGCTGAAGATCTAAGTCCAGTCCAGGCTGGCGGTTCTTAGGGAAGGAGTAGTGCTGATGAGGCAGAACTGGCGCATCCCCCCAAGTGTGGAACATAGAACTCTTTAGTCTACAAGCAGTCATACCCTGCTGAAAAACTCAAGGGTCAAGTAAGTTGGCTGGGAACATGGCCAGGCAGTGAAAATGCACCCAGATTCAGTCTCAGATTTTGGAATCCTTCTTTGGCGACAAAAAAGAGCAAAACATACAGCCAGAAGAAGTCAACAAAGTCAAAGAGCCTACAACAAAAGCCTCCAAGAAAAACACAAAGTGGTTTCAGGCCATGGAAGAGCTCAAAAAGGATTTGGAAAAGCAAGTTAGAGAAGTAGAGGAAAAATTGC